>JACTOM010000934.1:4456671-4894632 GCA_015832385.1 Elymnias hypermnestra | reverse complement strand
GGAAGACCGAGGCGAACGTTCCTGGACCAAATCCAGGACATTTTAAATAACGGCCAGGTCAAGAGTACTCTAAACCGACGAACTTGTATGAAAGATTTAATGAGATTGAAAGAAGCGAAGGAGATATGCAAGGATCGTGGCAAGTGGAAGGATGTTGTCTCTGCCTACCCCTATGGGAATAAGGCGTGATGCTATGTATGTATGTATGTACTTCGTGAGTAGAGCGGCTTGTGCCATGCGTAAATTTGACAACCTTACTAAATGTTATGAATTGTTAAAATCCTTTTTATTCGACCCAAAATAGCTCGGTTTGTTTATTGAATTGTATTTAAATTTATTCAAGTTGTTTTTTATATCACAAGCAGCAGACCTGACAGACTTCGTTATGTCAAAAATATTTGGAATGTGGCAGCTTTCAGTTTTACAAATACTAAACAAAACACAATCGATTAAATGACACACAGAATTTTTTTTTGTTTTAAAACAAAAGATAGCGTCAATAAATGACATCTTTACACAACCTATGAAAGATAAAGAATTTTAAACAAAAGATAGACAGACATTTATGCTAATGAATACTATATTTACATAACCTAGAAATGAATTAACAAAACCGTTGCTATAGACAACGGTCTAATAATTCATGTCACAACCTTGTGGATGCGTGGGAGTGCGTGGGTGGATGCGTGGGTAGATGCGTGAGTGGACGCGTGGGAGTGCGTGGAAGTGCGTGGATGGATGCGTGGGAAGGTGTGTGGAAACGTGTTTATAAGCATTGAAGTGACGTTAGACATTTTGCCGGTCTTTGTGCGCTCGAGTTTTCGTACCAGAAACAAATGACTGTCCACATAAATTTGAATAAAAATGGTAAAGGATTGATGGTATTAAAAAAATGAATAGCCTAAAACCTTCTACAATTAATTCCGCGTCGAATAGTCATGGTCTCATGGCGATAAAAAGAGTTGCTTATATATTTATAGATTTGTATCGTCAAATGTCCTTTTGCCACATATTATTTCGAGTTTAAAACAGATGATGATATAAGAGAATAACTAAGTTTTATACTTAATTGTTCTTGTAATGTAACAAATCAATATAAATATTGAAATGTACAAGTAAAATCGCCGCCAAAGATCATGCAACGTGGGAGGCCTGCCTGAAGCGATATCGTTTGACCATTCTTTATAGCACTATAAGCGCTGTTTTCTCTATTCAGTACACATTTCAGGGCGTTAGGTTTAATATAAGAGCTTGCAGATCCTCGAGGATGCCAAATACAACTATCAATAACGTGAATCAGTCAATTGGGCATTATTTAAAGCTATTTCTAAGGAGTGAAATTTATGTGCACAATTTTTTACTATTGGCTAATTTGAAAATAGTCTGAACTAGACGACGGATACATGATATATCTACGCTTTAGAGCAAACACGTAGTATCTCGTAAATCCAATATTGTTTGTAACTTCCATATCTATTGACTCGAATTATCATTTGTACACTATGTTGTATTATCTCATCATAAAAAATACCATATATATTCATTTAAAGGATGCAAACACAAACTCCCAAGAGTTTTTCCGTTGTCGGACCCTGTAGTCGACAATTGTTTAAAAAATTACAAAACAATATAACATAATTCACATACAGGTATTTTTTTCGTATCCAGGAAGTGGTCATTTATACTTTGTATTTGTTTGATGTTGTTTATATATAGTGTTGTTTTAGTATATATTTAATAATCTTCTTAGTTATGACTTCCCCATTGTTTTAGGAAGCTGATTTATTAGGTAGGATATTATGGAATGCAGCCATCTTTTACCATAAAAGTTATTTTATCTAGGTAGGTAGTACGTCTTCTGTATTTTTTGGAAGTTTTCATTAAAATAATTTTCGGTTAACAGGGTTATTTATAGACTATTTCTTTTAGAATACAGAACTGAAGTGAAGTGAAAAAATATTATTTATAGTTTTGCTTTTCTGCCTCGATGTGTAGAACAATAAAAGTATAGTTAAAATACATTATAATAAGTACAGATTATTGTAAAATTGCCATTATTTTGACGGCATCACTAGCGTTATGGTAGGAGCATATACATTGCTAGTAGAGGTCGCGGTTTCGATTTCCGGTATGGTAAATTTAGGAATTCTATTTTCTATTTTGATTACGACTGGACTGGTGGGAGGTCAGATGTGGTAAGTGACCACTCTACTAGCGAAATGCCTCTAAACAATAAAAAGCGTTCCGGTAGGTAAATTATCTCATTCCAGGTTACCGCATTCTTATCTTAGATTGTATTACTTACCAAGTGCTAACTTGTCGGCGAAAAATATATAAATATCTATTCTGTTGGAACCATCTATCTAAGTACTGACAAGTCAATAATATATATCATAATGTCTTGCAATATATGGATTTAAGTTTTTTTTAGTTTACAAAGCATATGATAAATAGGTAAAGTGATATGGATAATATATCGATAAATTGCATGTGAAAATTTCAAAGAAATTAGGTTAACTGTTTCTGAGATTAACGTTGACTTAAAATAGCGCAGATTGATAAAGCCATAAATTTATTCCAAAAGCATGAATGGATTTTATTTAATATATATGTTCTTTAAATAAATCACGACATTGAACTTTGACTTTTAAGTCCGGATAAAGCAAAAGATTCGATCGTAGCTAGTGGATGAATAAAAATGGCGGCATTAAGCCTTATATGTCTTAAAGACCACTTGTAAAGCGGCAACGAACTTAAATCAATGCACCTGTTGATGTGTCGATTATGTAAATCTAAGCCTTTTAGATATGTACTGCATTTTAGTGTCGATTTTGGCCAACGAATGAAAAACTTGTATAAACAAGTAACAAAACAATAAAGCTAAATTCTAGCTCCAACTAACATGAAATTCTTAAATTCATTACATTGAAAAAATCTTTACACGATATATCTGAGATTTCAGTAGTTGAAACTGTATTTACATCACGTTTCTTTAACTACAAATTTAACAAATTAAATTTACTGGATGCTTCAAAAGTATTCTATTAACTATTGAGAATTTAAAATTCCTTATTTGATTTATTGGCTATAGACATGAGGTCCTAGGTCCGAGTCCCAGGGTGGACAAATTAAAAAATTGATATTGAGTTTTCTGTTGAAAAATTCTAAGTATTTGCCTGAAGTTGTGAAGTTGGTGGTAAGCTCTATGTTCGTGCCTCGGAGAGCAAGTTAAACCGTCATATCAGACTATGAGAATGAAGGAATAGAGAGTACACTTGCGTACTATGCCTTGCATCCCACAATGGTGCAGTATAGTGGATCTATGCTTTAAAATCTACTCTCAGTTAATGGGCTGCTATTTACTATAGTGTGAGCTAATAGTACGAATTGACTAAAATGGCTATTAAAATAAGACCATCTTACATACAATTTACTGGACTCTACCCAAAAAAGGATAAAGTGTTCTAAGCTACAGTTAACATATTTTGATAACACTAAGTATGTTATCAAAACATCTAAAGTTTGCTATCAAAGATCCTAAGAAAACACTCGACCCGCCTCCATTCCGACGTACTTTATAAGACAAAATATTTACTAACTATGAAAAGACTTGTATTTTGCTCCGTGTCGTGGAATTTATTCGCATTAGCCTTACTTGAATTTAAGACAGTCACATAAAGTAGAGACAATTTGTAGTAAAATAAACGACGCTTCGCCTCAATTGAATAGAAGAAAGCCCAAGATACCCGCAAGTCTTTAGCTGTATCTGTCCAATTTAGCGAAAGGATGCCTTCTGTTACTTGATTTACAGGTATCCTATTTAAATACTTAAATGTTTTCCACGGCAAATTAAAGTTTATTTTATGCGAGAATAAATGGAAGCTTATTCACCTCAATGTTTTTTCTACTTAACCGCGAAAATACTAAATTACTAACTTGTTTATATTATATATAGAGATTTGGTTGATCTGATCACCCTTGTCTCAGGTGGTTTAAAATATTGTAAGATTAAAGGATAAATCATTAACCATTTATAACAAACTTATACAAGATTTTACATAATTATATATGTCTACCTTTCTTCGAAATTATTTTAAATGATTAGACATTTCTTTGGTATATAATTTCGATTTAAATATTAATATTTAAATCGAAATTATATAATTATAGGAACATCACATTATAATATTAAATAAAATAAATGGATTTCAATGTTTTTGTGATATAACAATGCTTATCGGAAATCAAAAATATTTTTTAGCGATTTTCAATATCAGTTAGAGTACTTATATTATTACTTGATAAACAGTATTATTCACAAACTATGTTTTATTCTATTTCCTTGCATTCAATTAGCAAATAAATAAGATTTAATGATTAATTTCCTTGAAAAGACAATCCCGACAGTACAACTCGTCGCATCTTTTGTAATGGTTTTACGTAGGCCCGTTGCCTATTGTCCAGGCCATGTAGACGCACCCTAATAGCCTTTTTGAATGCAAATTACGTTTAGTGCGTATTTTATGGCACAATTAATCGCAGAACTACTAGCTAATAGCGTTAAGCCAAAATAAAATGCATAATGGTTCGTATAGGTATGTGTCTACAAAAATTAAAAGAAATTAGTTGTCTTTTTAACCGGCTTCAAAAAAGGAGGAGGGATCAATTCGTCTGTATTTTTTTTTATGTTTGTTACCTCATAACTTTCGACTGGGTGAACCGATATTGATGATTTTTTTTTATATTAAAGGTGGTGCTTGTCGTAGGGTCCCAAGGTGCTTACATATACAAGCTATAAGTGTGAACGGCGCCGGAGCTGCCAAGTAGACCTCCGGGATACCTACCTTGACTGACGCCGACTCCGAATATGAGAATACGAAGAACTCTAAAAAAGAATACGCAATTATTATTTACTTTTTAGAGCACATTAATATATTTGTAAGAATTTGTTTTGAAGGCGGTTCTATTTTTTTGCTAAAATTTTTAATTATTTCTCGATTAGTTTCATAAATTTGTATGTTAGACACATATTTGATAAATTTTTACTATTATATTCAAAATTTACTGTGAAGATGTACTTGAATAAAAGAAAATTAAGTTTGATTCCTTTGTTTTCACTTTTTTTAGAGAAGTCATTAGGAAAGTGACTACTATCACAATGTTGCATTATATTAGTAATGTATGGGTTTCTCCAAATTCCTATTCCCGATATATCAGGGATTACTTCTATTTCTTTTGGTAAGATTGTGTGTGATGAATTCGGAATCAATGACTGATAAATTTTAAATAAGGATACTTGAATTTGAGCAAACGTTTTAGCTGTCCCAAAGCAAATAAGCCCATAATATTAATTTCTCGCTTGATTCCAGATTGCTATTTAGATTTGGCTCGTACACAAAATTTAAACAAAAGGGATTAATTTCAATCGCTTTCTAGGCTTTTGTTCTCGGTGCAATTTATGATTGGGTAATTCTTGGCGTACAACGAATGCCTGCCTTTTTAGAGACTAATAAAATTTAAATACTTTTATATTATTGTAGTTGTCCCCGTGGTATCCCACATAGTTCCTTATCCCGTGGAAGTATGTGAAAACTTGTAATTAGTGATCGGTTACATTGGGAAATGGTTTAATTTAAAAATAAGTAAGTAAGTTTTGAAACCGCTAACAATTTTTGACGGCTTCGCTAAAGTATTGGTGCGAATATTCATTTCGCGTGCAAAAATCCTGGGTTTGATGTAGGGCAAGGAAAATTTTGGGAATTCGTATTTCACAATTTGCCTAAGTCTGTTAGGAGGCTTTTGCTGGGACTAGTTAACGTCTTAATAACAAAAAAGTATTGCTAAACATTAAATTTGCATTCCTGTAAAATGTTGGGTAAAAGCTAGTAACCTTTCGCTTGTCAGAAAAAAACATTCTTTTTTTCAATTTTTTTCCCAAAAAAGGAAAAAGTAATGAGTAATCTGTCCGACTTAAATCGAGTCAAATACTGTCGCTTGCCCTACGGGTCGAATACGCTAAAGTGGTTCTTGGTACTTAAATGTTGATGAAAAACTACCAAATGTTATTATTTTTATGTTTGCTTATAGTTAAACTATACAATGTTATCTTGTTTATTAAATTAAGACTCTGGTGTAGCGTCTTCTTGCACTAAATTTTGAGATAATGAAAAAGTCCGTCTTGTATTTATAGGGACATATCATAAATATTAAAACTTACCTCAAGGGGTTTCATTGTTATACACATCACTTATATAATCAAAAACACAAGTAATCACTAATTAACATTAACAGTTTATAAAATATCACAAAAAACTTAACGACCTTCGACGCGACAGTCGCAGTAGTAGTTGTAACGTTAGTAACGGTCACTTTGTAATTGATGTATTTGTATTGAATATTCAGTTTGTTTTTTCTATAGTCTGGTGTTTTCTCTACGGATATTTTATTACCGAGAAGCGAAATAGACAATACACATTATGACTTACAAAGAAAGAGATGCTTATATTTCTGACTGCCCGAGTTGAGACAGAACTATCGTATTATATCAACAAGTAGTTGACATTGACAATTTACTAATATCAAAAATAAGCCGCCAAAATGTCATTCAGTACATGACACAGGCAGGATAAGAGATAATTTGTTCTAATATAACTTAACATCTTAAAATGTGTTATACTAATAATTATTTCGTCCGATCACACTTAAACACTAACCTGTAAGCATTTAAATAACTCGAAATAACTTTACCAAAACTTTTTAAGAAATTTGATTAAACATAAATAAAACATTTATATAAATGGCTAAACTGTACATGAAATTGGCTACCAAATTGGGAAAGGCATATAGAATGGATAAAATGGATAAAGGCCAATTGTAGTCGAGACATCGCATCCTAATTGACTAGTTCAGATCAGAGATTTCTAAGATATCACATACTTATATACGAAACTTGTAAAGTAATCTAAGTGCGGACAGGAATACAAATTCCTTAAGGATTCCACCACAAAATATTAATAACAATTAAACAAACAAATTGAAATGATTATTTTTATTCAACTTTCATCGGAATAACTTCTAAGATAAAGCAATCCATCAATCAGAACATGGAGCTACTTAAAAACACATTAACGATTGCCTAAAATCATACAGAAATTTTAGAGTTCCCGTTGAAATACAAAAATTTATTTACAACAGGATTGGTTGCAGCTGAAGAAAATCTATGTGCTAAACTAATAATAATCAATCCTTTGCTTATTTTAGTAACTAGAACCAGAAAATGGGCTATCATTTTTCAGAACCCTACATTAGCTCACTCTCCCTCTCTCCTCGTCCTTAATAAAATACGTAACTTAAAAATATTCAATTGTAGATTAAAAAGAATGTAATTAAATTTGTGTGTATGAAAATTCTAATAAATTCTTTTAAAACTTGTTGTGAATTTCATTCTAAATTAATACCGTTTTTGGATAAGTACGATTTAATAAGTAATTAAATTTATTTTACGAAATATATAGCGCCATGTAATGAAAGCTCGTGTAAAATCTTTAAAAGTATCTGTCTATGTAAGAACTTTCTGTATTACTTGTCTTTGCGAATATATTAAATTAGAGTAAGTGTAATTACTAATTAACAGATTACACTAAATATATGTATATGAAACTATAGAGGATACTTCAAATCCATTTTTTTAGGCTTTTATAATGTCTAATTCCGGCTAATCTCTGAAAAGATCATACAAATTTTAATGCCATTAGCACTAGTAGATAGCTTATGTTGTAAGGAGCATTTTGGCTACAGTAATTTTAGAAAAAAGACATCCAAAATGACGAGAGTTACACGGCTTTCAATTAAATTTATACAGAACCTTACAAAAATTCACTAGAATTGCATTAAAGCAGGTGTATTCATATTTGTATGTAATCTATATTATATTAAATTAACGAATCAAGCTACTAACCTACATCGGCATTAGATTGTCATAGAAACATTTAGTTATCATTTGTTACTGTTTACTTTTCCCACTTCCTATAAATATGACATGGTTCCATCTAAATATAATCCGGCTTGCTTTAGAACTTTTTCTAAATAAATTTTATATCAGACTATTAATAAGAAATGTCGAAATGTGGGGCGGATGTTACTTGACGTAGGCCTGACGTGACGCCATAATAACATGTAGTTTGAAAGCTCGTTATCGTACAAAAACGGCATAGGTTATGGTTCGCTGGCGGCCCCTAGTGCAAGGCAACGCCTATTCTACAATACATAATGAACTTATGCATTCACGCTTAAGTGGCAATCGCGTTTAATCTAAATTTTTACATTACTTAAATATACACTGTCTTCGAAGCGGCTAAAACAATTTGGTACATAAAAGAGCTAAGAATACAGAAAATTTCTTTACCATACTGATGCATGTAAAACTTCTAGCTCTATAAGCCCTTTTTTTGCTGGTAAATTTTGGCTGGCATTTACGCACCTCGCCTGAAGGCATATATATCTGGACAAATAACCAGGAGTGTGGAAATTGCTGAAAAGCGAAATATCCACTGAAACCCAGCGGAACATGCCGTATTCTAAAATGGGACACCAGAGGTTCAATGTGGTCACAAGCAAAGGTCAGAGGACGTGCATTAAGCGCTATGAACTCTACTATAACAGACATAAAATAAAAAAATACGTCTTAGTTTTATTAGAGTATGTTAATTCATTTCCAGATCGCTACTTATCAAACTTTTATCTGAAACGTTGTGATACGTTAAATGAATGTAAAAAAAATGTCAAGTAGGCTTTTAGTGCATTTTTGAATTGCTATATGTATAATTATCCTGAGGTATAGTCATTTTCAGCCACGCAGTGAACTTAGAAGAACCCATAATAGATTCTTCATTATTATCAATTATATTATATAACGATCTTATTTCATTCACTCCTACCATTATTATCGTCAAAGTTATCTTTGGAGGATTATTTTGTTTAGCTTTAAATATATATTTTTTCAATTCCAATTAGAATAACTTTGGCCGCTAATAACAAGATAAATGAAGCAAGATTTACATCAGATTTTATATACAAACATACAAATATAAACGTAATTGTGTTTGCGTAGTCAAAAACCCTTCAAACAATCTGGATATCTTCTGTATGTTCGTCTTCATTCAGAAAGTGTTTTCAAAAAGAAATATCTATACAACAAAAATGAAAATCAATCATCAAATTTCTCACTTTCAATTAATAAGGCTTGTGACGAAACCACTATTTTTAGCTGCGCAAAAACTGAAGATTAGGATTAAAACTTAGTTTTAGACGGTACGAAGTTATTGGAGATGTCCATCCTTAAGTTCATAATGCAGTTGAGTTTAATACAATGCATATATATTGTGTNATGGGAATAAGGCGTGATGCTATGTATGTATGTGTATGTATAAGTTAAAATTGTATTCCACATTGAGCGAGGAATTTATTTTCTTTCTCTCTTTCTATATTTTACAGTTCAAAAAAATTATAGAAAGTAACACTAACAAGTTTACATTTTCACGTTGAGAATATGAACATAATCTGAAATCTAAAGCAATCTGATAATAATGGAATAGGCATGACTTGAGAACTTAAATGTTATTTACAAAGTTTCCCCTGCGGCCGGCTTAATGATGAGTTCTGGACTCAAGATAGAGAAAATTATTCTCGTTAAGCCGTTCATCTAAAAGCAGGTAACTTTTAATTCTTCTAACGAAATTGTCATATTTTCCTTTGAGCATTCCTAATGAAATAAGCAAAAGACGAGGGCCGCGGGCCGGCTTTAGAATTTTTATAAGCATTTTACATTCAAGAAAGTAACTTTAGCAATTTTCTAGTAAAATTTGTTTACAATGCGACGCGAACGCCTTGGAGACATTCTATTATTAGGACTAACTCAATAACTGTGGGTGTCTTTTGTAGTCGCATCGCGCCTAAAACAATGGAAAGTCTTTTACGACTGCTTTCGAAGAGGGCTGATAATTAACAAGTCTCAGATTTATTACGTGCCAAATTAGCTTTCAACGTTTCATATCATAATCTGAAAGCGTTTTATTGTACTGAAGTAGAAGTATTCGATGAAGGTAATTAATTACACGTAACACGGTTTAACGACAATTTCCCGAGTTTCCCCTAGTACCTTGTAATAAAGAGGAGAATTAACTAAGTAATTGATTTCCATTTTACTTTTGTATTTGACTGCCCGAGGAGTTCGTAAAACGAAACTCGGCGAACAGTAGATTCCGTCAATTGGATTGTTCCAGCTAAAGTTGATTAAAATGAAAATTAGCAGCCTATCTCTCTGTTGATTATTCCTGTATTTTTATATCAGGAATATTATTACTGAGTATTGTCTATATACTTACGCATACGAAAGAAAATTGGTCGTCTTACAAGGTCGTCGTAAAGTCGGCTTACAGATGATAAGTTTACGTCATAAGAAAGCATTTACGAAAAATTATTGTTGTAATAAACAATGAAATGAGGCCGATCGCTCCACTCTATCGCTTGCACACTCGGCTCAGATGGAAGGTGAATTTGTATAACGCTATCACGTCAAAGATGTTTTTATTGCCTGTTTTTGCTAATATAAATAACTTTATATCAAATATGTATTTAATGACAAAAATATCATGAGAGAATTACTTTTTTATTGTCGATTAATAATTGATTCGCTATCAAAAACTCCACCTGTACCACGTTACTTGGAGAAATAAAAATATATACGGCGGTTTCATTTACAAATTTAGATAACAGGATTTCTCAGACTTATGAGGCTATTAAAGTTAAGAGGCGATATATTATAAATTGTTATTTAATTATATTTTGAATTTAACGTAAAATATGTGGGCAAACATGACAGCTAGATGTAGCTGAAATCCATCGTAGAAAATGAAATCTATATTCTAAAATTTACCTGTTATACCTCATTGACGAGTCTTAAAATTACGCCACTCCAAAAATTTTCGAGCTCCAAATTTTCTGAAACTTAAACGACGCTATCCATAGAAAACCGAGGACGGCGACTGTGGAAAAGTATAAAGTTTCTTGGATCGTATTCGCAGAATAATATTATGTTTGAATTTTTTTTTACAAAATTTCTGCTCAACTTTAACATATTTCTTGATAAAAATCAGTAAGGTTTAAAACACTCTTTCAAGTAAATGATTGATTTTCCTAACAACAAAAGCTATGAGTAAATAACAGCAGATTGTCGTCTCACTTCTGGGCTTAGTTACTCAGTTACTTTTTTTTGTCTATATAAGCTACTACAGCAAGATTTTACTTATATTATCTTACAAATGTTAAATAACTTTAGTTACTCACTTTATATAAATGTAAACCTGGAAGCTGTTGGGTTTATTTCATTGTTAAACAGCAAAAACAGTGAACAAAAAGCCACGGACTTTATTTAGGGTAATTCCAGACGTCCTCTACAATATGTCAAAACAGTACAATCAGCACGACATTTATATGAAAATTGTATAATATTTTTTAGAAATAATATGTTTTCTATACTATTTACTACATTGACTTATTTTTTAACGTTAATATTCACTTTAATTGTTAGACAGTTGACAGATTTTTTACTTACATTTAAAAAAAGTATGATCTGTTTTATTTTTGACAGATAAGCGCTTCACTGTAATATCATGTGATAGTAGGTGAGGTCATAGCTTAAGACGGAAGATTGCTAACCTGGTAAGAGGAAGTTTACCTCTTACAGTTGATATCTAAAATCGTGCCAGAACGTAATATTTTGCAAGATAGTCTTCCAATTTTAAGGCACCTGAAAGAGATCGTCCGTAAAAAATAAATGGTGGATAAGTAAGTAAAAATACAGAGCTTTTATAACTAATTAAATGTGTAATAAATTCCTCTAAAATATAAATTGACGAACTCGCTATTACATTGGTATACTAGCTTTGCTAACAGATGTCTTGGATTCGATTCCCAATAGTGCAAATTTAGGAAACAGCATTTCTTAGTTTGTCTGAGTCTGGACTCGATGGAGGCTTCAGTCTTGGCTTGTTACCAGACAAGACGTGTCTCCAAACAAAATATTTGCGACCCGGTACAATGTTTTAAAGAAACCACAAAGGGCAAATTACTTCTCACCACATCAGCACGCGTCCATATTAAACTGTATCAGCACCTATTATCAGGTGATATTAATGTCAAGACCTAAATTATTAGGAATAAAAAAAACTATTTCTGATTTGCTGCTGCCTGTACATTATTCCACTGTGCACACAGCACCCGGTAATTGTGTCGGTGACAAAACGGTGTACCCAAAAACTCTAGAGAACGGGCTGGCAATAAAAGTCACATACCCTCGGCTTATTACTGCTATAACAATTTAAGGAAGCCGAAAGGCTGCTGCCGAATTTCGACCAAAAGTTTCGCGTCTCAGCCTTTCGGATTGTTTTATAAACAATGTTTACAGCAGGAGCTTTATGGTCCACTTGTTTTATCTCGGCTCCACACTGCGACACTATTGTCGTTTCGTTTGAACAATTTGCGCTATAAAAGTTATGATAATGAACAAAGATTTCGCTTTTATTCGACAAAGGAGCCGTCCTTCGCGCTAAATTGTATATGGATACTTTTGCTCTCGTTTACTACTCTTTATCCTCTTTTTCTGTGAAAAAATATATTTTTACAAAATGCTTTATGACATCTGAATGTAATATTTAAAAGTGAAACTTGGCTATGACTCAAAGAGCCCTTTGTGAATAAAAGACGTCAGTCATTGTTCTTTGATGTCAACATCAAAACTATAAGTTATTTTTAATGATTCATTCTGAATTGTTACGTTGCAAAATATGCTTTGTTTTAAATACTGTTTCTATTTGTTTTAATTTGAGATTAACATAGAGATTGGTTACATCAGTTGCGAACAGGTTGGTATGTATTCAAAAGAAAGTATTTATTGTAACATTATTCAATCGTAAATTAATTTCGTATACACACTTCGATCGTTGTTTGATTTGACCCAGATAAAATATGGAACGTGTTCACAAATATTTTAATTATAAATAAATTATACTCGTACATGCAACTATCGTGTACCAGGAATAAATAGGTTATGCAACGTATTCGTTTACGTAAAACATTTCGCTGTCACTTTCATTAGGATAACACATCTGGTGTTAAATTCCAACTACTATTAATTATATAATTCGTTTAATCTTATATTAGCTGTACCCCGCGGTGTCACGTGCGTAGTTCCTGATCCGTTCCCATTGCCGAACTAATTCTGAAGATCTCATGAGCTTAGTGGTATAAAACCGTTATTGTCATTCTAATGAAATCGGTTGAAAGCCTCGCTGGCGCTGTGGTACTTGGTTTACTAACAGAGGCTGCGGGTTCGATTGCAAGTAGAGCTACTTTTGGAAATTGCATTTTCTAATTTTTCTGAGACTGGACTTTTTTTACCGCTGGGAATTGCTTTTCCGCACCCCACCGAGTCGAAAGCTGGAAAACACACAATCCGACGAGACGCGAGTGTGTCGCTCCCTCGCATGAGCCTCTTTTAGTGAGATAACGGTCTCGCAAAAGGAGGCTACGGCTGTCCATCCTGCCTCGCTGGCCACCATCGCACGTACTATGCAGCCCAACGAAATGTCAACTCCAATCAGGGACACCAGGAGATGCCGCTGAGGGTCCTACGCTGGGCTTTCTGCCACGGTATTGTGTGCCGTGTCAACGGGGGCACCACACCCACCGCAAATAGGCAATTTCTCACGGCAAGCAATCTGATACAAGTGTTTCTCGAAAAAGCAATGTCCGGTAAGCACCTGCACCAGTCTGTATGATAGCGCTCGATATTTTCTCGATGTTGGACCAACCTTCCAGGAAAGACGTACCGCCAAGAAAGAGGTTGTGTTCCGGTACATTTCTGTGTTGAAATCATAAGAGGTCAATTGCCTCGTACCAGATTAGCATGCTTATACTGTATCACCACTTACCAAGGTGTGATCACAATCAAGCGCAAACCTCTCGCTGTTATTTATATTTCACATATAAGTGTTTACTGCACGACGAAGCAGACGAAGGTCCACGAATTTACATATATATACATATATTTTAGTTCATTGTGTTCCTGAGTTCAAGTTTAGTAATTCGTGATGAATTTGGTACGGTATGCACTTACCGTAAGGTAATAACAAGTGCTAGTTGTAGCCGTCGCAATATATGCGATTTTAGACATGAGCATCGTATGCGATGGCGCCTAAAGGTATGTAAGGTATCTTATTAAGGACAAAAGTCAGTCACGAAGCATTCTTCCGACTTACATGATATGTAACAGACTCTATTTTCAACTGAGACGGTCCCTAAGTACGAATTTTCTCATATTCCCATGTAATCGGGATACGCGGGTTACACGGTGGGATCACATAAGTATATAAAAATTATTATATTAAATACGTTGAAGATCACGCTGGTGCGACTACTGCTTTTGCTACCAAGTCAAATTTAGAAAATCAGCCCAATTTTCAGACAAATTATAAAAATATGTCTGTAAAAGGACTGGTGGCTTCGGCCGTAGCTAGTCAATAACCTATAACTGAAACAAGACATCTTAATTGTAACACTTACATCAATATCTTACCTAGAAGCACAAAGACAAGTGGTATAGTACTCAATTAAGTATGGTTTTTTTATATTATAGGACTATCGACAAAGATTCTAATTCTGTTTGATTTAATACTGCTTTCTAAATTACTAACCAAAAGTAAAAAGTATATAAGATTTTTATTAAAAGCGCTTTCATAATATTAGCTCGTCTATCATCAAATTAATGAACTTCAAAATGTGAAATAAATTTAATCACGTATCAATTTCAAAACGTTTCCCTTCGTCTGGCCCTTCTCAATTTTTAAATTACTGTTATATGGGACGTTCGGCCCATCTAATGACCTTGTTAGCGTACTAATCCGCCCAATAAATTATAAATGCGACCTTCAACAAGAAGATGGCTTATTAACTGTTATTTTAGATGTGAAAATTGTTATTTTATAACGTTAGTAAAACAGCTGCTCTTGAAAAGTAGAGGTACTTCATTCCCAAATTATATGATCCCAACTTGTTAACTTTGAATGGCGTCGGCTGGAAAGCTTCTTGTTTAAGGAAGGCCCGAAAATTTTAAATTTAAAGAGGGCTTATGTTTATTTTTACGAGCATATTACGAACCGGTTCTCTGTATTACACTTTTGTATATATAAATAAAAATATCATATATATTCATTGTTCCAAGATATAATTTGTAAATATAATTTTCATGAAAATATAAATTTACTTGTGGTTATAATAATTACTTCATTTAAACATAGATAACAATTTGTTCTAAGCTAGATTACGATAGCTTATGTTTTATATTACTTATTTCCCTAATAAAATAAATGCGCTAATTTAGTAAATCCAAAACTTGTTCAGTAACCTGTTATTTTAAAGAGCCCTTTAACCATAAAAAAAATTCATGTTTATATCTTAAATGTATTATATTATATTGATTTGTACTCGTCTATACTGACCTTTAATAAGAAAATACAAAGAATACCACACTAAGTATATAAATATAAAATAACTCGTAAATCCTAGAACTTAGCTACTTAGCTCAACTGCTCCTCATAACGTAAGTTTCTTATAAGTAATATGGCTAGTTTTTTGATATAAGTACCGTATGTATATATATAATATATTTAGCAAAGAGCTTTAAATTTTTTTTAAACTTTTAAAACAGATATTCTAAAGTTATGTATATCGGTTGAAAATTTGAATAAGTCTTTATACGGAAAAAATGACCTAATCATAGGAATTTTTAAAAAAGTAAGAGATACGGCTCTAATAATAAGTGAACACAAAAAACCTTGATACAGTTCGTGCCTGCCCTTGTAAATTAGAAGCCGTTGAGCGTAAAGTGGGGGCCAATTAAGGAATTTATAGTCAGGATACGTTATAAAACAATAAATCCTACAATACCTTTCCACAGTGCCCCATTAATTACCCGCTTTTTGAAAATGATCACGGCGAACGCAATCACGGAGCTTTATCGATCGGAGAAAATCGGTTAAGTGATTTTAATAAATTTGATAAAGAACTTCTGAAGAATGAATATAATTCTTGAGCATTTACAAGTTATAACTTGGTGATTATTCATCATAAAGTGTTATACGTTTACCTTCTCATGACTTCTATGCTGCATCACACCTTATGTTATTATATATATATATATAAAAGAGATATCCAAGTATCTATTGACTCATCACAATATCTCTGGAACCTTAAAGGCGTAGATTCTTGAAATTTAGTTGGAATATTCCTTTTTCCGAGTAGAGATCAGCTAAGAAGAAAGGATTTTGCGAAATTCCACTCGCAAGGGGATTCACGGGGGTGTTTTTAAAAAAAAATTCAAATTTTTACATTAAAATAAAACTGGAACTTCACATTTACAAACTATATATTTTATGGTATGTAAAACTTGGTCAGAAATGTTTTTTTTGACATAATGAAATACCACCCTCAAAGGGCAGTGCAAGTATGTTTCTTATTTGTAGCGTATACTAATATTACAAAGCTGTAAGGTTTGTTTGCTAGATAACGTTAATCTCCAATAGTAGTGATCCGATTTATATGTATATATATAAAATCAAAATCAAAATCAAAAATATCTTTATTCAAGTAGGCATATTACAGCACTTTTGAATCGTCAAATTATATTTTTTTTCCACACTCTGATTCTAATATACATCTGATGACGGTACTCANATTAAAGATTTTGTGCCCATATAAAAGTGAGTGTAGTGATATGCCCATATTATTTCCAATTTCATCTGTGTACATGAAGGTTTTAGACAGGTTTTTGTAACAACCTGAAGAACTATTGTTATATTTATTAATGACACTGTCTCCCAAGTAGCATGGTTTTTGTGGTGATGACACAGGCCCCGCATGACAACCCTTGTCAATCCTGTTGCTAACAGAGGTACAGCTTTTAGACAATTCATATAAGTCAATAGAAGTCTGTGTATTCACACTAATCGTTTTTGGCATAGATTCATTATGTTGTTTTTTCAATATATTTAGAGAGGTTTGTAACCGTGCTATTTGTGTTTCCAGTATATATAAAGTTCTTTAAGTGGTAGATACTCCATTAATCAAGAAAGGCTACAGGCTATATATCATCTCGCTAAGGCCAATAGAAGCGGTGCACCGATGATGAATATTTCAAAATCAGGGGTTTTCCCTTTTGAGAGCTTCTACAGCATGCGCTATGTAAACGGTTGGTTTACATAGCGCATGCTGTCTGTCAATTACTAAAAGTGTTTTAACAAATTTTGTACATGGCACAGTCTGATGTTACTTTGTCGTCGTCGTCGTCGTCGCTTCAACCGATGGATGTCCACTGCTGGACATTGGACTCACGTAATGATGTCCACAAGGCCCAATCTTGCGCCGCCTGGCTTCAGCGGCTACCGGCAACCCTCTTTATATCATCGGCCCACCTTGTGGTGGGTCTGTCTATACTGCGCTGCCCGGTGCGGTGTTGCCACTCCAGCATCTTCGGCCCCCAACGTCCATCGGTCCTTCGGACTGTGTGCCCTGCCCATTGAGTCTTCAGGTTCGCGATTCGTAGGACTATGTCTATGGGAAACTCCAAGCATAGCCCTCTCCATCGCACGCTGAATAACGAGTCCGCATGAGGCCCATAGTCAGCGACCATGTCTCAGAACCGTAGCATCACTGGCAACTCACACTGTTCGAAGACTTTGGTCTTCAGGCACTGAGGGATATCGGACGAAAATATGTTACGAATATTTTCACCAGATGTTACTTTTACGCTTGGAATTTCTTATTCCCGTAGTTATTTCAGTAAAAAAAGTGGTCTATGTAATTCCATTATTGATAGCCTCGCTGGCGTAGTAGTGCGAGTATTCGCTTCGCTTGCATCACTCCTAGGTTAGATTCCTGGCATGACAAGTTTAGGAAATCGCATTTTCTAATTTATCTGAGTCTCGACTGGTGAGTCGCTACAGCCATGGCCAGTTACCACTGGCTGGTGCAGTCAAGCAAAAAGATTACGTTTCAGTGCGTTACTGTATAGAAACCAAACTAGGTAAATTACTTATTCGCGCGTTTCCAATTTAGACTATATCATTAGGTCAGATTGCAACCAATCGCTTATCTACAGGTTAGTAAGAAAACAGCAGCAAATTTTGTTAGTCAAAGTAGATCGAAGTATTTCAAAGATTAACGAAGACGAACGCTTTTTTTCCCGACGATCTATTAAACGTCGTAAACGTGAAGACAAAATAACTTTATAGATTTCATACCACTTTAACACAGAATATTAAAAGTAGACACACATTACTATGGGGTTCACATAAATCTCTTTAATTTATATCTATAACATAATAAGAGGAAAATGTATTCAAAGCACTATAAGGTGGTGTCCACTCGCCTTGTGACATTATTTATAGCTCAGACTTCTACAGCATCAAACCGCCATAAAAATAAATAAAACTCATGAAATATCTATAAATCTGTAACGGAGAAAGGCGATACAGTGTATGTAGGGACGTTATTTCGTTGAAGTATGGGCGTATTTAAGTGTTTGTATGGAGTGGTCGTGCCAAATATGTTCTCTTTAAGAGACAGCTTGTAGTAGTCATTGTTAAATAGATTTTTATAGCCAGTTCATTCTAATTCCTAAACTATAACTTTATGTGATGATAAGTAATGATACAGTTTAAAATGGTTGGCAAATAGAGGTAAAATACGCTTTAATGATTTCTAATCAGCCTCGTACTTGGACAATATTATTGCTTGGCTACACGTTCTTACTGTTGGACAGTAACTATCCATTGCCGAAGCCTCCCACCAGACTAGATCGAGATAAGTATAAAAAGGTAAGGAGCAGCCCATTAACATCCTGTTGCTGGGAACAGGCGTTGTCAATCACAGGAGAGAGGGTTTTTCGAGCATAGGCGGCCTCGCAAGCGCAGTAGTACGAGTACTCGCTTTGGCAGCAGAGGCCTCGGGTTCGAACCCCGGTTGGGCATTTAGAAAATTGCATTTTCTAATTTGTCTGAGTCTGGACTAGTGGTAGGCTTCGGCTGTGGCTGGTTACCACCCAACCAACAAAGACGTACCGCCAAACAAATAGATTTATGATCAGGTAGGATGCTGTGGAGAAACCATATGAGGTATATCGCCTCATTAACGCGTTTCCATCTTAGATTGTACCGTCATTTACCATCAGGTGAAATCACAGTCAAGCGCTAAACTGTCAGCAATAAAAAAATTAAAAATAGACCCACCACGCTGCTTCACTGCGGGTTGGAAGGCACACTACACAAGTGTATGCGCTAATACAAGTGCACTCTCTATTCCTTCACTGTCATAGTTCGATGAAACGGCAATCCCAAACGACTGGAGTGAGATCAGGTGAAAAATCGATGACTCAACATGCTCTCTGAAACACGGGGGTGGAACACAGCGCCAACCTCCCAATTTCGGGCAAATAATCAGAATTTCTTATTTTGAATTGACTCGATCCAGGTCTCGAGTCCAAGATCTGATTTCGGTAGCCGAACAAGCTGACCACTAAACCAATGTGGCAATCGAGATAAATATAGTTTCTTAAATTTACTACGCTGGAAATCGGACCTGGAACTTCCATTACCGACGAGGCGATCGCTGTTATTATGAGGGTGTCAAGTATTATTAGATCTTTGGTTTTACTTATCAAAACAATTTTGGACAACAAGTTGCCGTGAATTGCACGGCAAGACAAATTACGGATGTTTTATTGTCTGATGTGTCGTAGATCAGAGACTACAGGTATATCAACAAAGACGTGTCATTAATAACAAAGTCGTTATTAACGCCAATTACCTATATGTGGTATATTACCTGTATACCTATATACATTAAAACAAATAAAAATATTGTTTGTGGAATACGGACATTTATTAAACTTTTGTGCAAAATCTATAAGGTTGAATTTACCTTAACTCACACTGTAATAGTTTATTATACTTTATAATTACTGAAGTATTAGTTTCAGGTATAAGCCTATCAAAAGAATTCCTGTGGAATAAAAGGGAGAGTAGCTTGCTTATGACTTCGAAAAAAATTTGTGTTGGATGAGAAAACGTTTCTCTAAAAATAGGATTTTGTAATATGTTAAATTAAAGTTACATTCACCACTATAAGTAAGTAGCAGCCCATTAACGTCCCACGGCTGGGCACAGGCCTCCTCACTCCGAGAAGCGAGGGTTTTAGAGCACAGACGCTGCTCCACCGCAGATTGGCAGGCATAGTACACTAGTGCACTCTCTATTCCTTCACTCTCATAGTCCCATGTGACGGGAATCCGACACGATAGGAGAGAGATCAGGCACAGGTCCGACGGCTTAACGTGCTCTCCGAGGCACGGGGGTGGATCACACCGCCAACTTCCCAACTTCGGGCAAATATGTACAAAATCTTAATAGAAAACTCAATATTGCTTCTATTATTGGCCCGACCCGGGACTCGAACCCAGGACCTCATGTCTGTAGTCGAACATGCTAACCACTAGATCAATGAGGCAGTTCAGCACTATAACAAGTACGTAATTATACTTTAAGACGACACTGGAGGGCGAAAGTCGTTTGAAAACAAAATTATCGGGAAATTTATCCGTAAGAGAACGGACCGATTTTGATAATTACTTTACACTTCCTGACGGTGGAAATCACACCTTCAAGGCTCGAATTAAAAGTCTTGTTTCATACGATGTGGCTCCGTTGAGTGACTAACACCCGCTAACAAGGTACCCTCATAAGTACGTACAAGGTCCATAATATCGATGTTTTTATGTAAATTTTAAAGTTATATGACAACGCTTGAAAGTATAAATAACGTAACACGCAAAGTATTTGTATTCTAAAAGCTTTAGGGTAATACCGTTAATGTCATTTCATTTTAGCAACAGAATGCTGACATATTCTCAGCTTTTTCATATCTGTGTATCTACACCACATGTTTCATAAATTTCTTCCACTTTCTGGGGATCCTGGAAGAGATCTCTACAAAGGGATAAGGTATCCTATGTATATTAACTTTAATTTCTTATTACTGTGACGTCTTTTTTAGTGCATAAATAAATAAAAAATATAAATATAGTGTATAAAAATGTTAAGTCTAGGTCGATAAATACGGAAGTTATATTTTATTTTGTTAAAATTATCTAAAGCTATCAACGAATGTGTCCCGAACTGGTTTCTTTAGAATTGCAGTTATATCACTTGCCTCACTCACTCACATAATTTCAAAATTATCCTCGATTGGTTTGAAGTTTAAACGATATCTAAACATTAAAGTCAAAGTCAAAGTCAATATATCTTTATTCAAGTAGGCCTATTACAGCATTTTTGAATTAAGTTCAACTTTATAGAAGGCCTTACTTTTATATAAAAACATCTTATGTGACTGAACTCTTACAAAATAGCTGGATCGATTTTAGTGAAAGTATTTGTAACATTCTAGGTGGATTCATCCGGTAAATAAGTGATTTCCTTATGTCTCGTAAAATTTTGTAAAATATAAATCAATTAAGATAGGACATGGCGTTGTTTACATTTAATTTTGCCATAAAAATAAAATGAGTTTGTAATAATATTATGCAGTAGTCTATTGGTAACAGTTATGCGGAGTTTCTCAACCAAATTGAAACTTTCCAGTGCAGTTTCAATTGGGAATTCGATTCGATTAAATCAAAATTCTAGCCGAACACTTCCTTCCGAAGTCAATACTGATTCAGCTGCTGTAGTAAGATAGAGTCCTATCTATATTGTGATTATAATAAGGATTTATTTAGAAGTGAAGAAGTTTAGTTTAATTTCATTCGGTGAACAAACATTTTACGATTTTCGTAAACACGTAAGATTAAGACGTCATAAAGATAGCGACCAATCGTTACGCATTTGTAGTCACGTGATTTTGTATTACCTTACCAAATTTGAATCGTATCAATAATATTTACATTTAAATAATAAAATACATATGAAACCGTAGTTTTATGAAACCACAATGTCAGTGAAACAGCTGATGCAACCCATTGACGCCGCTATTTTGGTTTACGCTGTCCTGCTGAGTGTGTTTGTTTCACTTTACTCCTACTTCACGGCCGGCTACAATGCGACATGCGATAAACAGACGAAACAATCTTTAAGGTTGTCTGTTGGAGAACCAAGCAATAACGCCGCCTTTGTATACTGTTTACTACATTTTGTAGTTATATATTGTATATGACGACGGCAACGATATGTTGGTAAGCGAGCTAGCAACAAACATCTAGCAACATTCGAACTACCCCCACTCGCAGAAACTAGTATAAAAGGGCTTGCATTAGACGGGCAGGCATTCTTACTCGAAGTGCTGCCCGGTGTACACCTTGCACCCATAAATTATAAGTTATTGTTATATAATTTAAAAAAGTAGTTAATAATTTAGTTTAAAGTAATAAATAATCTCTGTGAAAATTGACTGTGGTTGTCTTTATTTAAACGATGGAAGACCAGATTGCGATATATATGTGTGCAATAACAATAAATAACTAAATTATCGATAAAATTCTACTACATCTCTACCCTGTTTGGGCAGGTGGCGAAACGGACAAAGGCGGTATCATTATGTTGTCTTGTTACCGCTCGCGCATCGGCCGAAGCGCGATAATTCAAAGCGTAATTACTTTGAATACTAATATAATACTATTGCTTTTTGAGTTACTATATCCGAAAATTTAGTTACTCGTTATTCTCTAATAGTATGTTAGTGCCATACATACAAGTTATACATTGGATAGTTCTTAAAGCAGTTCACGCATTAACAAATTTTTGTGAATGAAATTGTGTTCAATAAATAAAATTACATAAATAAACTTTATATAAAAGCTTTTCAAAAACATATCAATATATATATATATATATATATGTATATGTATATATATACCTTTAACACTATAAAAAGTGACATAAATATTTATTACATTCATGAATTATCAGTGTAATTTTAGATGAAGTTATTTAATAACATGGAAACTTTTTGACTTCTAATTATATCTCTAAAGATCTCTATCTTTAGAGATATAATTAGAAGTGAAAAAGTCTTTATCAGAGTCACTCAGCGGGCAATGGAGAAGGCTGTGCTCGGGGTTTTCCTACGTGATCAAATTAGAAATGAGGAGATCCGTAGGAGAACTAAAGTCATCGACGTAGCGTACCGAATTGCAAAGCTGAAGTGGCAATGGGCAGGGCACATAGTTCGCAGAACCGATGGACACAGGGGCCCAAAGATGCTAGAGTGGCGGCCTCGCACCGGAACGGACGCAGTGTTGGCAGACACCCCACCAGGTGGACCGATGACATCAGGCGGGTCGCTGGCAGCCGCTGGATACAAGCGGCGCAAGATGAGGCCCATTGGAATTCATTAAGAGAGAACTTTGTCCAGTAGTGGACGTCCATCGGTTGAGACGACATCGACTATATTAGTAAAATAAGGAATTAAATCATCAAGGTATAGTGTGCTAGGTTCAGCGGGCAGCATTCATATTATGGAATAACTTTATTCACTTTATGTATTTCAGAAGACACAGCTAATCTTTTCATAACTAATTTAATGGTTCTTAGGTCGTTACTACGTTCACAGTCTCTCTACTTAAAAGTTCGACTCTTTTAAGTAGCACAAATGGCTTGTTTTTATTTATTTTAACATAGTTGCAATGATATTAGTTATAATATTATTTGTATGTTTAGTTATGTACCTACTTTCATTTTTTATCCACCAAATATTCCAAAAATTATTAGACCAAGCTTTTATGTTATAGCTTTTATTTTACACTTAAATCATCACGATCGCGATGGCGATTTTTAATTTTTAATTTTGCCGATATTTCGACCCAGTTGCATGGATCGTGGTCATGACGTTACTGATTGTAACTTTACTTATTATCGGCAAAATTAAAAATTAAAAATCGCCATCGTGATATGTACCCGTTCAAATAGTCAATATATAGCTTTTATGTTGCAGATATGCATTTGCAAGCATTACGTAATGAATAACTACGAATTATATTTACACCAACACATATTAACTCACAACTTTTATGCTCTTCACTATTTAAATATACACAACTTGCACTATACTAATATTGACTCACTACTTCGCCTAAAATAACTACTCCACGAAACATAGTTAGATATCATACAATTATTCCGCTTGTTAAAATTACCTCGTATAGCGTAACATTTTGTAATATTACTATGATTTTTGGTATTTTAGTGTTGCCTCTATATTACTCAATAACTCCCAACATGACTACAAACTAGCACGAAACAATGACCTAATTGATCTGAATTGCATTGATATATACATTTAAAAAAAACATGTAATTAATGAACTAGGAGATTCCTACTATCCAATGAACTCATCAAAAGGTCTTTAGACATTAGCACATTAGTCCAGCCGGTTGATAATTACCTGCCCCGGTCATGGGCGTTCTCGTATTCATCATTTGTGTTTAAGATGTTATTTCGAATTACATTGGTCTTGAACTGTTAATTTGAGAGATATTTTATCCGATGTTCGTGAGATTTCTTTTATAGCAGTTCATTTGTACAGCATGCTATGGGCGTTTTAGAGAATTTGTTTAAACGGATATAAATAAAATACACTTGTGATAAATGAGATACAATTTGGAAAGAAAATGTTACACGAACGCGGAACTAGAATTCTCAAACATATGTTACATGTACTAGGTATTCCCCGCGGTGTCACCCGCGTAGTTTCCGATTTCATAATAATATTTATTTATCGCTAACAGGTTTGCGCTTCACTGTAATATCGTCGTCGTCGTCGTCGCTTCAACCGATGAACGTCCACTGCTGGACATAAGTCGCACGTGACGTCCACAAGACCCGATCTTGTGCCGCCTCGTTCCAGCGGCTACCAGCGACCCTCCCTCCCAGAGCCCCGTCCGGTGCGGGGTCGCCACTCCAACACCTTCGGCCCCCAACGTCCATCGGTCCTTCGGACTATGTACCCTCCCCCCCCATTTCCACTTCAGGTTCGCGATTCGTTGCACTATGTCGGTGACCTTGGTTCTACTACGGATCTCTTCATTTCTGATTCGATCACGTAGAGAAACTCCAAGCATAGCCCTCTCAATCGAACGCTGAGTGACTCTGAGCTTCCGCATGAGGCCCATAATATCACTTGATAGTAAATGATGATAAAGACAAAGATTGAAATACACTAACATGATAAAAGATAATCTATCTCACAGGGCTTCTACAAAGCATCTTACTGGAATGCATTTACATAGTGCAATGCATTTGCAAATGTGTCTGTCTCCTTGGTGGCACATTTTTGCAGGTATGGTGGTATCTAACCACAGCCGATGCTTCCGAAGTTCAGACTCAGAAAAATTAGAAATTACAATTTATGCTAGCAGGAATCGAACACAGGAACTATCAGCGAAGTGAGTATTCAAACTTCTATTACTGCGACATAAAAGTACTTGTTGTTATTAATAATGTAAGGTATTTATATTTAATCACCTTTTGAGTCCTAATGGACTCAAATATAAATACATGGATTCTTGTTAAGAGTCGTGGTTTCGAATCCCGAGCAGGCACTGCTAAGGTGTCTATGCAAAACTTGTGAAAACCTGTATAACACGGGATTTCTCTGTACATCTTGGGATTCTGAGGTAATTCTAAAACCCTTTCGCCTATGAGTAAGGAGGTATGTGCCCAGCTGTGGACGTTAAAAAGCTCCCACTTTCTTTTATCTCTACTAAAGTAGATAAATAAATAGATGTTCACTTTATTAAACACCACAAAAAAGGATAAAAGTGATACAAGAACTTACCATTAAATAAAAAATACTGTATATTCAACTTGCTATATATGACAGTAGATTTAATTTTAAAAAGTAGGATTCCATATATGATCGTACCTGACTTAGCAAATCTGGGCAAAAGGCCAGTTTCGGACAGCTCGCTAGCCAATCGCCATGCCAAATGCGTCTTTTATTACTCTCAAAGACTATTTTGAAGTGGACTGCAACGCATAAAAATCATTTTAATTTGACAGTAGTTACATTTTATTATGAAACTCGTAGTACATTTATTAACTTACTCGAATTATGTAGTAAAATAGGCCATTAGGATTGAAAATGTTTATTGCCTCCATTAGAATGCTTACAATTTTTTTTTAACTAGCATATGTTACAAATGTTTCTATTTTAAAACATGAACACAATACAATATTTAAGCAAATCTTATTAATCAAGTTGGTTTTTAAGGCATTTTTAATGTAATAGTATTGCATTGTATTTGATATATAAAAGATAATAAAACCCATTATCCAAAATATTGCTGTGGTTATAACAGTTAGTTGCAGCAAGAAACATTTTAAAGAGAAAGGAATATAGAAGCTCAGCAGTAAGGTAAGTAGCAGCCCATTAACGTCCTACAGCTGGACACGGGCCTCCTCACTCATAGGAGAGAGGGTTTTTAGAGCATAGACCCACCACGCTGCTCCAGTGCAGATTGGCAGGTATAGTCAGGCGCAGGACCGACGGTTTAACGTGCTCTTCGAGGCACGGGGGTAGATCACACCACTAACTACCCAACTTTGGGCAAATATTGAGAAAATCTTTATAGAAAACTCAATATTGATATTTGAATTGACCCGATCCGGGACTCGAACCCAGGACCTCATGTCTGTAGTCGAACATGCTAACCACTAGACCAATGAGGCTGTCAGCTCAGCAGTATTCGTATCACATTGTAAAAATTAAAGAGAAAAGGTTTTCCAGTGCAATTATAATTACACTAAATATAGTCCTAAGCAAGTAGTTCAAAATACATTTATACACATCTCAGAAAACAAAAAATTAATTCGTTTCTGCACTCTGTTAATCTGCAAATATTTACTGATAAGGCGACAACTAGGCCCTGTCGAAGCTTTCTATCCGTCCGGTTTTTGAAAATCTATAAAAAACAACTTCCCAATTTTGTTAGGCAATGTAATTGTGACCAAAATTTTGTTTATGAACATTAAAAGCACATGCTGATATCTCATGTTACGCATGTTAGACTCTTGCCTCTTGCAACTTGACAACAAACACGGAGCTTAAAAGCGCTTTACACTGCATATTGTGGTGTGTTGTCTACAGTTTGTATTTCCATCTATTTTGTGTCAAAGGTATATTGTTCTCTAAGTCGTATGATTTTGTAACATCATATCATAATACACACTCAGACAGCTCATTTCACTAATTTGACATTATGTGTAATTATGAACTATTATATTGCGAAGTATGACCAAAATCATCACAGTAGTTTTTTATATGAAAGAGTAACTGTTCATTTTCTCAGTCCCATATCAAACCTATACACTTTTGTTTTCTATGATTATGGGAACTGTTATGAGGAAAAACGAAAACACTAGTAATATAAACAAACTAAATATATAGCCAAAAGACGGGGTAAATTACATTCCGGTTGAATACGCTGTGTATATATAAAAAACGAAATCAAATGTAACAATACATTACTTAAAATATTGCTTTTAATTACGAACGATAAACAGATTTAATAATCAAAACTCTCCGAATTAAGATTCGTTAGTTAAATAGTTAGTAAGGATATTATTAAAATCATTTACCGAAATGTTAAATAAATAGAAGTATTGACATTTTTAAACCTTCTGATAAAGTTAATTAGTTTTATAATTTTGTTCTTTATATATTTTGTATCACGTATATATCTGTACGCTGGTTATTAGACCCTCTTTATTTTTTCTATACAATGCATTAAGTTATTTCCTATAATCAAAACGATACTCATATGTACTCTATACAAATATTTTATTAATTTGTTTTTAATATGGAAGTGGTTCTACTAGAAACTTGATAAATAAGAAAACAATGTCTTCGTTATATCTCCAAAATCTGTGGCAAATTATTTGCCAATTGAAATATGCCATCCCTCTTTCCATTTGCGTCGTTAATTATAGCTAAATTAACCCCAATCGAGAGCATACTTTGTACTTCTTAAAGTTATCTTTGTATCTTAATAACTTAATCTAAATCATGCAGTACACATCCATTAACATAGATGTATGTATGTGAAAGTGCAATTAAGAAGGCCCTGTTGCTTGTTATGTTGATGTTATACAGTTTTCTACTCTGAGGAAAATAATGGTTATAATTACTGATCTTAGAGCTCCTATAATTTATTTAGTTTTTAATTTACAATTCTTTCCAAAGCCATATTATATATAATGACTTTTCTACTTAATTATTAAAAAGGTTTTATAGATTAGAAATTAATTTTCGAAGATATCTCTGCATTATACATGTAAAATTATTTAAAGAGGCTTTTGATAAAAAAAATATTAATAAAATCACTTTTGTCAGTTCGTGTTAAATTATTTAAGAGTTTTAATTATAATATAATAATAATAATTTATTGACATTAACTATAATACAACTTTACAGGAAAATTCGACTTAATTATATCACAAGAATTGATTTGCAATGACATTTTCTGTGAATGCTCTCGTATTATATGGAATGACTATAACTTTTCCATACAAAGCAAGATCATTATTTAACATTAAACACAAATGTATTAAGAACGATTTTAAAATAATGTTTTCATACATTTTTACTATACTAGAAAGAAACATGAAAAGATTTATTGTTTTAAATGATTTTGTTATATTTGAATTAGTTGCTCCTTTTTATAAGAAAGAATTCGTGCTATTGATTTTGAAAGTTAACTTTGGCAGCGTGGTGGGTCTATGCTCTAAAAACCCTCTCTCCTATGAGTGAGGAGGCCTGTGACCAGCAGTGGGACGTTAATGAGCTGCTACCTACTTAACGATTTACGGTAATATCCATAAAAACCATGAAGATCTAGTAAATTTATCAATTTAAAATGATCATTTTTATTGACTAACGTAGCAATACCTAATTCCTACGTATAATATTAAAAGTAATTCCTACATACTTTGTTTAGTAAATTTCAGCCATTACGAAGACATATTGTAATTTGCGTATGAGTAATATGTTAAATTAGATACGGCTTGAAATTTCTTCAGGTTATGTATTGCTTGTGATTTTAACCTGTACGCAAAGTAATTAGAATAAGGTAAATTGCAACACTTATATGAAATTTGTTTATTGTGTTATTATGTACTAGCTGTTCCCCGCGGTGTTGCTTGCGTACTTCGTGATTCCGCTGGAATAAAGGACAACCTGTTAATAGTGCAAGTTTATGTCGCTAAAAGAACACGTATGACGAATGTCAAATTAAAGGGTTAACTGTAAAATCAAATCAAATATATTTTATTGCAAGAGCAAATGTACAACAAACAATCTACGATACAATGTCGTGCAACCTCTTTAATAGTACAAAGTCATATTATTATTTGAAATAATTGCTTCGTCCTTATGGCAGCTATTTACATTTTTAAAATCATATTCACATTAATAAATATATTACAAAAAATATATTAAAAAAGAAATCTCTCAGTAAGTTTCGCTTATATCCCGATCTCGTGTGAATATGGGGAAACACGTTCTTGGTAAGACGTCAAAGGATAATACACGATATAATTTTAGAGGTGGTTGGTACCAGATGCTCCAAGCAATCCACCTTTGGAGTAAGTTATCGGTCATATAGACTGGGTTGGGTCTATATGGGCATATCGCTGGCAGGGTGCCAATATCTGTCAATCTCGTTCTCCTGACCGCATCACCGAAGTAGGATCACCGCTGGGTTTTAGCCGGTATGACTCCGGCATAACCTGGAACATCCTCCCGAGTATTTCAAGTATTCACGAGAATTTACCAGCGTTAAAGAACAAAACGTCGAATTTCAAGTCATGAAATCGGTTCAGTACTTTTGGCGTTAAAAGTGCGACAGACGGAGTTCCTTGCGCATTTTTAATATTAGTAACTATTTATGTTTTATTGTAAGAAATCATGAATAATTTTTATTATTTGCACATAAACTTTATTTGTTTATTGCTAACACTTGTGTACTGATTGTTACACCAATTATATACGTTGAAATAAAACTTATATCATTTCACAGACGAGTGTCTTAAATAACTTCATTAAGTTCGGTTGATCAAAATTTAATTTGGGAAGACATCTTTTTATTCATAATTAATGTGGAAAAAATGTGGCTATTATTATTAACTGTTGTCTATTTTAATAAAAAAATTGGGAATCCTTAGCGGCTTTTATTATTTCCCCTTTGGATTTTTATGTCAAGTCAAAGAGAGTGATCAAAAAGAAATATTATAGGATAATATAGCTTTCATTGTCAAATTAAATGTTACAAAATATATAGCTATTTATTCAAAACAGATATCGTACATATACGATTTTAAAATAAAGTTTAATTACATTACAATATCGTTTTACATGCGATTGCTCATCTTTCTGTCATATATTCAAAACAATATTTGATGAAATTATTGAAAATTATTGAAAAATTATTTATTTCATAAAAATTACAATAATGATATCGTGGCTGAGGCGTTCTTTTAAGCATAATAAATACCTGTATTAGAAGACCTCGCTCTTTCGTGTTATATTTATTATTATTTTAGTTTACAAAAGAAAAACATGCATTAAAATAAGACAAAAAGAATGTTAATATATTAGTGTGTGATGATGCGTCTTTGTTGTTTGAATTACGTGAGCGAGTGTGTGCGTGTGTGTGGAAGAGTGTAAATTTGTGTCTGAACATTGGCATTGATGTTAGTGATTTTAATTAAATATTAGATTTTAGCAGTGATTCCACCTCATCATAGTTTAAAAAGATTAAGTAATGTGTAACTGAACTTCTGCAGTCCTTGATTTTCATGGGATATATATTTAGTATCCCGTCAATCAAATTGTAAAAATAACTAGATTTATAGGAATATTGATTTTGAACAACAGCTGTTCTGGAGGGATGAGTTTTAGCAACAAATTGTATTTTAAAATATAAGTTTTTTGTGTAATAAACATTCTCACGATTCTCTATAACTTCCGCTAAAAGTAGCTTATTTTTATACATTTTACATCAAAATACACAGCGTACTTGATTAAGCTATCAAAGCAACTATGTCAACTTCGAGTAAAGACATTACATTACAGTGATACCGTAATAAAAATTACATTAACATTTCAGTGTCGTATTATTTCAATTGTTGAAAGCGTTGAAATATCTTTCAGCGTAAATGTTTGCGAGTAGGAGAGCCACTTTTAAAAAACTACGATAAAATACAGTTCCTTTACTTTTGCTTGCACATTACCGCATGAAGAGAAATAGAATGGACATAACCCTTCTATTTTATACAATGTTATTGCAATTTAAAGCAGAAGTTCGTGCATTTAATAACCACTTCAGTTTTCATTTATTTTGTTTCTACTGTATACAAAGTTATCTATTTTACAGGAAAGGAATTCTTATTTCGTCTGAGTTTGCTGTAACTTACTGTATATTTATTATTTTTTTACGTTTTATATCGGTGAATTTGTTGTATATATGTCGGAGAATAAAAGAGAAGGAGAGCATAAATCATAGGGGCGTAAGGTTCTCCGCCGTCATATCGTCATATCGTCATTAGTGCCATCCATAATCATATCAATCAATCATAAACCACATCAATTTTCATACTGTGGGCGTTCGTGGGTAATTTTGGTGCAATCAAACACTTTATTAATTAACTCAGATTATAATGTTCAGTCACTTAATGTCCCCGATATCAATTTACACAAACTCAATAATAATAGCAAGGAACGCAACAGTTTCAATAGTCGATCGTTCCGACCGACCGTCACTCGAGACCTATCGAGAGACGCGCCGGACGAGTCATTATTGACTCTGCCCCACGCCGATAAACAGATGGCGCCAGCGTTCCACAGACTATTGCACACGGACTAGCGATCTACAGACTATGACTAGAAAAGTCATAACAACAGACATTGCAAGCAACCTTATATATTGACTATTTAAACGGATACAGACCACGATGGCGTTTTTGAAATATTGCCATTTTTCAAAAACGGCATCGTGGTCTGTACCCGTTAAAATAGTTAATATGTCGAGAAACCACGAAAATTTTAATTTAAAACAATTAATCTTTCATATGTATTTTCAAATAAGAGAGATTGCAAACATTCTCCAAATAAGTAATTCATTAAAATTATTTTCTTAATTTCTATTACTTCTTCATTTAAGAAATAAAAGATACTAAAGTGTTATATGTTTTCTTGAGAATTAAGATATTTCATTAAATATTAAAGATATACACTAAAATGCAACAACTGTAAGTGACTCAGAGCATCCTGGACAACCTTTCCAGCACAATGTGTGAGTAGTCGTTTAGCTAGCAGATGTTCTGAAGTTCAATTACCGACATGGTAAATTGAGAAAATTATATTTTAGTTCTAAGCTGGTGGTAGGCTTAGGGCTTAGCTAATTTCCTTCAAACAAGCTGCTGCTGTGTAGAAAATATAAGAGATAATTACCAGGACAGCGTGGTTATATTTTAGACTGTATTATATTTTAGACTGAATCATCACTTACAATCAAGTGAGATTACAGTAAAGCGCTAATTTGTCAGCAATAAAAAGAATCTCAAAAGACTTGAATATAGCAGACAAAATTCTGAACCATGAAATTGCAAATATCTCTTGCGATAAATTTATAATGCATAATGTCTAATGCACCATTAGACGTAGTAACCCGTAAATCAAAAATTGTTCAACAGAACAGAAAACAAACTTTTTGGGCACTATCTATATTTTGTTGCTAAATAATTCGACTTATGTCTGATTATTCTAAAGATTTATTAAATCAATATTTTGCACGTTCGCTTTCCAGGGTCGATATGAAAATCGACGTCTAGTAGGATCTTAGCCACAATTGAATTATATTTATTAAGAAATGTATTATCCATACAATTCCATAGTATAATTCTAGACGCATAAATAACACGTCGGTCGTTGCACGTCGCATCTCGTGCACGTGAAACTCCATAATATTCATAAAATGATTACGTGAGAAGAGCCGGGTCTAGTTGGCTACACTTACGGCTTTCTAGATAGCGAGATAATTTTTAATATCCCTATGTAATAGGAAAAACGTAATATTAAAAAAAATAAAGAAAATTCCTACGCCATCTAACATGGTCTATTGCCATAGACAGAAAACCTTAAACCTTTATCTATTTAAAGCCCGCTTAGGCTTCGACGGCCTCGCTGGCGCAGTGTTGCGAGTATTCGCTTTACTAGCGGTTCCGGTTAGGTCCCGGGTTCGATCCCCGGTAGGACGGGACTGATGGGAGTCTTCAGCCGTGGCTAGTTACCACCCTACCAGCAAAAACGTACCGCCAAAAAAAGAGATCGTGTTCCGGTACAATGCTGTGTAGAAACCGTAAGGCGTATATCGCCTATTAACAGATTAGCACGCTTCCATCTTAGACTGTATCATCACTTACCATCAGGTGAGATCACAGTCAAGCGCTAATCTGCCAGCTACAAAAAAAGTTAAAGGTAATCTTGAAGCATACTTTTTAAAATTGCTTTACATTTCTTTTCATGCTCTAAAATAAAATATTGAATTGGTGTCGGAAAAAAGCTTACTTTAATGGATGAATAAATATAATAACGAGTGTAATTCTAAACAAGACATATAAAAGGTAAGGTAAGTAGCAGCCCATTAACATCCGACTGCTGGGCACAGGCCTCCTGACACATATGATAGAGAGTGTTTAGAGCATATACCCGCCGCGCTGCTCCACTGCGAATTGGCAGATAGTGCACAAGTGCACTCTCTATTCTTTCACTCTCATAATTCGAAGTGACGGCAATCCAACATGACGGCAATCCGAGTGAGATCAGGCGTAGGACCGACGGCTTAACGTGCTCTCCGAGGCACGGGGGTGGATCACACCGCCAACTTTCCAACTTCGGGCAAATATTGAGAAAATCTTAATAGAAAACTCAATATCGATTTCAAATTGGCCCGACCTGGAATTCGAACCCAGGACCTCATGTCAGTGGTCGGACATGCTAACCAGGTTTAGTGGGCTACACTCATAATTTCTCTAAACTCTAAATTTCTTTTAATAATAAAAACATATTAAAAACTAATATTCTAGCTTTAAAACTCAAAATTTGCTTTACTTATTAGTCACATATATATTTCAAATTGTATTATTCACATTCAGGTAATTGTTAACATCCTGTTGTTAATTAAATTGAAATGCATAAATATTTAACTTTCCCACTAATAATGGAAAATGTCGACGTCATTTTATCTCTATTATCCCCAAATAAATACCCTTCAAAGGCACCAACCGAAATTTATTGGCGTTTTAATTTAGACTCAATTTGCCGTTAATTTCATTAATTTTATATCGTTCACTTATCTGTACAAATATAAAAATAAAAAGGCTATATATAAAACAGATGTCGATATTTTAAAATAAGTCTGTTATTACAAAATAATTGACTTTAAAGCTCAGATTGTTTAGTTCTAAACTAAAAGCTTGTTTTTTATTATTAATGAATGGTACTTAATATACATATATATGTCGGAGAACATGAGAGAAGGAAAGCATAAAGCATGGGGGCGTAAGGTTCTCTGCCGACAGCGTCATTATTGGCATCCATAATCTCCATGCTGTGGGCGTTCGTGGGTAATGTTGGTGCAATCAAACACTTTATTAATTAACTCAAATTATAATGTTCAAAAACTTAATGTTCCCGATATCAATTTACAAAAACTCTTTAATAATAATAGCCAGTTTCAAAAGTCGACCGCATCGGCGGGCCATCACCCGAAAAACTGCGCCGGACTGCCACTTATTGACTCTGCCCCACGTCGATAGACAGATGGCGCCAACGTTCCACAGACTATTGCACGCCGACATGTACATATTTTATTTATTTAGCAAATTTAGAAGATGGAATGTTTATTGCCTATTCTTTTCCATGTAAATGAAATGACTTCATTGGTAGATAGCCGAACGACAAATTCTATCAAGTTGGATCTACTACAAATAGAATTGTAATAGACCGTTTTAGTCGGTGAAGATAGTCTCCTATTTATTATGTTTGGTTTTAACCTAAGATGATGTATGTCGAAACTATGACTATATTAATTCGAAAAAATTCAGCAATACGAAGAAAAAGGTTAAGTAATTTCAGAGTTCATTTTAGTCATACACTGTGACATGGGGTTTCCTTACAATAAACGTGTATAGATCAGATTGTAAACAATTCAATAGACATTGTACATATGTACCATATTTATAAATATCTTAAAAATAAACGGTCATTTCACCCCATGTGTGTGAGCGATAGTTAAAATACTCATTAAGTTAAATTAAAATGTATCGAAACGAGACCGCAACTGATAATGGCGCATATCTGCTATAAGTAAAGGGTAATTACGAAAGAATTATGTCGTTCTTTTGTTTCCGTTTGATATGTAAATACAAACAAATTCCATTCATTAAGTGGCAATTCATTTTTCAGTCCCGTTTTATCTTTTCCGACCCAACGTTTGGTGTTAAAAACTATTATGATTTTGTCCTTAAGGCGAATAATTGCACTACTATAATTCAACAAGTAAGTATCTGCTTTTATTAATTACATTTATCGTGTTGTTTTTTTCGCAAGTTTTCGCTTACAAATTTGCGACTAATCTAGTTTTTTAACTGATCTAGTTATATAAAACGAAGTCGGGATAGTTACTCAAGAATATTTTAATGAAGTGGAGTTTGTTGGATTCATTTGCGTCCCAAAAACCAGAATAACTATTAAAATATTAACCCGATTGATTCACTCTTACTTAAAACGGATTCTTTCATATTTCCACGGAATTCGGGTATAGAAACGAAGAATTGACTCGAAATTGGATATATCATGTATGCATGACAACGTAGAATTTTGATATTACTGAGTTTCCCGTATTCCCACGGGATTCCCAAGTATTTCAAAATATCTCATTGGTAGTGTTACAAAATATACGTATAAAAAGTCGAGTAAAAAACGTAAAAGGTAGAATAAAAATGATTTAATACTATAAAAAAAATTGTACTAGTGATACGTTTTTAAGCACCATGTTTTATAATCTATATAATTATAAGAAAAACGCCAAATATGTAGAATACGAATGGACAATGCACCTTAAGCTCCACTAATATATTTTTATCAATGTAATTCGGCTGTAATGGTGTGGTAATGGTCATTTTATGATAATAATACAATGAAATGGTCTTGTTGATAATAATATAATAGGCCGACACTAATTAGCCGAATTCGAGGAGAATCACATTGGCTTAATACGGGATTCATTATATGATTAACATAATCAGAACGCAGGTTAAAGAATTGATTTTGGAATAGTGGTTATAAAATGCTAGTTAGTTTTTGTTACCCTTGTTTTAAATAATTTTGTGGCGGCTTCAATTCAAACTTGTTCAACGCAATTAAATCTAAATGATACTATGAATTGTTATGTCTAATCAGATATGGATAAATTAAAACATATTCGACGTTATTGTTAATTAATTTAACTGAAATTGAAAACACACTTTCATTACGTTTGGATTATAAAAGTACCTGCAATATTACAGCAATGTTTGACACATTGTATTATGATAAGGCTTTCAAATTACTGCCTCATTGGTCTAGTGGTTAGCATGTTCGACTATAGACATGAGGTCCTGGGTTCAAGTCCTGGGTCGGGCCAATTGAAATATCAATATTGAGTTTTAATATTTGCCCGAATTTGGGAAGTTGGCGGTGGGCTCCACCCCCGTGCGTCGGAGAGCACGTTAAGCCGTCGGTCCTACGCCTGATCTCTCTCCGGTCATGTCGGATTCCCATCACATGAGAGTGAAGGAATAGAGAGTGCACTCGTGTACTATGCCTGCCAATCCGCACTAGAGCAGCGTGGTAGGTCTATTCTCTAAAAGCCCTCTCTCCTATGAGTGATGAGGCTTGCGCCCAGCAGTGGGACGTTAATGAGCTGCTACTTACCTTTTTACCTTTCAAATTACTGTCTTAGTTATCATATAAATTTGAAAGTATATAGTGTTTTGATAATTTATATATATATTCTTTATTAAAGTACCACTTTTGAATCGGCAGTAGTTTGTCCGTTGGTAACAAATCTACGACCAGTTCGGAAAGTTGAAGCTGGCAAGGAACTCAACGGTTACTCTTTTAGTAATAGTTTTGTATCTTAAAATGAGTAATATTTTGCTTCTGTGTGCAACTGGACTCAAACATTTTTATCGCTTAAATAACCTGCAACATTAAAATATGGCTTTTGTAAAAATAGGCTTTTGACATACTTCTTAAAATTATGCAGAGGAAAATCTGAAATTGATAGCAGCGGTATCTTTTTAAAAATGCGTATGCTCAACCTGATTAATGATTTCTGAACCTATAAAAATACGGGATTACAAGTTTGTTTTTATTTCTTGTATTAAAATTGTGTATTTCACCTTTTTGCTGTATAATTATATTATTACTACGGATGTATAAGTGAATATTCAAAATATAATGCGAGTTATTTAATAAATTAAATAACTTACACGATCTCGCCAAATTAAATGAAATATCTTATTATAAGTTAGAGACAAAAAGTAGGAGTCAAAAAATTGATTTAATTTATATAAATTCCAATTATATTGTGATGGTGATGATAATAATAAAGAAACAAAAAGAAAAACTGACAAATTCCCATTTACTTATGAAAAGTTATTGGTGTGTCGTAAATACAAATGATAGTTTTGAATGACCTCCTCAACACCTCATTTTCATTTGGTAAACAAATTAATCCAATTTTGAATTTCCAAATAAGTCAATTGAAGAACAATTCATTCACTCCCACACTACTTTATAGTCTGAATAATGTTTCAAATAATAATACGTTTTTTTTTATTAATTTCCTTTTAATAAATGATCTAATTTATTAAGTAAAATCTCTAGAAATGGCGGCCATAGTAGGCAACTGCCCTCATCTGGACAAATGGCTGGGAAGAGAGCACGAATCCCTCTCCAACAGGTTGGTAACAGGTGCTTACCAGTCATGGTTGCTTCGGCAAATACCTGTTCCAAATTGTTTGCTGTGAGCCGTCGGCCAGTTGTCACGAGTGTGGTGCCTCATTACATAGCCCAATACACGGTGGCAGAATATTCCGCCTGGGGACCTCAGTGATCAGGCTTGCATCAGTGGTCAGGCTCAGGTCATCTCGCTTAAGTAGGCACGGCAAAGGGAGGATGAATGCCGCCCAAACACTCCAGACGACGAAGAGGTGCATGAAAGAGGAAGTGGAGGTTCATACAACTCCCCCTGTAGAATATCTCTGAACCGACTGCAATCGAGGGACTAGAGAGGAATGTCTGAACGACCCTCTGGCTCCCCACTCGTGGTTGGTGACGGTCCCGCTGGGTTTTAGTGGGTATTGTGAGTTCGTACCCTCGCGGAGTGCTAGACTCCCGACCCCAACCCCAACTGTATTGGGTTGCATAGCCCATCGACCTATCTAGAACATTTATTTGGAATTTGTTTTGGTACACCAAGTTACCCTTAAAGTAATTGTCAATTTTATGAAGCCTACTAGAATTTATATCAATTTTATTTTTGTTTCTTAAAGCAAGCAATACTTGCACACATACAAACAGTTTTATAAAAGCCTTTTATACTTACAAAATCAACGCCGCCTTTGTTTTAACCCTCACGCCGCCACGCCGCTGCGTCCACCTTATCCAGTGAGCAAAAAAATTAAGGAATATAAAATGAGAATAAAAAACAAATTAAAGCCGAGGCCGGCGTCCCGGCCATTGAAATGGGTATAAAAGTGTTTAATTAAACTGTTGTTATTGATGGGGTCGCCACTAGATGGCGTTTAATCAACAGCCAGCTCGCATTATACTTTTAATTATAGGCAAATGAAACTTATGATGAAACTTTTTGAAGGCCATTTATAAAAGTAGACATATATCTATAATATCACGATAGTTTCGTTTTATTATTTTTTGATAAATTCTGGACAAAGTTGCCTCATTGGTCTAGTGGCGACTACAGACATGAGGTCCTGGGTCCCGGGTCGGGCCAATTCGAAATCGATATTGAGTTTTCTATTAAGATTTTGTCAATATATATATTGTTTTTTTTTATAGCCTTGGACCGCCGCCCATGGACACCTGCAGCACCAAAGGAACCACCGATGCGTTGCCGACCTAATAAATAGGAGTTTATTCGCCTCTTGAATTCGTGTAAATCATAGCCACTTCTATCGTTGATGGAAGTTCGTTCCACATTATGCAAGTGCGCGAAAAGAATGACCGACAAAAACGTACTGTGGCTGAGGGCCATGCATCAAAGGTGTGCGGATGAAATTTATTTTTCCGTCGAGTTGTTTGTTGATTAAATCGTGATGGCGGTACCAACTCAAACATCTCCTCAGAATATTCCCCGTTATACCTATATACGATATGCCTGAAGTTTGGAAAAATTTGGCGGTGTGATCCACCGCTGTGCCTCGGAGAGCACGTTAAGCCGTCGGTCCTGCACCTGATCTCTCTCGGGTCCTGTCGGATTGCCGTCAAGTCGGACTATGAGAATAAAGAAATAGAGAGTACACTTGTGTGCTATGCCTGCCAATCCGCAATGGAGCAGCGTGGAGGGTCTATGGTCTAAAAACCCTCTGTCATATGAGTGAGGAGGCCTGTGCCCAGAAGTGGAACGTTAATGGGCTGCTACTTACTTATGCACAAAAGCTATAACTTTTTTTATAAAATATACTTCTGTGATATATCAAATAGGGTGAAGTAATAGACGTAAAACATCGTAAAAAAGTTAAATCTATTAACGCTTCTTTTGAGGACAAAAGCAAACATTTTCATGTCGTATATTTTGTTTCGTCTAAACTTTCAAAATTTTATATTTATTGTCAAATTTTATGTTGGTACATGTGATTTAATAGCTTAAATTATAATACAATAATATGATTGTATATTATACTGAGCTGTTAACACTGCATTAATTGAAATAAGGTGTAACGATGNGAGTCCCGTGTCGGGCCAATTCGAAATCGATATTGAGTTTTCTATTAAGATTGGGCACCTGCAGTACCCAAGGAACCACCGATGCGTTGCCGACCTAATAAATAGGAGTTTATTCGCCTCTTGAATTCGTGTAAATCATAGCCAAGTGAGATCATCGTTGATGGAAGTTCGTTCCACATTATGCATGTGCGCGAAAAGAATGACCGACAAAAACGTACTGTGGCTGAGGGCCATGCATCCAAGGTGTGCGGATGAAATTTATTTCTCCGTCGAGTTGTTTGTTGATTAAATCGTGATGGCGGTACCAATTCAAAGAGTTCCTCAGAACATACCCCGTTACAGATACGATATGTCTGAAGTTTGGAAAATTTTGGCGGTGTGATCCACCGCTGTGCCTCGGAGAGCACGTTAAGCCGTCGGTCCTGCACCTGATCTCTCTCCGGTCCTGTCCTGTCGGACAGTGGAACGTTAATGGGCTGCTACTTACTTAAGCACAAAAGCTATAACATTTTTTTTAAAATATACTGCTGTAATATATCAGATAGGGTGAAGTAATAGACGTAAAACATCGTAAAGAAGTTAAATCTATTAAAGCTTCTTTTGAGGACAAAAAAAGACATTTTCCTGTCGCAATTTTTTTGTTTCGTCTGAACTATGAAAATTTTATATTTTAATGTCAAATTTTGTGTTGGCACATGCGATTTAATAGCTTAACTTATAATACAATAATATGATTGTATATTAAACTGAGCTGTTAACACTGTATTAATTGAAGTAAGGTGTAACGATGATCGTACAAAATGATTTATCACACTGACTTTGTAATGGTGTCTTCTCAGAGCAAAGCGTGACCTTTGTAACTTTACAGAATATCAAATGTTCTCTTAATATCATCATTGGTTATGAGTAATATGATTAGATTTAATGATTCAAATAAAGAGGAAACATTTGTGTTTTTGTATGTATGTTTGTAAGGTTTTCACACAAAAACTACTAGACCGATTATTAAAATTTATTCACCATTAGGAAGCTGCATTTTTACTAAGCGACATAGACTATTTTAATTTCTCAAAAAAAAAAAAAATAGGTACTTCTAATAAAAATTCATCAATGAAACTCAAGGAGTGAAAAAATTGGTCACATAAAATCTGACATCGCGTGCGCTGGAGAAACTATTGATGAAAGAACAAAAAAATGTTCTGCAATATTATAAGAACGTATTAATATCTACAAAAAAAGTCACATTAGATATATATTCGCTGTAAAGTAAAACCAGTATATGGATTAGATTATGAATGTAAGTGTGTATCTAATTAAAAAATTAAGTGAAATAAAACCTTTATGTAAACAGAAATAAATGTCCGACTTAATAGACTTTCCACTGCCACGAGATCGGTATCTACGCAGGTGAGACCGCGGGGCATTGCTAGTATTGCATGTAATATTTTGCTTCTGTCTGTTATTGGCATCAATTCCCAACATTTTTATCGCCTAAATAATCTCCAACATACAACGCTGTTTCTTCATATATTTTTTAAAATTATGTAGAGGCAAATACGTAACATAATGAAAAAAGACGTGAAAGCCTATAGCGTTTATCTGGAGATTAATATCAAGGGGTTATTATTTTTTAATGCGAACGACATACTTTCTGCGACTAATTTAATATACATCTCTATTTCAGTTAAACTTTTACGTAAAACCAGAGCAGATTGTTATAAAGTTAGGTAATATGTTTGGAACCTTTGTGGAACTATCCAAGAGTAAAAACTCTCATTCCGAATTCCATATAATACAAGCAAAGGAGACAGTAGATGTCGTCGATTTGCCGAAAAGGCAGCGCTTACGAGAGCTGAAGCACTGTTCCGTAAACTGTAGTTGCAGAGGAATGTAATTGAAATGTCAGCATTAATTTGTAACTTTGCTTAAGACAGCACCCTAAGCCGAGCGTTAGTAAGAATGCGCTTTCATTAATTTAAATTATACCGCGGACTTTAATTTGTTGCAGATTCTATTAACACCTTCCGGTCGCCATTTTACTTTTTAATGCGGTTAAATTACCAATTCTAAGAGAATAAGTTTAACCAACAAAGTTTAAATGTGTTATGAAAAAAAAATATTTCTCTATAAAGTCGGTTTACGGATGATAATTTTACGTGATAATATCATAAGAAAATATGGATAATTTTTTTTGGATCTTACATTAAAAGTTCCGCACGAAAGATGCTTTACAAACAGGCCGATCGCACTTCTCTATCTCTCGTTCCATTCTCTCGTTTGCACGCTCGGCGCTAGGGGAACGTGACTATAAAGGTGCCTTTCCACAAGAGATATGCTATGCTGCGTTGTTTTGGATGTTTGATATCCACCAATCATATTCATTGGTGCACATAGCTTATCAATGGTGGAAACGGATTTAACTAAGATATGATTTTTTATATGGAAGAATGAGTGCTATGGATATCTGCTATGGGCCGTCGCGAGTGATGTAGTTATGTGCAGAGCACTACACAGAGCACTACACTACATTAAACACTAGATAGCGTAGATTTCACATCTTCGCAGCATGGCTGCATAGCACATCTGTGGTGGAAAGGCACCTTTAGTCATGGATTTACGTGGGCACAGCCGATCTTTATTGATTTGTAAGATGTTATCACGTAAATGACTTCCTATTACCATACGTCGAAATATCACGCGTATACGGCTGGAACAGTTCCGCTAATTTCTTTGTTATGTATAACTCAGTCGGAAGAGGGTTTTTATGACAGAAAAATTAAGAAAGTCGCGAAGAACATCAGGAAACATAACCACTGTAGGGAACTTATATAAAACCTTTTGCGACTGGCCTCTTCGCGTGTGCTAATAAATAAATAAATTCAAATAATTTCGAATAGAAAATTTCAAATTCAAATTATTCCGAAGAGAAGATTTCGACAGCCACGCGAGAGGATCAGTCGTTGCTTGTTATCCGCGCCGTCAAGTCATGTTCCGCTCATATGTATAAATCATCTGCCAATTATAATCCTTCAATACGGCTATGCTGGAGCATCCAACCCGCACATCGCGTCGCACTCCGGCTAGCCAAACCACCATAGCAACTTTTCTAATGTAACCTTCTTAATGCTCTTAACAATATAAACATTTTTAATGAAACTTTATGGCGTTTAACATGTTATAAAGCTGTATGATTGTAATCATTGCCATTTGAAAAAAAAATACTATATAGAACAAAATGGCGGTATATCGTCAATTGTTTTTTTTTCTACATTATTTGTCAAGCAGGCATAACTTAATATATATCTAGCGGCCCGTCCCGGCTTCGCACGGGTAGATATACTCGTATATACGAGTAGATACAGATATTTAAGTTATAAGCATGATAATTAAAACGACCATGAATTGAAAAATATTATGAAAAAGTGTGATTCCTAATACTAAAACTTAACTAACTTTTTAAGTGAAGCTTAAAATGGGTTAAAAAAAACTCGAAATATTCAATGTCGCTTGCGTCCACTGCGTAAGAAGCTGACCGGCTACCTAATTCATAATGGTGCAACCCCTTCACCCGTACAGCCCCTCTCTCGTCGAGTTAGTATTTTTATTTTAATTTCTTGATACCTTTTGAATGAAATATCCGATATCAATAATTAAAAAAGTAATCATCAGGTATTGAGACAGTCTTGAATACTACATTATTTATTTGGATAAAAATTAATAAATGGTATGGATAACACGGTCTCATTTTGATCGGCATTTCTATCAATTTGTTAAATGTAAAACGTAGTTATAGTGACGTAGTGACGGAACTACAATAGTTAGACATATGGTTTCGGGAAGTGTTTTGTTGATATTGATATATTCTATAATATTGTCCAACATTTTTTTGTCCTATCATTAATACTCTTCACAGCGTATGCAATGAAAGACATTTTATGGCTAATTTTTTTACACCTTCGGTTGGTTTTATTAGGAATTTCTAAAGATTTCTATAGTAATCTTGTACTAAATATAGCCTTTGTTATTCAGTGATAATGTAGCTTTCTAATGAAAAAATAATTAATAAAGTCGGTCCAGTACTTTTTGAGTTAATTCGTTACATACAAAAATACAAGTCTTGCCACTTTATAATATTAGTGTAGACTAGGACAAATAAAATAAATCTTTGTAAACCTGTCACATCATAGTTACTTATATATTATTAAAACATGGAATTTATTCATAACATATGTTTTAGATGAAAAAGCACATTTTGTGATCTTATAAATTGATCCAATTTATTTGAAACAAACAAAATGGATTACAAATGTTCCGAATATATTATATGTCCAATTTAATATGGACAGTTTGTTACGTTTAGTTCGCTGAATACGTTTATCTACTGAATTAATAATTCATTGGGTGAACTTAAAAAGAAATTGATAACATTCGCCGCTATGGAGAATAAAATTTCATAGAGATATTTGGAAGTCACAAGAGACAGAAACACTTAATATTTATTATGAAATAATAACATGTGATAAACGATATAAAATTAAGAAGAGGAGAACAGTTGTAATTATAATTATGATATACTTTGTCAACCCTATGCCACTTACTTATCCTTTTACGCCATAATAAGACTACTAATAAAGTTTTTTTTTAATGTTGGTTCCAAAACGAGATTAAAGTCGTTAGAAAATAATAACTAAGGTACTTGCCTGCGCGTTGAAATGATTGCCATAATAAACACAAATCATAATACGCCGAATGTACGACGATGTGGTTTTTAAGGGTAATAAAAATACACTGAAAAATGACCTATCTTTAAAGCCTAAAATGGGGCGATGTTTAAACTTTTGAACTACATTACGAATTTGGTACAAACCTGTCGATAATAATGTTGGCCTTTGCTCTTTTGTATTGTTGAAATTTCACGTCTAAGTGTTTAATATCATCTCAGTCGTGTATCAAATAATACGGATGACTCTAGCCATGGGAATGAGGTGCTGATCTATGATCAAATATTTCAAATGTATTCTGTAACAGATAACATAGACAAGGAAATAACTGTGATACCAAAAAATAAGTCTTTTTGTTAAAATGATGCGCTGGGAATTTATAATCTTTATTGCTAGTAAAAGTTTAAATAATGTATGTAACATGTTAGTCGGTCAGTTTTTTTTTCACATCTAAACTGTTGCACCAATTTTGATGAATTTGATTATTATAAATGACATGACCAAGAGGTATATTGGTATGTTTTTGACGCACACTCTTCAGGTTGCATTTACAGGATAATATGGAGGTTGTTAAACATGTGATAAAAGTTTTTCAAATAGTGATCTATCGACATATGTGCATTTAGTATGATTACGCACGTGTGTATAATTTTTAGTATAGTATAATAGTTAGACGGCCAAGGTGGCGCCGTGGTACGAGTATTCGTTTTGCTAGCAGAGATCCCGGGTTGGGAAGCTGTAGCAGATGCTGCTTACCTTCGGTGGTTGAGGCTGGACGGCAGGAGGCGTCTTTACGAACGCCTCTTGTCTCCTCCTTGAACATCCTCAGTCGGCTTTATTCGGGAGTGCCAGGGTGAATGCGCAAAGGAGCTTCTGAGAATCCCAATTCAGAGTGAGGAAGGTGTCGTTGGGTTTTAGTCGGTATTCTGGCCTTGCCGGCGATTCCCACACCCCCTGCCTCATGGCAGGGGTGCGCAAATGCATTTTCCAGCGGAAAAAAGAGAGCCCGGGTTCGATCTCCAACAGGGCGAATTTAGGAAATTATATTTTCTAATTTTTCTGCGTCTGGACTGGTGGGAGGCTTGGGCCCGTAGCTAGTTACCATCCTACCAGTAATAGTGTCACCGCAAAATAAAGAGATTTATGTTTCGGTACGATGCTGTGTAGAAAACATAAGGCATATATCGTTTCTTACCAGATTAGCGCGCTTCCATCTTAGACTGTATCATCACTTACCATTAAGTGACATCACAGTCAAGCGCTAAATTGTCAGCAATAAAAAAATATAATAACTGATCCGCGTATGCCAGAGAAGGAACAAATTTGGTTAGAATAAAAAAGGTTATGGTGAGCCAACTTAAAAAGATAGACATTTACGGTAAACAATTCGGCCATATATAAATTTGCAAAACTTTAACCGTTTACGCAGCGCTTGCATTGGAAGCTGTCAAGAGGGAAATACCCCCAATTTTGCAAGATTCTTCATTGGTGCACCGCTTCTATCGGTCTTAGCGCGATTATTTGTAAGATAGAAAGAAACATTTATTCTGTGGTGGTGTTACAAACAGTATTCTTAATCTAGCTTTTCAGCGTTACTGTCTGCAACATCACCTGGAAAAAGTTCACCGCTCAGCAATTGTCGTGCGTTATACAACACATGACGCTGATTGAAAGGTTAGAAAAACGAAGAAAGCGATAAAAACAGAAAGAAACAAAACAGTTGGTAAAAAAAAGAAACATTAAATGTATACTAAAATTAATCTAGCCTTAATAAAAAGAGAACAAAACTTAATTTTTAATTCTGATTCACTCGGCATGATAAACCAAACGTGGTCAATAAATAAAATAAATAATTGATAAATCAGTAATTGATAAATTAATCAATTATTTATTTTAGTAGTAGTATTTTAGTAGATATAAATGAAAAGATATGATAGACTCATGTTAAAATTAATATAGCCTGTGGGCTTTGTGGATAAATGTTATATCTAATTTTGAAATAATTTTACAAATCAGTAGTTTCTGAGGTTAGCACGTTCAAACAAAGGAATCCATTAGCTTTATAATACTTGAATAAATAAAAACAGTAACAGAAAAATAAGTTATATAACCTTATTCTTGTAACGCAAAGTACCCCCAAGATCGCTATTGGTCAAATAATCTATAATACCACAAGTAAAGCGAAACATGTAACGAAAATCTATATATTTTCTCGTTACATTAATATTGTAGATACAAAAACAGGCTTGCGCACAAAACAAACTCTAATGTAGGTGAATTCATCGTTGTGTGAAACCCCGCTTAATGCTTAGTAGCTCTACAATAAATAACACTAATAGGCATAGGTTAGATAACAGCCTAGAGCTTAGTACACACGTGTACCCGCTATAGGCCATGTAACCATAGCGGCTATAATTTAACGTCACTGGCACTTGCATTGAAACCGCGATACAATTTAAGACCTATGCAATAAGGGTGCCAGCATTGTCTGCCAGCATCCCGTGTTACAACACGCCAACTTTATAAGCCTTAATCTACTTCCAAGCGTTTAAAATATATCTCTTGTTTACTATAAAACGATACAGCCTTGGATGTCTTTAAGCTCTTTCAAAATGCGGAGCAGGCTAAGTGTTTACATTAAAGCCTAAAAAAAAGTGTCATCGTCATTTCCGTATTGACGAAGATCGTACATGCTCTGATTAGTGGCTGCTATCATTTCTCTCCATCCTCGGCCTCTTTTAGAGCTGTTGGAAGCGCGTGTTTCGTTATACTCTTTATTTGGTCGAACCAACAGATAGACAATTTGGTCTTCTGTTTTCGACTCTTCCTATCACATTTTCTCTAGATTATCTTGCCGTCTCAAGGCGATATGACAAAAATATTAGAATACTCGTTAATAGCCGGTGGTGAATAGCTTTAATATTGTGTATAAATTAGAGCTTTGTCCTAACAACAGTTATAAAACAAGTACGGTGGGACAAATTTTAATTATCTCTTATTTGTTGATATATCAGAAAAATTAAGACACTGTAACTTCTCTAATAATATTGGCATGATTAATTTGAAATTTTGCATGTAATTTATATTTATCACTATACTTATTTCTGTATGGAATTGGCTGCTGTAGTGGAAGTTTGATAAAAAGAATATCAAAGTGTACTTCTAGTTAATAATTTACTAGACCTAAAATATCTTATACAGGAATATGATATAAAATCAAAAACACTGGGTGTTTTGATAGAAGTGACCCAAATTAAGAAAAAATATTAGTTATGAACAGCGATTTTTGTCAAGTTACAGTTAAACTCGCAATTTGATCCAGTGCAACAAGTTTCATTACAATATGTTAAATCGATGAATATGTTAATTTTTATTCCGTCTTTTCTATAAGAAATCAAGTGTAACAAACAAAGAAAATTAAATAATATCGTACAAAATCACTTAAATTAGCTGAATATTAGCCTCCGGGGCGTGCCTTTTGATTTATTTTATTTTACAAAAACAATAAGTCATTTCTCGAAGCAATGAAAAAACTGACCGTTGACGTTGAGAGACAAAAGTCGTCGACAGTATTGTTTGGTCATGTTATTTACGACCGCTTTATTGTTCAAAACACAGGCTCATTTATACACGACATGAAACTACTGCCAGTTTAGTGTCAGCTTTGTCATTTTTCTGCGACTCCCAGAAGTTATGATTAAGTCACGCGAAATGTATCGATCTTCGTGTCATGTACTCGTACTTTTCTTTATTATTAGGTCAAGTGATGAAAGCAAGTGACCCCTAGCGATATTTCCACTAAGTTAATAAGCTTGTTGAAGTGAAACTTCTTATAACACGGTGGTGAAAAAATGCATTAAACGATACTCTAGATATGTACCTGCGAGTATGTATAAGTGTCTGTTAAGTCTTTACTTTACTCAGTTACACTTAGAAAAAATAACGACAAAATACTTATATATGATATAACAGTATGTTATAGAATTTAAATACAATATAAGCCACAGAAGTTTTACTCCCTTCAGGTGTACAATGTAACAGCAAACGCCTTGTTACTCATAGATATTTAGAGCATACACTCACCACTCTGCTCTAGTATGTTGACAGGCTGCGCATATCTCAAAATTGTTTCAGAGATATGCAGGTTTCCTGTCGACGTATTCCGTCACTGAAAAGCACAGAGATTTCTGTTAATGAACTCGGTAGGTCTCGTCGCTTCAACCGATGGACTTCCACTGCTGGACATAGTTCTCAAGTAATGAAGTCCTCAAGGCCCGATCTTGCGCCGCTTGGCTCCAGCGGCTACCGGCGACCCTCTTTATGTCATCGGTCCACCTGCCTACACTGCGCCGGACGGTGCAAGGTCGCCACTCCAGCACCTTCGGCCCCCAACCTCCATCGGCCCTTCGGACTATGTGCTCCGCCCATTGCCACTTCAGGTTCGCGATTCGTAGGACTATGTCGATGATTTGGTTCTGCTACGGATCTCCTCATTTCTGATTTGATCACGTAGACAAACTCCGAGCCCTCTCCATTGCACGCTAAGTGACTCTGAGCTTCCGCGTAAATGCAAGAAAGTATAAAATCTCGTACAACTATTGAATTTAAATGTTTTTTTAATAGGACCCGCAAACGTGTGCACTTGACTTTAAATCTTTCAAAGCATCTTATTCGAGAACCACTGAGTTTGATGAAATCGTACAACCAAGCGAACCGTGTGGATATTCTCCTATAAAAAACTCATAAACTTGGGAGAAAACCAAGGGGTTGGGAATTTAAGGAGTAAAAAGTTTCCTTATTTTAAATATATACCCCGAATTTTGCCTTGCAACATGTTGACTTTATATTATTTGATGCGTTTTATACGAGCATTGGGGGAGATCGACTTCGACGGATTGGATCAGACAATTTTGGAATATAACAACGAATTTTATAAAATACCTAAGATTTTTTATAGCAGATGTAGGAGAATGATTTTTTTTTAATTCTAGTTAGTACTTTGGTTTTGTGTTTTGATGATGCCGAGTAATTACATTTTGCCCAACTACCTACCTACCTTTTCCCTCTCGTGCACATATTTGCTTTTGCAACCGCCGTGCCAAGGTGTGCTACGTCTATCGTCGATAATACCGCTCGACTCTTTCGCGAATCCTCTAGAAGACAACGGCAAGTGTTTTACTAACCGCTTAGAAGACCAGAAATGCTTGATAACCGCCTGAACCAAAGAAAAAAATTTACAAAGAATAATGGATGGCATCCTCTTCGTCGCCGTTCCAAGTTAGTAGTACTTTGGTTTGATATTTTGATGGTGCCGCGTAATAATATATTTTCCCAAGTACCTAAATTTTCCCTCGCGTATACATACTCGCTTTCCCAACCGCCGCGACCAAGTGTATTTCGCTAATCGCCGGTAATATCGCTCGACTCTTCCGCGAATCGTCTAGAAGACAGACGCAACTGCTTCGCCAACCGCCTAGACGACCGGGAGCACTTGATAACTGTCTGGACTATCGAAGGAGTGAGTCGTCGACCGTGTAGACTGAGTGATTGTGTTAACCCATATCGCAAACACGCACTGGCGCGTTCTAGAAGTAGCAGTAGAGCCCGAAAATCAAGGCCCGTGCGCACAATTCCTTAGTTTCTAAATTCTAAATTCCTTTTTATTTCTAAAACAAAGTCAATTCTAACTCCTCTGCGCCGCTATTCCAAATCCCTTAAAGAACATACTACTTATATTAAAAATCAATACAGTTTTCAGACCATTATCACAAAGACTATTCGTAAATATGCATGTAGTTTTGGTTATCTTTAAAGTACTCACTACCATATGTTTTTAAATCGTAGCTATTTCCTTCTCTTTAAAGTGGTCTGGAAGAAATTGCTGATTAGGGATAAGACCACCTTCCGGTACATTTGTTGCTTGTGTAACCTTGTTGTTATAATTTGTAATTCTGTTTCATTGAAGATGTAAAATAAAGGGTATTTATTATTCTAGAATTATACTCACGCCCGTTGACGCAAAATTATATTTAAATTATAAATAGGAAAATTACTTATATACAGAAATATAAAAGTGTTAATATTATTAGCCAATGAAATGAAACAAAAGTCTTCTAATTGTAGATATACTAAAAAAATTACATGACATTAATATGTTATAAAGCCAATATGAGTATAAATAAAAAAAAATCAGTCAACCAATCTATAAGCCTGGTCGGCCTAAGCTTCGAAGCTTTTCTCCTATAAGTTAAACAACCAGTGCCCAGCTTTAGGACGTTAGAAATATCCCTATAAGCTACTTTCTTTTCTAACAAAATCTTTTTAGAATAAGTCTTTGTTAGTCTGCAATAGAAATCGTGACAATTACAAGCAATCGAGCCAAACGATTAATTAATTAAGGCAATAAAAGATACCTACAACTGTTCCAATTAAACATGTCGGCATGAACATTGCAAGCATAGCATGTGATATTTAACGTCACGACAAAATGCTTTTGTAACAAATGTCCGAGCTATTTTTGGCACTGGTAAATTATTGTGACTTTCAGCTTAAGGATTTCAACTTTTAATTAAATATCCTGATGCAGCATTAAATGTTGGCAAAAATGCAATTTATACAAAACACTCTAATCAGCACGACTAATATACGAAGTTGTTTTTGTTTCTTTTGGCGATTTTGTACATTCTTATAGTGAAATAAGTCATTAATGCGTATAACGTATATCGATGACCCTTTCATTAGTCTAGTGGTTAGCACATTCAGCTATGCTCTAAAGCTCCTCTTTTCTATGAGTGATACGACCTATACCCAGTAAGCATATAGCCATTAAAATGAAGCTTGCACTTAGTTTAGTTCAGTTCTTATAATTGAATATATTTTCTTTTTTTATTTTTATAATTTTATCACTTTGTGATAGTAGTCTGCATATGCACTTTTTTGTTTTATATCATGTCGTTGCTTAAATATGTATGTACTTAGTAATAAGTTCTGTTGGAAACCTAATAAATAAATAATAACAATAAAATAACAATAAAAATGGGCTGCTACTTACCCAACCATATAGGTTGACCTTTATTTTGACATATTTGTTATTTTAAATACCATATTTATCAACCTACGTCGTCATAATATTTCAATTAAAACATGCTGCTTAAAAGAACATATTATTATTTTAAAGTATTGTACAGTAATAAGTAATTTATTATTGAAATTCTGTCATACAAAACTGAAAATATTGGCTCAGGAGATATCATAGAGTTCCAGTGTATGCAAAAACACACGCTCCATTCCTTCGCATTAATGTGCAACGCACGATCTAAATACTTATATTTTTTAACAGACACTATAACACAAATTTTAAATTGGCGTCAATTATGAACCGGGGATCTCGTGATATGTAGCCAAACCAGACAACGCCCAGCACACCCTGGAAGAGTGCTCAGCATGGACCTCAGAACGGCATCAATTGGCCAATGAAATTGCGAACGATCTCTCCCTACCAGTTGTTATGGCGAAGATGCTGGCGAAGGAGGTTTCTTGAAAGGCGATGGTCTCCTTCTGTGAATCCGTCATGGGCAAGAAGGAGAGAGTTGAGCGAGAGCGGGAAAGAGCCACTAGCTCCCAGAGACGGCAAGGACCGGAGCCAGCCTGTTGAAAGACAGTCATTACATATCCCTGATAGTGGCACCTTGGAGTCGCGAGCGGTCGCAAGGGGGGCTGTGGCCGTTTTCATAGCACATATACGACTCCAGGACGCCGGCAGGTTAATGTGTCTTAATCTGCCGTGGCAACACCAATTTCCAGCAAGAGGTATCGCCTAATAGGAGGAGCCTAAAAAGCACAACGTGGCGGAGGCCCCGGCGAATTTTTCGGAGATTCCGGAGCTCGGATTCCGTTATACGCAGAGGTAGGCCACCGGGGGGGTTTTAGTGGAAAATAACACATAATCCGATCTATCCCCCGAAAAGGTCGGGTATCTTACAAAGATTTCCCCCTCGACAAAAAAAAAGCCAAATATGCTGACCACCAACGTAATGAGATATTTATATGATATAATAACATATATTCTTCAATCACATAAACAGAACTTTTCCCTAATATTAAAAGTCTAGTTATGTACTCGTATTATAGCTCTAATGATAATTTCAATATTTTGTATGTTTTATAAAGCCACAATACAGTGGTAGCTCTACTGAGTCGAGCTTGAGGCGATGTAAAAAATGTTTCACTTTAACAAAGAAAAGAAAAAATAATCGACGTCAAAATAAACAGCTAGTGTGTTAGGTCTGTAATAACCACCTTATTTAGATAAAACCCGTTTCTGGTTCGGGTAAAGCGAAAAACTTCTTCGAGATAGTCATTAGGTACCCTCGTAATACGCGATCGTTGGTTCGAACCGCCTTTCAATCTGCCCATAACTCTACACGTAAGAGGATTGCCTCTCCATAAGGATATCGCAACAAATTGACCGTAATTTTGTTTTTTTTTTCTTCTCACGAGCACAAATCAGAATAGATCTCATGGTAACTTTAAGATTCACTCGCGGTTAGCCTTCACGAGTGAGAGAAAATTGGTTATTTGAATCCATTTTGCCATATGCAGATATATATGTGTTTGAAGACTTTATGATTTCATGCTTTATAAATATTAAAATCCATATAAATAAATAAAATTTAAGACTAAAATTGTTTTCTAAATATTAATGATAGTATAAACGATTCTTATATAAAAACGTCTTTTCTTTTTTAATTGCTAGCTTTGTTTTGGTTAATATCTGATATGGCTAAAGCAATTTTTACTAGTAAATAGATGTTGTTAGTACAGTAAAGTCAGTCAAGAATTAAAGTTTTCATACTTTTCTTAGACTGGACTGGAGTATTTAAGTTTATACTAAAATAAAAATATTCTATTTCTTAATTGTAAAAATATCGCGAGGTCTATTATATTATTAAAAGTAGGTAAATTCCCTTTACCGGGTACAAAGTAATGAAGAATGTTTTATGCATGAATCAATCTGCAAACAAGACTGCCCAAAATGGACGTCGCTGATAAATGAATTGTCTGAGCGGAATCTTTTTTTAACACCGCAATTTTGTATGTTTGCAATATTCCATGTTTACACTAAATAAATTGGATAAAATATGCATGCAATAAAAACTTTTATTTATTGTTTACTAATAAAATGCAACACTGTTACGCATGGTAACTCGAACTAAGGTTAAAATATTTTACACTCATATGCTGGTCGTTTAATGATACATATATTGACTTTTTATTATTTATATTTCTTGTAAAATTGGCATGATGGCCAAGTGGTAAGACTCGTGGACAACAGGGATAGGGCAGGCAACACTAATTTTCTGTTCATAAAAAGAAACTTATGTGCTTTCCTTCTAATCCATCTTGGTGTTTATGGTTGAAAAAAAAACATCGTAAAGAAATACCAGGACCAATTCTAGAACGCTCTCCCCTATGACTGAAGAGGCCTGTAACCAGTTATGGGACTTAAATCGGCTTGTACGTACACTATCTTTAAACCTATTTTCCGCTGCGAAATGTTTTTACGCATCCCGTCCGAAGAGTAGGGAATGTGGGACTCACGGATGAGACAGAATGCCCACTAACACCCAGCGGTCCCACATCATCCTAATGTGGAAAACCAGCGGCTCGCTTGCGCAATCCAATATGGTGTCCCGGAAGAAGCCAAATCAAGACTCAAGGCTGTGGGACGAGGCGCGCAAAATAACATGCCGAATTGCCGTTTAAAGTTCATCATTATCCTTTTTTGCTGACAGATTGTCCCTTGACGGTAATGTCGATTGATTCGCTTAATTGTCATTTAATAATTAACTGGCAGACCCGATAGATTTCTTTGTGTCTAAAAGATTTGGAATGTGTCAGATTTCGGTTTTACGAATTATTTTCGAAACGTAATTACAGCAGTACTAAATATCTAAAGCTCTTACATTTTTGTGACTATTCAATTTGGTCGGGTTGTGACTATTCAATTGATTTTGAACTTTGTGCAGTGGTAATAAAGAGCAAAATTGACTCTTTGACGTTAGGAACACACCTACATTGCTTAGACAATAGTGAGTACCTGTAAGTTATTATGAAGTTTTTTGAATAGCAATAAAGGACAAATTGACTCTACATTTTGGTTAGAAAACGTTTGTATGGGAAACAGAATAGGGCCGTTTTTAGGGATTTCCCCTGCAATTATTCGACCTTTTCTCGCCGTTAAAACCATCCTTGGACTTCAACGAACATTTAAACAAAGAATTGTCATAATTGACCCTGGCGTTGTTGAGTTATGCGCTTACCAACACATTTTGCGATTCATTTTTATATTACAGAGACGTGTGGGAGTTCGATTTGGATTATTTTCAAACATATGCGCAAAAAACTCTCATTCCTTTAGAATTTCAGTCGATTTTTACTTTTATAATCGCTACCTAGAATACATTATATATTTATGAAAAATATATAATTTATGAAAAATCATAAGCAAAATTATAATATTTGTTTTCTTCGCACCGAACTCAAAATTACTCTCTTATCCTATAGCATCGCGAAATATACACACTCAAGATCAAATCTCAGTTTTTATTTATTCTCCGAATCAGCGTTTGAATTACTACTAAGCTTCTGAACACTAAGAAGACAAACGACTGGTCCTTCGAGCCAGATGTCTTTACCTTAATTTTACCTATAATTTTCCATATATTGTCATCGTTATTCATCTATGGTAATATGTGGCATGTTGTAGATTCACATCAATATATTTTGAATACGATATCATATAAAGTAAACACTAGTTAAAAATTCTTGCATATATTATAATAAATAACAACTCTTTTAAGGGTAACGGTATACGTTTCTATAATAAACTCCCACAAGACGTTCTAGAGATGTTACTTAATAAATCCAAAGTCTTTGTTAAAAGAAAGCTGATTAAAAAATCTTATTATAAGTTGCAAGATAACTTAGATAGAAAAGCGTGGGAGTAAGCGAATTGCTCGAATTTAAATTTAAATATATTAAACTAATATGATATTGTAGTGATGATGGTAAAAAAAATGCAAAATACCCGACTGAGTTTGTTATGGGCTCTACTCAGGACAGGGCGCGAATGGATCCTCGTAACTTTAAATTTTAGGTCGTTCTTCAATATCATCATCAGACATACATTAAATTTAAAGACGTTAATTTCAGACTTATATGCTTGCAACTTCCCGATCCCGTAAAAATATTTTCACCTACTTAAAATACTAAGTACGCTTTTCCATATAATACTATGAAAAATCTACAATTTGGAATTTTGCTACGATGTCAAAATATATTTATATTGTGTTAGTTATTTTGACATTAACAAACAGACTCGGCAAATTTATATACATTCTCTGAACCGTGATTGTTGCAAGGCTCTTCAATATGCTCAAGCAATCATAAATGTAGCACAATATTATTGTATACAAAACTACTTACATATCTGAAAAGAAATTGATGTCCTTAGGGCATTTCGTTCGTCGGATGATCATTGTTCACATTAATTACACTTTAAAGTAAACATGTAGTAGGCGAAGAATGACAGGGCCTCAACAGAACTGATATGGCTTGCGGCTAGTAAAAATAATGGCCGGTATCAAATCTGGGCCAGCCTAATTACACCAAAAGAATTAGAAGCATATGGCATGATCATTGCTGTAACATGGTTGTTATAAAGTAATCATTGAACAGAACCGGAAAGCTCTATGAAATGTTTTTTTTGCATTTGAGTTAAATTTATACATAGTGTTTTAGATAATTTATATTACTAGTATTTGTATACTGTAACTGTACTTTGACTCATATGTAAAACAATGAATATTGAGGTTACATTCAATTCAATTCAACTTAAAATCTTTCGAGTTTCCTGATAACATCGAATTTACTTGTTATTGTTTTCTTAGAGTAAACATTTTGTCTGTTAAAGCAGTTCTATTTAGCCCTATAATTACTTAGAAAAACTTTAACGAAGTTTGTCTGTAGCGGCAAAGTTTGACTTGATTACATTAATGTATAATAGTATAGTAAATTACTTGAAAATGATTTTATCATCTCCGAATATAAATATTCTGCAAAGCGTAGCGTCTGCATTTCAAAATATGGTGAAGCGATCTCTCACTTACTCACTCACTTCAACCGATGGACGACCTCTGCTGGACATAGGTCTCATCGAATGATGCCCTAAGCCCGATCTTGTGCCGCCTGGCTCCAGCGGCAACCGGCGTCCCTCTTTATGTCGTCGGTCCAGCTTGTGGGGTGTCTGCCTACAATACGCCGCCATTCCAGCACCTTCGAACCCCAACGACCATCGCTTCGACGGACTATGTTCTCCGCCCTCATTTCTGATTAGATCGCGTAGAGATACTCCAAGCATAGCCCTCTCCATCGTACGCTGTGTGACTCTGAGCTTTCAAATGAGGCCCATAGTCAGCGACCACTGTCCGTTCAATCAAACTGGTGATCACTGTCAACACGTACTGTACGAAGACTTTGGTCTTCTGACACTGAGCGATATTGGAAGCGATACCTAATATAAATTATATCTAGTTCCTATATCTCTTCTCAGTTTATTTTCACGCCTAAATATTTCTGTTTTAAAGCGAGTTCTGTGAAACTAGCTAGTTATTCTTTATAACGTTAGTTATCTGAAAGTGAAACTTCAGTCTTAATCGATCAAAACTAAGAGGGAGGGAGGGATATTAATAATAGGAGTTAAAAATTTTCTAGGAAATTTCTCAAATAGCAAGTATATACATTTAATTGTTGCAACATATAAAAAATAAACAATATAAAAGCTAAAATAGATAGTAGCCGATTCTCAGACCTACTGAATACGCTTTTAAAATTCGGTACAAATCGGTAAAGCCGTTTCGGAGGAGTACGGTAACTAACATTGTGACAGGCAAATTTTATATATTAGATGATTTCAATGTGATCCAAATAACACGTTAAATTTATAGTTCCCGTTAGACACATTGAACCTTGTACGTATTTTTGTAAACTTCTGTGGTATTTTAATCAAAAAAAGATATAATATAAACAAAGTTTAAAATGGACATTAATATAGAAGTACCTCTCAACGGAAATGTTCGTTTTTCCTTAATAAGCCTTGAATAAGTAGAGCAACAAACCTCTGAGTATAATTTAATTTTTTCAACTACCCGCTTTATTTATTTCTTATCTTTTCATCCAGGGTATTAAATTTGTTTGTAGAGAACTATTTAAGCAAAGAAATACTTTATTAAAGTAATCGTAAGTTAAGGACTTCTTTACACTTTCTAAAAATATTGCTGCACAAATTAAAGTTATGTTTTAAATCTGTAAACTTCCATGCACTGAAGTACCTATAGTTTCAGAAATGTCAGATTCGAGTTATAGAAAATTTAACGACAAAATTGTATATTATAATGTTTTTATTGCCTGCCAATCCGCAATGGAGCAGCTTGGTGGATCTATGCTCTTAGAACCCTTGCTCATATGAGTGAGGAGGCCTGTGCCCAGCGGTGGGACGTTAATGGGCGGCTACTTACCTTACGTTTATTGTATAATGTTTAAAATTTCTATGGCTGGCAATTTCTACGATCTCATCTGAAGTTACTAATGATACAGTCAGAGATAGTTACGCAATTACCCGAAAAAGGTAATTTACTTTTTATATTTCAAACAGCATCGTACAAGAGCTCAATATACAATTTATTTGCTTGCTGGCACTCCTTTACTAATAGGATGGAAACTAGCCACGACTGAAGTGTCCAACTAGTCCATACTTAAATAATTTTGAATACACAATACCATACATTTGCTTTGGCAGAAGTTGGAACTGGAACTTATTAGGAAGAATTTTCGGAATATCCATATCGATGCCGGAATGCAAACATATACTATCCCGCAAATCCAAAATCTGTGAGAACAGAATAATTTAAAACGTTAAGCTTTAAATTCCGCATATCAATCAGAGCTGTAATGACTCGATAATATATTTATAATTTGTTGTTAGACAATATATTGTTTGCTTTCCAACATCAATATGCATTAAACACAAAAAATAAAAGGCAACAGGGCGAAAACGGTTTAGGCCAATAAATTCGTTCATTTACTCATCATATCTTCGATCTTTAAAACTGGTAGCAACCTACTTTTACAAAGTAACTTTTATGTAACGGCGCTCACTTATATCGGATTGCCCCATATTCCCGTGGGTGAAAGACACAGCTTGATCCCAATATCTGGTAAAGTTTCCGTAGAAATTACCACTTGTACCAAGATAGAATTACTGACAAAGAAACAAACATGAGGGTGGTCCGAACATTTCATAAAACGCCCGAGTTCCAACATAAACCGCGTATGAACACTCGTAATGTAACCCGAGCCGGAGCTAATCAAAGACGCAAAGCGGAATTTATTGTGTGCACTGTTCCTTGCAAGTTTATTGTACACTCATATGACGGTAGCAATTACTCAGCCCCCATATAAACCCGCTTACCCTTTACTCCTTTTGTAGTTACAATAAATTGGCCAGATTTCAAATTGTAAAACTTTACATACATGGTATAAAGATGTTAGTTCGTTCTTCATAGCTCTCAAAATATAATGTTAAAATTTTCAGTCATTATGTCTTATTTAACCTGACGTATGCGGCCTCTGCCTGATACTTCTTCTGCTCAGGATACCAGATCCATCAGAACAAGTCTCTGACAGTAGACTAGTAGTAGGAGCTCCGAGGTACGTCAGGAATGACGTTATCCAGCGTGATACCAGGACGACTAATGTGGAGGTGTTCGTCCGCCACCTTGCGAGGAGTATGTTCCATCTGGCAGATAACTCTCCGCACATACAACTTCATGGCATTGCCAGCCAGTATCAAAGAACGGCAAGCACTGCGCATCCTCCTGCTGTCACTACCATCAGATGTAGGTGATAGCGGCGAAGATGACAAAGGTAGCAGCGAAGATGAGCCGGATGAGACTCCCTTCGGAATTAACCAGGATGGTCCCGCTGGCGTCTCCGGCGGAATGTAGCCCGTATGAAATACCGGCAAAAAAGAATACCGGACAATTACTGAATGCCCGAAGAAGGATGCCCGGGCAATTCAAAATTTAAAATGATAAGCTCATGCTCCTCATCTAGTTATCTAGTGCTCATTAGTCTAGTTGTCAGCATGTTCAACAACAGATATGAGGTTCTGGGTTCGAGCGCCAGTTCGGGCCAATTCCCCGTCACTTCGGATTGTGTGAGTGAAGAAAGAAGAGAGTGCACTTGTGTACTATGCCTGCCAATCCGCAGTGGAGCAGCGTGGTGCGTCTATGCTTTAAAAACCCATTCTCATATGAGTGAGGAGGCCTGTGCCCAGCAGTGGGAAGTTAATGGGTTGCTACTTACCTATTTACCTAGCTTAGTCAGTTTATGAGTATTTGCTAGTGTCTGAATAATAATTTCCATATATGTTTTGCTACCTAAAAATAAATAATTAGCTTTAGGATAATCAATCAATGGATAGATAACTATTATTGATTGAAATAGGAATATTAGGTTTTTAGAGTAATTTTAAAAATATAATTATAGTAACAGTTAGGAAGACTATGGCAAAAAGCTATTGACGTGAAACGCGAAGAAATTGTTATTTTACTTTAAAAGTTAAAATAGAGTGTAATACAGTTAAAAATACTAGTCCAAACTTTTTATTATTCCATCCTATATGATATACTAGCAATGCCCCGCGGGTTCGCGGATAAGTCGGACTAGAGATGTATTTTGTTAACAAATTTTTATTTCACTTACTTTTCAATTATATATTTCCTTTTAGATCATTAAGTACACACTTACATTTATAATCTTATCAATATACAGGTTTTACTTTACAACGAATATATATCTAACTAACACATCTTGAATGCGTAACATCATTTACGTAGGATGTCCGGCGTCAGCAACTTTTATTTTATGTTAGCAAGCTTTAAAACGCAAAAAGTAGTTATAGCGGCATAAATACAGTAGTTGGTCATATGGTATCCTGGATTTTTTTATAGATATTAATAGGTTCTATAATATTGTAGAACATTTTTTTGTTCTATCATCAATAGTTTCCGCAACGCAAGCGATGACAGATTTTATGTGACCAATTCTTTCACACCTTAGGTTATATTATCGCATTTATATTAGGGATCCCTATTTTTTTGAGAAAGTAATATAGCCTATGTTGCTCAGTGAAAATGCAGCTTTCTAAAGCTGAAATTTTTTTAAATCGGTCCATTTGTTTATGTGTAAAACGTGACAAACATACATACAAAAACACAAACGTTTCCTCTTTAAAATATTAGTTTAGATTTTATTAAATTCAAAAGTCGCTACTAAAATACATTAAACTACACTCGAGTTTAAGCACATTTTTTTTAAACTTGTGGCTTGTACACTTGATGCTAATGTAACTTTAATTAGGAATTGACGTTAGTTTTTTCATCTTGTATAAGTAGGATTACTGTATTTGTAATGCCACAAAATTTAAAAAGAGATATAGCATGGTCTTTATAATATCGACGGACCCTACTTTTTTATTGCTGACAGGTTAGCGCTTGACTGTGATCTCACCTGGTGGTAAGTGGTGATACAATCTAAGATGGTGGCGCGCTAATCTGGTAAGAGACGGTATACCCCTTACGGTTATTGCATAGCTTCTTACCGGACTCCGAAGCCTCCCACCAGACCAGACTCAGACAAATTAGAAAATACATCCTACCGGGGATCGAACTCAGGACCTCTGCTAGCAAGGCGAGTACTCGAACCACTGCGCCAGCGAGCCTGTCAGAATGTATAAAGTCAACTTGCATTTTAGACATAAAAACGTTTTTCTAATATTCATTATTATATTTCTCCATTTATCAACCAAGTTATTGGTTTTTTTAAATCATATATACTATAAAACATGATGTTCATATAATATATTATCAGTAGTACATAATGTAGTACAGTAATAAATAATTAGTCCTTGAACACGTAAATAGTCAAAACGTCAAAAGTCTTAACAAAATTACAATTTTATACTCGACTTTTTGTACGTAGGGGTCTTCGATATCCATAAAGGCTTTGTTACATCTTGGCGTACGAGTATATTCTTGCCATATTTTTGTAAAACGAAAATTTAATTTGGCTTTTGAATTATTTTCTCGGTGAACGATGTCGAAAAAGCTTTATAATGATGGCACATTCGTCTCACTGTGAGACGTCCAGCGTATAATAAATGATCTAAAATGTGCCAAGATAATTTTGACGTTTCTTATTATAAGACTATTATCAATTTGGCAAGCTTCGGTACGGTTATTATACAAATAATAATTTCTATTTTTCTTCTCACCTCAATCATAATTAACTTAATTTGGACAGTAATAAAGTAATTGGATTTCTCCGCTATTCTTTTTTCGGTTATTGTAGGTATGAGGTTATTATTTCGCACGAATATACCTACACATCTAGCAAGAACTTCATAAATCTATTACATAATTTACAAACCTATAACGTGACCTTTTAGAACATAGATCTACACAATTTAAAAAAAGAGGTGTTTAATTACTTTAATTCAATAAATATAACAATATTTGAATAAAAACCTGTATTTGCATCAAATGTCATGTATTATATATAATTTAAAGAATAGTCATTGAACTTTTAACGATTGAAAATTTGGACTGGATAACAAGAGAAAGTGTGAACTAATAGTAGTAATTGAACTACGTGTGGCTGTATGTTGTAATAAAATTAACATATTCAATACTTTCAAGTTAAATTTAAACGATGCCAAAAATTAATTAAAATAATAGTTAATCAAATGTGTTATAATAAGTATTTTTACAAATTACTTCAATAATAAATATTCCTCAGTAATTTTTTTTTTAATAAACGATGTATTAATCACATACAATGGCTCTAATTTCTTTAGACAATGTTATTAAATAAAAAACGAGATGTGTAATACAATAAAAAACTACTTCTTTTAGTTTCTACTCAAGCAAAACTGTATTTGATATGAATCTACTTAAAATGATATATTTATAAAATTTAATCAGTCGTTTGAAAGAGACTTAATTTAAAAAAAAGCTTTTTTCTTAATACACTATTGTATTATTAACTCAAATAAGACTGAATCTACTTCTAGACATATAATGAAATAAGTTTTAATGAAGTAAGCAACAGTGTTTCTTTAAGTACTTAAGTTTCAGCTAACGGTAACAAAGTATTGAACTTGCAATTAATATTTAGTACTTACGTACTTTTTTTTATTTAACACAAGGTCTAGCTTGCTGAATGGTACAAATACTCACTCCGTTAGTTAGGTGTTAGATTCCCATGAATGCAAATTTGAGAAACTGTATATATATCTAGGGTTCTGGTAGGGTTTGACACTTCGTTCGTTCGTTACCACTTTTATAGCAAAGTATGTACCAAACAAGCGAGTATCCTGGTTGCGGTAACCCCATACTCTCGAATTGAAGAGACTGTATTATCACTTACCATCACGTAAAGTCGTCGTAGTAGTAAGTTATTTTAATATAAGCAAATATTCGCGGCAATCAACTTTATATATATATAAACAAATGCACTAAAAATCAATGTAGATAGATATTTTACACAATAGTTAATCAAAATATTAACGTAAAATTATACTATGTATTTTACATAATGTACTAAAATTATGAGTTATTTTTATTTCGATTATTGCGGTAAAATTTCTTTATGGCAGTAAATTTTACCGGATGTAACGCGTGATTAGCGTCACGAGGATGTGCAAGGTTTTTATGCTAATTCGCTTGAAGTTTAAGTTTTTTTTTTAATAGTTACAAATAAGATGTGGCATATTAATTTGCCACTCGTCATTTGATAATTTAATATACTCTTTAACATGAATTATAAAATAAAAATATTTCATTCTCTTTTCTAAATTTAAAATTAAAAAAATAAATAAATAATTACTTCTCATATTGAAAAACAACATGTGGCAGTTTTATTTACAATTCGTCATTTGAGATTCGATAAATTATTTGTATAAATTTTCGATACTTTCGACACATGATAATTAAATTCTTAACATATCTTCCTTTTTCCTCCCTCTAAGTCTCAGAAATCTAAAGTTTTAGATGTAGATTTGTATCAATATAGACAAGACTTAAAAATTAGTTTGTCAAAGAAGTTTCACTTCTGACATGTGCATTTGTACGCCCGCCCTTTTAATAATATATACACACTGGCATATTTAGCGGAACATAAAAAAAGGTTTGATATCAGTATGATTTATGTTTCGCTAAATATGCCGGTGTGTATATTTATTTCATTTAGACCGTAATATTAATATCTTGACATTTAATAATAATAAACAGCGATTTATGTGCCAGTTGTTGGTAATCCAATAATATTAAAGAAACGTTGCATAATCAAGCGTGTTCGTTAAAAAAGGTAAGTAGCAGCCCATTAACGTCCCACTACTGGGCACAGGCCTCCTCACTTGTAGGGAGAGGGTTTTTAGAGCATAGACCCAACACGCTGCTTTACTGCAGATTAGCAGGTACAAAAGTGCACTCTCTATTCCTTTACTCTCATAGTCCAATGTGACGGGAATCCGACACAACCGGAGAGAGATCAGGCGCAGGACCAACGGCTTAACGTACTTTCCGAGGCATGGGGGTGGATCACACCGCCAACTTCCCAACTTCGGGCAAATATTTGAGAAAATCTTAATAGAAAACTTAATATCGATTTCGAATTGGTCCGACCCGGGACTCGAACCCAGGACCTCACGTCTGTAGTCGAACATACTAACCACTAGACCAATGAGGCAGTGTTGGTGTCTCATTCAATATCCACAAAATAAAATTCATAGCGTACCTAAGTTTTCTCTACAAAAATATATTATATCATCCGTTTTGTTATCAATTTTGGACGTAGATCAATCTATCAGAATTTAAACTAATGAAGTAGAATGCAAAAAACTAAACCAATTCAGACTAAAACTACATTCGTATATAAAAAGAGGATACAATTCGTCGGTTGTCGGACATTGCTGGATGACACTGCTGTACTGTGATTAATAGACGCCGCGATTGAAACGGCCGAACCCCCACTGGCACACGAAATGGGATATTGTGAGCCACCGTACCGAATAGGACCTTTTAATGTAGTGCGCCGATTGCTACTAATTTATATACATATACAGTTAGTTTCATTTTAAACATTTTTACAATGTTCCCTACAATTTTAATTAGAGACACCGCAGAATCCAGAATCCTTACTAATATTATAAATGCGAAAGTAACTCTGTATTTCTGTCGCGGTTTGACCAAAATTACTTATATGATTAAATATTTTATGCTGAAACTTTCGTGGTTTATGGACATATTTAAAGAATATATCATCTCGCGACCATAGCAGAAATGTCGACAAATCAACTGTAATATATATAATTGTGGTATGTACCCGTAAATAACGATTCATATCGAATCAATTGAGTATAATCACATTAATAAATATATTACAGGTTATCGTGAAACGAATCAAAACAGTATGAGTGAGCTGTGTCTCGTACGAATTATTTTACAAAGTCAAAATATCTTTATTCAAGTAGGCCTATTACAGCACTTTTGAATCGTCAAATATCGAATTTCTATATATAATTTAAATGAATGACTGATTAAAAAACGACTTACAATCTAAAGTTACGAGAGTTCCTTCGCGCCCTGATCTGAGAGGAGCCCACAACAAACTCAGTCGGGTGTAGGTTTTTTTTGTCATCATCATTACAATATATATTTTAAATTTTTTCTATATCTATATACATATACAGCAATTCATTCACTCCCACGCTCTTTTGTCTTCTACAAAAAGCTTGAAACGTATTTTTTAGCTTGTTGATTCGATATAAATAAATATGACAATTAAAATTTTAGTAGTTTTACTTTCAATTTTGTAAAATAACAAGCTTTACTGATATTAAAAATGCGATAATAATTATGTCTGTCTCTTACCGTTTCATAGCAAAGCTACTGAACCAATGTAAATAAAATTTGGTACACAGATAGTAGTTAAACACTGCATATAGCATAATTAATAAGTATGTCTCTTATTTATAAAATATTTACACTAAATTATTAAATACGCGGACGACTAATAATTTATATTTTCTTGTGTCAAAAGTCTAAAACTCATAGCCAAATAAGCATGAAATATTTTAACTGTATAAATGGGGTACGTACGTATGATGACAATTACACAAACTGTCGATATTTCACATGCAACAGATTTTTATCATGGTATGTATGCATTTAGACAGTTTTAAATATCTTAATTAAATCCCAGAAAAAATCAGTTTAAAACAATTAATTCGGCATGAAATGTCTTAATATCGTTGTTAGAGTTAAACTTTTTGTTTAATTTTCAAACAGCTCTCCTACAACATGTCGCTATTAAATCATAGCATTAGTACATAAGGGTGTACATTAATAAATAATATATCTTTGACGTGTTACAAAATTAAGATTTAATAATTGTTTTTTTGTACGTATTTAGTAAAAGAGACAGCAGAATTTTATATAATTTTTAATTTTTTTAATCAAAAAGACTTTTTGCAACTGTTCCTGTTTTGTAGACTGTTACTGAGAACGGGTCATCTCATTTTCCCACGATAACGAATTATATAAACGTAAAAAGACATCACATACTGTAACTTCTCCAAGACTATTCACCTGATACACTTGAAATTCGACATATATATTCCTATGGTAACGCAGATGTTTACTATGGACGAATTTTCTCATATTTCCACAGAATCGGGACTCACACCATTGCCACCGTGAAAAACAGCTTTAAATCTAATAGCAGCAGACGTTAAATCTCTCAATGATCATACTATATATAAGAACGGGGCTGTTTAAACATTTGCCTCAACTCTTCATGTCCATTTTGTGTTGCCGAAAAATCTACAAGTGCTCTATGATACATAGTCTTAACAATATCTCAAATAGAGTTCGTTTTCCCTTAGGTCATAAAAATAATACATTTCATTTCCTTGCAAATTAATAACTCTTTAAAATAAGCTATCTTGTTTAAGAAATGACTATATTTAAAAGACGCTTTCAAACATAAATTCGAGGGAATTTGTAAATTTTACAGTGATAATTAACGGTACAATTTATCTTCAACGTAAAATGAACGAGTTTCTTTTGTAATCACGATATTACAACTTGAATAAAGATACTGTAGATTTCGCACTCGGCAAACAAAGTTTTACGACTTCACATCTCTTTAAACAACGTCCCCTGCCGTATCTTATCAAATAAAATATTTAATGGCATCTAAAACATCTCGTATCGGCACCATTATATTGTTTATGATACATGTGGGCATAAATTAGTTCAGTTTACAGAAACCCGCTTTTTAGGGGCCCGCAGACAACAGGGTTCCCATAAACTTTAGACACAAGGGCCTGTTTGTTGACAAAATCGGGACACTGCAGATAAAGATCAAGTAACATTGGTAATGCAGCTCGTCTAACATTAATGATGAGCGCAGAAGCTTTAAATAAAGTCTTTGTTGTAAATAGAAGTAATAAATTCATTTTTCTTGAAAGGTTTAATCCAAAAGGTACGTATTTCCTTTACAATAATAAATTTTATGGATGAAATTGACTTGAAGTCAGTTACTTTCATCTCATCCAAAACAATTACTAAAGCATATATTGCTACTTTTGACGAAGAGCCACATAATTAAAAAAAAATAACAAATTTTTTCTTGTTGTACATACATAAAAACATTGACCCTTTTAATAAATAGAGTGAATGTACATAATATAACTTACGAAACAAAAACAAAATTGTTATAAATTCTAGTAGGCTGCATAAAATTTACAACTCATTTAAGGGTAACTGTATACGTTTCTATAATAAATTCCCACAAGAAGTTCTAGAGATGTCAATTAATAAATTCAAAGTCTTTGTTAAAAGAGCGTTGAAAGAAAAATCGTATTATAAGTTGCAAGATTACTTACACGATAGAAACGCGTGGGAGTAAACGAATTGCTCTTATTTGAATTAAAAAATATATTAAAGTAATTTGATTGATGGTACCAAAAAAAAATACAAAACACCCGACTGAATTTGTTGTGGGTTCTTCTCGGATCAGGGCGCGAAGGAACCCTCATAACTTTAGATTCTTGAGTAGTGTGGAAAAAAAATATTATTTGACGATTCAAAAGTACTGTAATATGTCCACTTGAATAAAGATATTTTTTTTTATTTGATTTGAAAGAAAATAACTAACTTTACACTAAGGAAGCCGCACTAAGGAAGTATATGAGTCTTATAATTTTATAAAAACTATCCTCATAAATTTGAATTCATAGACACCCGTTCACACAACTCGCCCAAACAGACTGAATCAGTTAATTTGTTCCATTTTTTTCTCTCTTTATTGTAGATGGAATGAGTCTGAGAGTCCTTGACTCAACGAGGTGTAACTAAATGGTCAAATTGGTAACGAATCAATGTCCGGCCTATGACTGCCCGTAGTGGTTACACCTGCCTTATCAACTGCATCTTTAATTAAGTAATTGTTACTTTTTATTGCGCTCTTTAGTGCTTATATCTATTTGAGAACAAAAGGCGTTCCGACGTTGTAAAAACCATTGTTAGCGTTGTCGAAATGCGGTCGGAATCGTTTTACTGACATCGAGTTCTAAGGTCATGGCTCCGATCAAAATATTTCAACTTTCATTTCTCACTACACGGCCGGTTAATAGATACGTTTAATAGAAATTTTATTTTAATTACCGCTCACGTGGCTTTAACTTGAATAGGGATGGGAGTGATACCCGAAACTAATGTGAAATAGATACATCCAGTTAATATTATTGAAATGCGTTTATAATTTTCCAAGGCGCTTCCTAAATGATAAATTTGAGATTAAGTTATTATAATTTTAACTTGGGAAGCTAATATATAAAATTATATAAGGATTGAATGAATTTCATACGTTTTATATCTATCGTATTTGTCATAGTTATGAGTATTTAAGAAAAACATTTCCATAAAGGTGAAGGTTGTATTGGATTTGCTTTTTCTGATTTGAAGATGTTGATGAGAAAGATGTCCTTATCATTTCATTGAGGTTATAGAAAGAATTTAAATAGAACAATAATTCACAAATTTTTAAAAAGTACATTGATTGATACTTGGTTTGTGATATTATTATCTCTTTATCTATCTGTCTATCATTTATTTATTTCAATTCCGTAGAATAATAATAATTATATAGAATCCTTAACTTCAAATATTTTTAAGACTGTATTAAAAACATATTTAAATGTTACAAATATATACCTACTCTGTATGCATGTGTAGAGCAGTGTGTTTTTATTGTACCTAATGCATTTTATATGCAAAATTTAATGAAATAATTAGCATTGTGCACTCCTTCTCCATACAAAATATTAGGAGACCGCTTCCGAAAACGAAGACAGGTTAAAGACATCTTTAATAATAGAACGTGAAAACGAACCCTGTTTAATAAAAAAACATATTTATAAAACGTTTCATCTGCATTATTTACGCTCCATCATGTTAGTACTGTTAAATGAAGCGTATTTACGTGATATTTATATATTACATCATTCAAATTTGTTAACTCAACAATTGTGTGACATTTGCACGATATTGTATGGTTGAATTTATACCACTGTTCCAATGAAAACTGAGTATAATGATATGTTATTATGCACACACACACATTATTTTAATATTAGAGATTAGTTTTAATTGTGTGCCTATAATTTTTATATTTCTCTGATTTTTCTTTATAATTTATTAAACACCACAACAGGAAGATACAATGATTTTACTTAATTAATTCTAGTATATACAGTGTGTCCCAAATTATGTGATCCTCTGAAGTCGAACTAGTTAAAACTTTGTATATAGAGCGATAGTTTCATATAAAATTATTTTTGCTAGACTATAGATAGTTGGGGACAACACTGATGGCTCTGAAATGTTGTTATTGAGTTATATAGTGGCAACAGTTAAGAATACCAAAACTTACGTCGTGTTGCATAACATTTCGTAATTGTACACCCTGTTTTAGGTATTTCTAAGTGTTGCCACTATATTTCTCAATACCCATCCAACGATCTATAATATAAAAATATCATAAAAAAATAGCAATGAAATACACACGAACTGATTAAAGGAAATATGATTTTTTAAAATCAGGATCGTTATTTTCGTCATTAGCACTATCGTCTTCTTTATATTCGGAAGCAGTCTCCTGATACCGGTATAAACTATAAGTGTGGGAAATTTCATACTACCCGTTCGCGCAATTTTCATAAAAACGTGTATGAGGTTTTTGCTTCATATATTAATATATATATAAAAATATAGTTTATTTCCATAACAATTTCTTACTTAAAACATACTAGGTTGAGATTTTCTAGTAGGTATTTAGATCCCTGTGTCAGAAAATCTCACCCTCCCCTAAGTATTACAGTCACAAAGTTATAATAGATTTAAACTTAAAATGAATAGTTAATAAATAAAACAAAAATTTGCAACCTTCTCTCTCTCTCTCTCTCTCTCTCTCTGTGTGTGTATGTATGTGTGTGTGTGTTTGTGTGTGGGTGAGTGTGTGCGCGTGCGCTTGTGCGTGTGCGGGGGCGTGTGCGTGTGTGTGTGCGCGGGCGCGGCCGCGCGTACTTGCGTACGTTTGTGCGTATCTGATTATCTGTGTGCTACTGCTATACCCAGAGAATTAAGTCTTTCAATTTAATAAGGCTTCAATATCATTATTAATATATAGATACTTTCTCATAGTTGCATCCCTGGTAGTAAACATTTTGGGCCGCCCGTTGGCGTTGTGTAGAGTTATCACATAATCGCCCTTATTGATGGCTTGCCGTCTGGGTATGATTTATAATGGCTTCCGTCTAGGACATCATTCCTCTGCGATGATTTTCAATCACATCCGACGGTTCGTTAGCGCATATCTGAGATCGGTGTCATAAACCTACAATCATATAGAGGAGGCGGTTACTATGATTTCTTGTATATTCAATTTGAGAAAAATATTGAACATATTAAAAACAATATGCATACATTTTATTGGTTTAATTGCAATTCAAATATTAAAAATAAATAATAGTTAAAAAAAAAACTAAAAAATCACGCTTTTATAGTATATAGTAAAAGTATATTTTTATAAGAAATAAAAACTACAGAATAACTTTTAATACTTAGTTATAAATAGAATCATTGAACTCAGTGTGAAAGCCGTGGGATGCTTGATATATTAAAGGTTACCATCATTCTCTTGGCAAATGTCTATGAAAGGAGAGTTATGGGAATGTTGTGAAATGCACCCCACGCTTTTCACTCTGAATTAAATGATTCTGTTAATAAGTTATTATTAATAGTTAGTTTTTAGTTTTTACTATAAAAGATTGATTTTTTAATTTATTTAAAACTATTATTTATTTTTTAGTAAGATTTAGTATATTTCCACACATCTAGTTAATTAGAGTTTGGGTCTTGTTTATGTAATTAAACCACCTTCAAAAAGACTCTTTCGATAGTCTGCCGTCGATTCGAGACGGCAGATCGCCAACTAGCTTTGTCCCTTTCGCTCCCTCATAGAGGAGCTATCAAAAGAATATTTTAATCCTGGCGGCTTTAACAAGGATAATGGGAAAATTTTAAGGAATTATGACATTGTCATTGGCACTTAATGCGTATACAATGTTTCGAATTCTGGAGATAGCTAAAAATCGCGCTCAAAGATTCTGTTACATATTTCCATACATATAGCCCAAGCTAATAAAAGCGTTTTAAAAATAATACATATGTCTACTTTGTTGTTGTAAATTTTTTTATATTGTTTTGTCCGATCATTTTGCTGACAAGCGAGCCCTTGGCTATGATCTCACTTTTTACTAAGTGATAATATAATACAAGAGTCAGGCGCGCTAACTTAGTAAGAGGTAATTCCACAACTCTTATGGTTTCAGCATGGTTCCGGAGAGCATATCTATTTATTTGCTGATTTTTTCCAGTCGAAAATAGAACCCACGACTTCTGCTAGCGAATCAAGTGCTAAGCCACGCAGGCTGTCGATTAGTAAACAAAAATAAATTATCCTTCTTTAGATTGCATTAAAATTTTCGTTTGCAGTTGCGCGAAGGTCATAGGCATAGTATTCCATATACTTACACAATAACTGTAACAATAACTGTTAATCGTAATCGTTTGTATAATAATGTATTGCGACGGATATTATTTAAAGTTGTATAGTTATTGTGAGCCCTTGTATAAACGTTTTTGAAAATATCCTCAACACACGTACATGGCGCGAGAGAAAAAATATATACTCAATATTTCCAAGTCCATTGCTTATGTTTTTCAAAGGCATTAATAACACATTCCGCACACTTACTAGCATGTCATTAGAAAAATACTAATGAAAGTTACGTTAAGTTAATATAAGAAAGAAAATAACAATGTGTATACATTATATATATTTTTTTTAAATATTTAAACTAGCTATTCTCGACGGTTTCACTCGTGGAGATATGGGTAAATTCGTTATTCATAGATCGAATTATTAATCTAAACCTGAATGCACAGAAAACATCCAATAAAATCAGTCCAGCGGTTTATAAGAAGTTCATTGATATACCAATAAAATTAGTTCAGCAGTTTAAAAGAAGTTCAATTGTATATATTCTTCTGCTAATCATAATAAGATTAATTTCATTTATAACACCTAGGTATTGGGCAATTCATTAAGTAATATTAAATAAATATAAAAACCAACGGAATTATTTAAAGATGCAGGAATTTACATCACAACTATAGAACTCTTCAATATGCTAATAGATTTTTTTATTATAGCGCCCATGTCTCCTCTGTGCCATTATAAACTCACAAGAAGCGGTCATCGTGTACCGTTGGCAACATCAACAAGTAGCACAAACACATGTAAATAAATTGAGATGAGCGTTCCCGCGGTATCTATCAGTAATTCACGTAACATTATCAATCAAACGAACTATGATTGATGAAATGTTTTCTCCCTCAGTAGCGAGATAACTTGTCCGCCCAGAGATAATTAAGACGTACCTCCTAGTACATCAATAGCAGTTGCGTACACCAATTCTATGATCTAAGCATGGTATTTAACAATGTTCAAGCTTTATTAGAAACCGGTGAAAAAGCCGTGGAAATCCCGATCGAATTATCTACCTAAATCTTTCTTAAAACCCATCGGAACACACGTAAAAAATCATTAAAACCAGTCCAGCTGTTTATGAGGAATTCAAAAAATCAAACACAACGAATGTAGAAGGATGATGTATTCAAATACTAGCTGCATTCGAGGGTGTCACCGTCGTAGTTCATGATCCCGTGGAGATTTGGGTGAATTCGTTATTTATCGGATCGATTTGTCAATCTAAACAATTCTCAAATCCGCCTGAAGATACAAAAAAATTTAAACAAAATCGATCATGTAGTCTGTGGAACGCTGGCGCCGTCTGTTTATCAGCGTGAGGCAGAGTCAATAGTGACAATCTCTCGGTAGTTTTCGAGTGGCGGTCCGCCGGATCGGTCAACTGTTGAAACTGTCGCGATCCTAGCTATTATTATTAATGAGTTTGTGAATATTGATATCGGGAACATTAAGTGATTATAATCTGAGTTAATTAATAAAGCGTTTGATTGCTCCAATATTACCCACCAACGCTCACAGTATGCATGTGATCCATACTAACGATGATGTCGGCGGAGAACTATCCTTTATGCTTCTCCTTCTTCTCCCTTATTCTCCGACAAAAACCCTTTATAAAGCAGAACAATATACTTTAGATAATTGTGAGGCGTATAGTTTTTACGAGAACTTTCACTGGAGAGCATAACCGTTAAATAATGCTCGCCAGTGAGTTTGGATGGAGGGCGGTTGACTTCTTTTGCGTGATCGTCATCTCAATAAATGACAGGAAAAAGGATGATGCCCTCCATCTCAATCGACAGAGGGATCATCTGGGTCGGGATCATCGAGTGGAATGCAAAATAGATTCACTAGCACTCTTATCCAAAGATGAGGAGGACTCCGCTAGGTTTTAATGGGAATTCTGGTTACTTCAACGAGTCCCACACTTTCGATTGAAAGAATTTCAACTTCTTCTGGGGTGTGTAAAGGCATTACGTATCGAAAAAAAAGTGAAAAAAGTGGTGTTGCCCAGGGCTAGAATTCATGAAAGTCTTGTTAGATTCAACGTTTTAACTCATTGGGAGTTCTCAAATCTAAAATTTATTCATATTTTATCGTACTTTTTGAAAAGCCTCAGATAATTTTTAAGTACCAACTTAATTATATAATATATTTGAGAATAATACATATATTTTTATGATGTAAATTTATTGTTTTTGAATTTACTCGAGTGAATACATTAAGAGAATGGAAAAATTATATTGCGGTTTTATTGATTTTGCTATCGATTATAAAGTCTATAGATACGGTTAAAGATCTTATAAAATAGGACCATCCGAGTCGTTAATTTTATTTGACAATAACAAAAGGTATTCGATGTTATCGCGCATTGCGAATTGGCTAAGTTAAGGTTTAAATTATATGATTGTAATCTATACGCCTAAAATTTCGCTTCGGAACGGTTACTATATTTTCACGGTATATCCTATTATAAGAAGCATTATTTCCTTAAGAGTCGGACATTTTTTGTATTGTGGATCTTATTTAAGATTATACGATACAAGTAATAGCTACAAAAAAATTAAATTCCTATAGCTTCTAACACGAACGAACAAAATCAGGAACTTCATAAATATTACATAGTAAGAAAACTTTGAACCTTTTACGTAAGCTTCCAATACATTGCACTATAATGTATTTCGTCAAAAAATTAACTGTTCATTAAACATCAACTGTCTGCCATTACAAGTAGAAAAAATATATGTAAAATTGTATTAAAAATATTATCTTTACAATTATAAATTTGTACAATTTATAAGAAGTATAATTATTGAATTTAATTAAATATATTGTACTACTCTCTTAAAAAATCTAATATCTTAGGTACATTATAAAAAACCGTAACATGAACTTATACTATTGAGTGCCCATCACGGTGTTCCACAGCAGCGTCGTGGTCTATTCTCCAAATCCTTCCCTTCTATAAGCAAAGACACCTGTGGTCATCAGTGAGAGTTAATAGGCTACTACTTATCTTGCAATAAATGCTCCAAAAAGATCAATCATTTATCGTCAATAATGATACGGTAGCGCTTGACTCTAATCTCAACTGATGATAAGTCATTCTTGATGTCATACTTCTCAACGGCAGTTGACGGATGCGGGCTTCGAGGCACTGCCTCCTTGCCCGGGCATCTTTCTCAAGCATCAATTTGATGCCTGATAATCTGTTTTGCCTGCAGTCATAAGGGCTGTTTTCCGACTACGCTATCCATTCCATTTAGTTCAATTCCGTAAGTTATCCAGTCCGAGTATCGCTACTGCTATTGCGTTTTCGCCGTCATCAACGCCTACGTCAGAAAGCGGTGACAGCAGAAGCTCACGAGGCAGCGGACGCCCAGTGTTGCTCTGCCCTGCTCTTAGGTGCTGGCTGGCAATGCCCTGGGGGTATGTGTGGGGAGTTGTCCGCATGGCGGAATATATTTCTCGCCAAATTCCGGACGAACACCTCCACGGTGGGCGTCCTGGTGTCACGGTGGATGACGTCATTTCTGGTGTACCTCGGAGCTCCTACTATCTTAGGCCGGCACTTTTCCTGTTGGATCTGCAGCCTACTCCTCTGGTACGCTGAGCATAAAGAGTATCAAGGCAGGAGCCGCATACGTCAGTCTGGATCAGACGTAGGCTCCGTAGACCTTCAGTTTAGCTTTTATTATGGTAAGTGACGATATAGTCAGCGATGGAAGCGCGCTAACCTGGTAAAGCTTTTCACCTCCTACGGTTTCTACTCAGCATTGCACTGGAACACAAATTATTTTGCTTGGCCGCACGTCTTTGTTAGAAAGGTGAAAACTAGCCACAATTAAAGCCCTCCACCAGATTCAAACCAATTAGAAAATGCAATATATTATGCCGTGAGTCGAATCCAAGACCTCTGTTTACCAAGCCGTTAAATTACTACTTTAATTTTTTACTAAGGCTATTCTAAATAGTACATATTAACTTGCTGTTCCTGTCGGTGTCATCTACGTTTTTCCCGATCTCATAGATTATGGAAAAATACGTTTTTGGTCGGATCTAATTGTTAATCTAAACCATTTATGGATTCATATAAAGAAACATACAGTTTTATCCAAATTGGTCGAGCCGTTTAGGAACACCCATATGCAAAAGAATTATAAATATTATCTAATTTACCTCCTCTGGTAAACGTCAGGTATGTAGCTGCCCACTAACGTAGGCACAGACCTATTCAGTCATGGGAGAGGATTTGTAGGTCATAGACCCACCACGCTGTTCCACTGCGGGCTGGCAGGCATAGTACCCAAGTGCACTCTCTATTCCTTTACTCTCATAGTTCCATGTGTCGGGAATCCGAGACTACCAGAGAGATAACCGCAAGACCAAAGAGGCAGTTTCCAATGGTAATCGAATTTATTACACTTGTATAACATGTTTAAACATGTAAGATACCAAAACCGTGGGATTACATTTTTATGGTGTTTATTCTGTTGAAATTGTATAGTTATTTATACAGCGTTTATTATAACATTCACAACTCATAAATCGATAAAAACCAACAAAAGGGTTATAAATAATTTATTATTTCAGTAATTGTATGCTAAAATATTTGGTATTCTGTTCACGTCTAATGTGATAATGGTTGCTTTTATCTTGTACTCAAAAAGTTGCGAAACATGTAAATTTAATTTTTAATTTATGCTTCCTCCAGTCTGTTCTCAGTAAAATCAACTATACAAACCTATCTAAGTTTCTGCAGCAAGAGACGGACCAATTTCACTTTATACTTTTTCAAAGAAGTACGCTTTTAAACAATTTCCCTTAATTTTAAAACACTGTCCTGTCTCGTGTCTCCATACTTGTTTAATATTATGTTAAATTCAAAATCAATTATTCTTAAAAAAGAAAAATATTTTCTTATAGAAAAAATATGTAAGAATTTTTGTAACACATTTTTATTTATTTAAGTCAAATTACGTAATTCTTTGTAAATAATGACATTAATCAAAAGTATATTATTTAATTACATAGAATATAACTTTCACCCTTGATTTAAATATTACAATTATATTAATACAAATATGTGTATATATCGTATATTGATAACTTCTTGGTATAAATTCTCTAATCTTATTTATTAAACTTAAACGGAAATACATAATACTTAGTGACATGATTTTGCATTCCAGGTTGAGGTCACTCAATTACTAAAAGCCAAACCGGGTGGGTTTATTAATAACTAAAATTTAAGAATATAATCTAACGAAATACGTAAATTTCCATGAAATTTTCTATATAACATCATGAATTGATAAATAATGATGCAATTTATCAAAGAAGAGGCGAGACAAATTGTACAAGTTATAACTTAGTAGAACGGAAACATAAATATAAGAACAATACAAAAATTCCAGCACAATATTTCGTTTGCATATGTTATCGATTCGTCTAGTACTAATCTTGAATCAGTTCATTATTACGCTGCTCCCTATTTCATAATTTCATTAAAATATGACCATGTTTTTGTGTATATGGTATGTAGTAGTCTATTAACGGCCCATTACTAAGTACTATTCTCCTCAATCATAGGTGAGATGGTTTATTGAGCATAGAGAAACCGTGCTTCTTGCTTACAGGATATCCACTCCTTGCAGTCTTTTATTTCAGTGCACAACTGCAAATTTAGAAGACAATCGTAAGATCTCGTCGTCCTGTATGGATCACAGTGCTGGGCCACCAAAGGGAAGAATGAAAGGAAATTTCATGCAGCGGAGATGCGAATGTTGAGATGGATGTGTGGACTGACAAAATTAACCAAGATTAGGAATGAGTATATTAGAGGAAGTATGAAAGTAGCAGCCGTAACCGAGAAGTTAAGGAGTGGAAGGCTATCCTGCTATGGACATGTCATGAGAAGGAAGGATAGCTATTTATGCAAGAGAGCCCTAAATATGATGCTAAATGGCAGGGTCGGGAGATGGCGACCAAAAAAAGTGTGGGAGAACTGTGTGAAAGAGGATATGTATATAAGGGGTGTGAATGTAGAAATGACAGCTGATAGAGTAAAGTGGCGAAAGGAAATATGCTGTGCCGACCCCACCTAGTGGATAAGGGCAAGGAAATGATGAAGTTTTATAAACAGAATTTAACCCTTGGCTCTCAAGTAGAATTCATGTGTCTGAAATCTGAAGTATCATTTAGAAGACGCGGGTCGCTTATCATATATACATTTCTGTAGGATTTAAATGGTTAACAAACATTTATCGGGTACTCGCTTTGCTATTAGAGGTATTGGGTTTGTTTCCCTACAGAACAAATTTAACTTGATTGGTGGAAGGCTTCGGCGGCAGCTAGTTACCGCCCTACCAGCAAAGACGGTACGTCAAACACGAGATTTGTATTCCGGTACAATGCTGCGTAGAAACTAGAAGAGGTAAAATTCCTCTTAACAGATTAGCGCGCTTCCATCTCAGACTGTGTCATCATTTACCCTCAGATGTGATCACAGTCAAACACTAACCTGTCGGCAATACAAAAAGAAGCATTATTTTGTCCATGGATTGGTGATTTAGAACATGGTCCTTTACCATTCTATAAGAAAAGGCCTGCAAATTTGTGTTTTAGTACGATGCTCTGTAGAAATAATTAAAAAATAAAATATCTCTCACCTAATTAGTATTATCTTAGATCGTATCTTCGAGATGAAATCACAGTCAAGTAGTAAATGTCAACAGCAAAAAAACGGGACTTCTAGATATTTGTAATTATTGTAGGGCTATTGGTGTAAAACCCGTGTTATCATACAATTTCTATGGAGCCTTACATTTCTAAATATCAGAGCCTAAGAATAAGCTTTCTGTATTTAAAATGTCTACAAACTTTATGAACTTAATTATAATAGGCAAATAACAAAAGTTTGAAAGTTAAAGTAAGCTCCGCTACAATGTGACTACGCCGGCTTTAAATTTGTAATTTGAAACATTAATGCTAATTAGTGAATTATTAGTGGAAATTAAAAGACATTTTAGTGCTAACATTTATATTACTTTAAAATTTAATATCAACTTCTTTATTACATATTTTTTAGAGAAAAATGTTTTAATGCAATGCATTTTAGATATATGTAATTACTTTATTAAAAACTTAACTATTAAACATAAAGATTAACTTAACTAAAAGATCCTTTTTTTATTTATCTGGCATATACAGATACATTTGTGGTTTTGTACGACTGTGTTATATTTGAATATACAATTACACTAACTGTACCTCGCGGTATCTCCTGTGAGAATATGATTGACACTCGTTCTTAATCAGCGACAAAGTTGCGAGTGAGAGATTGTTTTTTGAATATTTTTCGGTAAACCGTGGATATACAAACAAGCATAAAGTATCACATAGTTAAGGGACCCTTTAGCCGTAGTAAATTAATTTAATTTGGGGACACAGAAAGCTTAAGATAAGATATGTTGGTGAAATTGGGCATGAGTCTCTTTTGAAGATTTCAATGTTCTTCTTATTTAAGCTATTCATTATTATCATTTATTTAAAGGTAAGATGAATAGCTGCCCGTTTACGTTCCACTGCTGGGCACAGGCTACATGTTTTTCTAACATAGGCCCACTATTGCGAGTTAGTAAGCTTTATATTAGGTTAAATTTACTGATAGTTTTGTCTATAAGCACTGGGACGCTAATGAGCTGCGACTTAACTTACACTTAGTTTATTTTATCATCTTGTTAATTTATTCTTGTATTATAATAACAAGATTGGCACCCATACTGAGAGTATCGTCACTTACCTTTACGAAATTAAAAATTATTAATTCTATGAAGCCTCAAGCAGTAACTAGATAGTTTCTTGTTATAGATATGTAATAAAATAAAAAATGTAAAAAAAAGAGTTACTTCCTACTTACAACTGTATTAACATCAAAAGATCATCCACTAAAAACTTTATAATATGTATCTAACCTTCAGTGGATAAATACAAAAGGGAGTGTATTACCCAATCATAATGAATAACCCTAGCTCTAAAGTTCTACTTATTACCCTTAGTTCGTACAAGCTTTTTGAAAATTAAAAACAACCTATAATTGGCACAAAAGACAGCATATCGCATAAAACGTATAAATCGAGCGCATCTTTTTTTAGAGATTGTTGCTTTTTTTTTATTTTGTTTCGCAGCATAGCTGTGAGCGGCTTATTTTTTATCTGTTTCATAGTTTCGCTCGAAAAGTTTATAAAATAGCAATAGAGACGCTTAAGGTGGCAAAAATGCATTGAGTTTTAAAGTTTATTTGGAATAGTTTATATTTATTTATTCAAAAAGGATTCTAACAATTGTCACATTTTTATTGTAAAGAAATAAACATTAGATATAGAAATTCTAGGTCAATGTAAAGTAAAATATATGACAGCATATTTATGCATGCAATGTTAATAATAATTTTATTTAACGTTACATAAAAATGTTATATGTCATTAATTTCGGCTATTTATTAGGGATTATAAAGGTAGGAGAATTTATGAGGATAATTATTACATTATATATGTAATTTTTTTAAGCCTCATTGGTCTAGTGGTTATGATGTTCGACTACAGACATGAGGTCCTGGGTTCGATTCCCGGGTCGTGCCAATTCAAATAATACTGGAGTTTTCTATTAAGATTTTCTCAATATTTGCCCGAAGTTGGGAAGTTGGCGGTGTGATCCACCCCCGTGCCTCGGAGAGCACGTTAAGCCGTCGGTTCTGCGCCTGATCTCTCTCCGGTCGTGTCGGGTTCTCCCGTCATTGAGTTTTCTATTAAGATTTTCTCAATATTTGTCTCTCTCCAGTCGTGTCGGATTTCCGTCACATCAGACTATGAGAGTGAAGGAATAGAGAGTGCACTTGTGTATTATGCCTGCCAATCCGCAGTGGAGCAGCGTGGTGGGTCAATGCTCTAAAAACTCTCGCTTCTCGAAGTGAGGAGGCCTGTGCCCAGCAGTGGGACGTTAATGGGCTGCTACTTTCTTACTTTTATATGTAATTCTTCTGTATGTTTGAAAGTAACTAAATTCATGATTCGAGGTAACTGATTTTGATCATGATTTTGTGTCATTTTGGTTAGATTCCAGAATGGCTTATATTGATCATCTAATCCGATAAATTATGGATTTAACCATATGTCCATAGAATTGAGAGCCACATGGATAGCATTCTCGAACTGAGTTATATAAATATGAGATACTTAATCCTCAAAGGAATTCTTTTGCAACATAAATCTTTAACAAAACATTTCTATATTGATATTATCACGCCGTATACTGCTTACATAACATTAAATAATTAACTTAAATAAATTTAAAATATTGTAATGACGATGATAAAAGAAAAGTGACCGGCACAATTTTAGTGGATTCTTGTCAGAATACCGTGCAAAGAAGTGCTCGTAATTTTAGATTTTTAATTCCTTCTTCATTAGCCATTGATTGAAAAACTAAGATAAGATAATTAGAAATTGCTGTATTTAATAAACAAAATTGGAGCGTCTTTTTTTGCTTTCCAAGTAATATTTCATTAACAGCATATGAAGGCATAATTTCTGTTTAATCCGGGTAGTCTGTGAAATGTTTGGACTGATTTTAACGGGATTTATACTGGTAGAGAATGAGCAATGTTAAAAGGAATAACTTTCATCCGCTTTTACTCTGGTAACAAGGTAGTAGTTAATATAAATAAGAAAAATCTATTTTAATTTAACGGTATAAATATATGTTTAATGTCTACTATATATATTGTCTTGTCCATTTGTCGAAGACCTTTTTTAAATTATTTACAACGCCAATAGTGATAATACTAGCTACCTGAGCATGGGTGCCTCTAAACCGAGCCAGTGAAATATTGCCAGCCAACCCTTGTCACATGGCTATTTTATAAGCAAGAGCGATATACAGGCAAAATTTTAAGAGTAAATAAGACAGAGAATATCTTCGGGCAAAGAATGAATTAATTGCTTTGATTGCATTTCAAGGATATTAATTTAGTTCACGCGATCTGTCAGGGTTCATATTTTCTGATTTTATACGCTGTCGTATAATAAATATGGAATTCCATATTGGATATGTTTACCAAACTGGGGTTTGGGTTATTGTTATGGTGTGATATTGGTAGCCGTGACTGTCAACACATTAAATAAAAAGGTAAGAAGGAAGTCTTAAACATATCCTATACGTTTCCGTAATCTCTAGGAAGTTTGATTTTTTTATGGAAGATTTATGAGTTCCATTCATTTTTTAGTTTGAATTATAGCAGCTGTGGCATAAAACGTCTATTTCATTTTATTTACATAAACTAGCTTCGCCTGCATTACATAAGAGAGAGCGAGAATAAATTGGGTTATCATAAAATAGGTTTTAAGTTAACCTTTAAAGATAGACATTAGCTTTTTTAGATTTTGTAAGAAAAAACGCTTTTATATACAGTAGCTAGCTTTTATAAGCTCTCCAGGATTATGATGTATATTATATAAAGTTTTTTTAATACCATACTAATTAAATATACTAAAAAAGAAAGGTACATTTAAAAATATATTCTTCAAAAAGCCTTTGATTTGGGTATAACTGAAATATGATGTGGTAAGTGGTGTACTAATATATACATACAAGAAATATAAAATACACTTATAGAAATACATCTAAGATAAACATATAAAAAAAAATATAGAGGAACATATTTCTTTAAGATTTAACTAATTATGTAGAATACTTTTTAAACTTTGTGTTTTTTGTACTTAAAAATGTTGCACAATAACAAGAACTTATAATTTTATTATATTTGTATAAGTCATCGATGAGTACATTTATTTATTAGATAACTAAGTATTCATAAATTTCAAATATCGTATTCAATAAAAGAAGTCGCTTTTTATTCTCTATTCAACGAAAAAAAGGGGCAGGCCAAAAAACTGAGGGTGAATATTTTAAACATTGTTTTTTATGACTACCTACATATGTAAAGTCTCTCCATAATTAAGTTTTGTTTATGTATCATTTTAATTAAACTCTCTGCAAGTATTCTCTAATTATTCGAATGGGCAAAACTCCAAAGTAGTTGGACTGATTTTGACGAAACTTTTAAAGATGATTTTATACAGATATATTGTTACTTTAAAGACACAACTACCAAAAGAGAAATTCCAAGCTTATCATGAGCTACCAAAGGAGAAATTCGAAGGTTATTATAAGTTACCAAAGGAACTAAACTTCTAGCAATATCAGACCGAGCAACAACAAACTGTACTCGGAATTATATGTCCTCACTTGTTATAAAAGAAGTCCAAGGCCGCGTCTGTCTGTCTTTCTATTCACAATAAACTCATTATTATATCATAATATTCATAAATATTACCAAATAGATTTCCGTGCAGTTTTCACTAAAAGATTTAATGATTCTTTAAAAAGGTTTATATTTATTGCTGGTCAAGGTTTTGTCCTGTTTTTAACACAATGTTTACCATGTATCTTCGTTTTTTTTTAAATTAACGGTGAAATATTTATATCAGATTGGCGTCGATGATACATGCGCAGTCAAAACCATCTTAAATAAGTTTTGACAGTTCTAGATGGGATACTTTGATAAGCTTATAATCATCTGCTTCGTTCATCACCTCAACAAATTTATGCTCAGCGAATTGGTAACGTTATTGAGCAAATCTGAGTTAATTAAAGCGAAAAAAACGTAGATTATCGATGACCTTTAAGTGTAATGACTAGTGTTTCGATGCTAGTTTTTCTTGGTATTATAAGTCATTTATCAGGCTATATTTTAATTAAATAGTTTGCCTAAAATATAGTAGATAACGGTTATTAGTTATAAACAATTTATAAAAAATATTTACGCGCAAAATTGGTATAATTTTGTCATCGAAATCAGTCAATTTCTAATTTTTTTTTTGTTTATAAGTTCACTAGCGAATACTTACATAATTTTTGCATAAATTACATTTCAAAGCACATGCAAAATATGTGGACTCATTTCAAAGTGAACTCCGCATGCATAAATATTAATTGCAAAATTGTTTGATACATTAATAATTTTGTTATTATTTTATTTATTTATTGTAAGTATGTAATGTTATTATTACGATAAAGTCCTATCTGAAACCTAAAAAATATATATAACATTTAGTAGAGTCTTGTTCGTTTGTTCACTTCAATTAAAAATTATAAGTCACAAATTAGGGTAAAGATGTTCCGTCCCACGCATTCGGTGATACTAATTGATGCACACTTTTAAGCTGACCGCACATTACCAACAACAAAATATATACCACAAAACTTTAATGAATAACAGTTATTCAACTAAGTATGGAAAGGTTAATAACATTATTTATTAAACTTTATTACACTGATTTCATTATAACAATTTTTATAATCTGTCAGCGGTCACCTGTCATATGTGAAACATAGATTTTAGTAAACAAATACTGTATACTCTATCGGTAGGTGCGGACCGAGAGATGACAGATCGCTGCATGCCGTGAGAGGAATGTGGCGACGTGGCGACGCTCCGGCGCAGCTTGTGTCGGTTTCAGCTCCCTCTATAGATGTTTCACATCAAAACTCATTTTATATATGCGGAGATATTTGCGAAATATGTGATATCTTTCCTAACATGCCATACTATAAAACACATCCGAAGAGGTGTGGTTAATTTAACGAATCGATGCTGTTTGTATATTGTATCCAATTGTTATTTAATAGCACGATATTTATTCTTGTTCTTGCTCGACCTGGGAATTAGCATTCCTATATTATTGCGTTTCAATGTTTTAATCTACTGGACTTATGAACACTCTAGACTGTGTAAATGAATTTCTCAGCTCACTCCCAATGTGGGACCCACATAAACCCCGCGGAACCCACTTTATCCGGTATTGAGACGTACGAGGATAACTCGCGTATTCTTTTAATGTTCCGAACAAATCCAACTGACAGTTCACGAAGATGGGAGAACGTGCGCAGAAAGAGCTGGTGTAACCGTGACAGAACTCGAACTTGTAAGTCTCAGGTCTCAAGTCCAAGTCCATATGTCTAAGGCCACACAGTTAACATCAATCCTGTAAGATCTAGACTATCACGTGACGCACCAGACATACGTTAGTTAATTATTATCGAAAATTGTGCTCAGCACGCTGTATGCGTCGAACTTTACTTATTAGACTATGATTGATCATTAGGTAGATATTTTATGGGGTGTTTCTGTAAACATATCAGTGTTAAAACTTCAACGGCGAGTTTAATATGTGTTTTGTGAAACAACAAACTGTAACACGTGTTCTTAAAACGTAAATTGGGGCCATCATTACGTCATCGCAGTTTTTGTTTTCACTGTAACGAATGATGTCTTTCCTACAATTCAAACATGTGTTATGGGAATTTTTAAATCCAAACTATGTAATAGTCGTAATAATGGACCTATTTTAATGATTATTAATTTGTTATAAAAGAAATACATGTTGATTTATAAAGTCTACATCGATCCAAATCATGTAGTATTTCATTTCATCATATATTTAAATACCATACGGGATACTGAACTCTCGAAAACTGTCTACACGATTCCTTTCGTGACGTAGATACTTAAGGAGAACGGATTACTGTGAAACCTCTAAAGTTATTCACCCAATTGGCTTGAAATTTGACATATATATTCCTATCGCGACGTAAATTAGTACAAAGAACGGGTTTCCCCATATTTACACGGAATAGCAGTATAATAGCGATAAACTATTACGTACTGCGAGATTTCCAAAACTACTTTGCCAATTGACTTAAAATTCGACATATTCCTTTCGCAACGCAGACTTTTACTAAGACCGGATTTCTCCATATTTCCATGAAATGCAGAACTAGGCGGGTAACACCTTAGGGAACAGCTCTTATTAAAATAATATGCAACTAAATCTTACGTATGCATAATAAATTATAACACATAAAGAAACATTGAACACCAATTGGGCAGTTATTTATAAGAATATTATACAATTGACGCTTTTGAAAGCAATTTCCCAAATATGCTATTATACATGAATACGGAATGAAAATTTATTTAATGTTTTCGACTTATAATACAGCAATTTACAAATAAATCTTTTTTGATGAGCTGAATTAATAACGTATAAATTTTGAGATGTTTTTTCAAATATTATTACTTATGGAAACAGGCTTAAATTTATACGGCTATTAATCTGTGAGATAATAATATATTTTTATAATTAAAATGTTTTTTATAATATATTGAATTATATTGTCACATAGTTTCAGATTTTATAAGTCTAACTTGTTTATAAGTACGTTTGACAAATGCAAATTGTTGTAGTATTTATTCTCTCTTTTGTTTACTTATTAAATCTATTTTGACGTAGTTGTTTTCACTCGAAATTTACTATTATTAATTTTATTAGGAGAAATTCGTGTAGATAACATTTGGAAATTGATTTATTTTTTCTTGAACTGGTGGGAGGCTTCGGTTATGACAACTTATTTATTGTAATTGTTTCGCAGTTTTGTACTTACTTAACTTCAGTTTTAATAAATACTTCAACAGATTATTATATTAAAATAAATACACAATAAAATTAATAGTTATTTTAAGAACTTGTAGTAAGGCGTAATGTTTAATTAAATATATACTTAAAAATAAAAGATTGCCTCTATATTTTGGCATATAGTGTATTTTATTTATAAAGATTTGCTTTGTTATTTAACAATAACTGCCCCTTCTATCTGCCTATATTAGTTTTAAGACCACCGGCTTAACGTGCTCTGCAAGGCAAAAGAATCTAGCACACTGCCAATTTTCCCATTTCGGGTATACTTTATTTATAAGTATGAGCGGAAGTCCTGGGTTCTAACTAAAATAATTGTGCTACGATTCGATGCTGTGAAAAAATTAAAAGCGGTATATATATATGAGATATCCTGGTGTCTATTGACTTATCATGATATCCCTGGAGCAATAAGGCGAAGAGACTTGAAATTTGGTAGGAATATTCCTTTTGCCGAGTAGAGGTCAGCTAAGAACGGATTTTACGATATTCCACCCGCAAGGGGGGTTGCGTGGGTGTTAACTATTGACTCATCACGGTATCACTGGAACCATAGGGCGTAGAGAGCGTAAAACTGTTTGTAGTACCCAAAAAACATTCCACGCAGACGAAGTCCTGAGTTCAGCTAGTAATTATATATATTACATAATCCCTCGCAAGTTTGCTCGCTGTTCCACCCCAGTTAAGGTAACGCTCTTCAAACCTTATTGTACCTCTTTTTATACGAGCAGTCTGTGGATCGACTTCATCCAAAAACAATAAAGTGGCATGCGTCATCAATACAATAATGCTTTCAGAGTGCTGATGGGACTACCTCGATATTGCGCAATCGGTGTGCATCCCTGGTGCGCAGAGTTAGGGGCAGTTCCAGTAGCATCTTCAGGGCCTTGGCAGATAAGCTTGTTTGCCGCTAAGTGAACCATTGCCACATAGTGCAGATGCTGTCAAATCGGGGCTGTTTTCTTTATAACATTTAGGTTAAGATAGCTTTAAGTTTACTATCTTTAGTCTTTATGTAATTTACTGATAAATTATGATCCTAAGGTCGAAATAAATATTTTTTATTTTATTTATCATCTCTTACCGGGTAAGCGCGCTACTATATTAGACTATATCACTTATCATCACCGGAAATTACAACACTAACCCGTCAGCAATAATAAAATACCCAAGGTCTTTAAGGAAACGAAATTGCCACTGTACTAATAAGCCAGTTGTCCCTCAGTTAACCATGATAAAACACTACATAATTCAGGACAGCGTTTACGTTATTACTGCGACAGAATCCAAAACGCCGCAACAAAGCACCTATTTATCATCCTATTTAACTTTAAAATTAATACTTTTCCATCAAGAATAACCGTCAGCCGGTTAAAAGAATAACACCGATGCCGCCGAGACGTCTATCTTTTCATAGTCAACTTAACTAAAAGGATTAAAATGATATCTTCCGTCGTCTAACAGTCAGTGTGGTCTGAAGCGTGAACAGAACTCTTTTGTTACCTTAAGCTCTTAATACTTTTATACCATAGTTGCTTTTTAATTTCGCTATTCGTATCATGAAAGGGTTGATTTTTAATCTCGCCCCCTTCAAAGGATTTCCTTTTCACCTTAACAGATTTGCTCGCCTGGTGTTAAATTTCTATTTCTCAACTATTAAAAGCGAGATTTATAAGCTTAATGCTTTATCCTGTTAAAATTCTGTCAAAAATTTTATATATTTTTCTTAGTTAATAGTTTACTTAAAACCAGTTTACGTTCGGTTGTTAATCTTGTATTCTTTTATGATAGAATTTTGTCTTGTGTTTTAATTATCAGACCACTGTGCCGATATTTGAATTATTGAAACAATCGCTAATATTTTGTAACTGTTGTTTGCCCATAAACGATGTAAGAAATATTATATGTGTTAATAATAATTGTGGGAAATTTGAATTTTATGTTAAATCAAAATCTGATAACTTTCAGCTATTTATTTCTTTAACTTAAGTTAATGTTACTTTTAGATAAGTACAAAGAAAATGGGTAAAATAAGTAGACGTTTTTAACGTCCCACTGCTGGACACAGGTATCGTAGCTCACAGGAGAGAATGTTTTTAGACCATAGACCCTCTATGCTGCCCCACACCACATTGGCAGGTTACACATACCTCCCGGGATATGCAGGATTCCTCACAATGTTTTACTTCACCGAAAAACAAAGACGGATTACAAGGAACAATCAAGCACTTAAGTTTCTTTTTATAAAGGGAAATGCTGTGGTGCTTGCACAGACTTCACATCCGCGACTTTTCAAAACGAAAATCCACTCGTCCCACCACTGGCTTAACGTTAAAAGTATATCCATGTAAATCACTAAGCTGTATTCGCTTTGATATTGTACTACATTATGTATTTCAATACATTTTGTATGAACCAAGATGATATATAATTCCATCTTCCAGCGCGAATAAATCTCCGGATTAGTTGTTATTCAAAATGAAAAATAAAGATCCAAATAATGCAAGGCGTATAGTTAATAAAGGAAAAGTTGATATAAACCGATATCTTTCTAAACATTTATATGGCTTTACCTATCGTCAGACCAGATTTTCATATGCAAAATATTTAACTTATAAGGTTTCATTGGAATGTGATGCAAATTTATAACGTCCGCCTTTCCATACCGTAAATTTTATTTTTCTATATATATGCGTGTAAAGTTTTACTCGGTACTGTTAATTGAAAACAGTTTGAGCTAAGGATACATTCATTTAATTCATTCATGCTGTATAATAGTTACAAATAAATTAACTATTAATTTCTCATCGGGATAATATGTTAATCTGTTAGATTGTATAAAAACACAAGTAGTAGCCCATTTACATCCCAGTGTTGGGCACAGGAGCCTCCTCACTTACAGGAGGTAAGGTTTTTAGACCACAAATCCACCACACTGCTCCATTACGGTTTGGCAGGCATAGTACACAAGTGTACTCTTTATTCCTTCACCTGAGGGTGATCGGACTATGAGTAGTCCGATGTGAAGGCAAGTTAGATTATATAGTTTCTTATTACTACTAGGAAAGATCTTAATCAAGTCTAAACTTTATATAAATAAAGCACAAGTATCAATCACTGCAAATGTTAGAAAACGTATTTGAATTTGAGGAAATTAAAAAAAGCAAGAAATTAAAAATATATATTGTAATGATGACGAGAAAAAAAACGTACACCCGACTGAGTTTATTGTGGGTTCTTCTCGGGATAGGGCGCGAAGGAACCCTCGTAACTTTAGATTATATGTCTTTCTGTAAGATCACCATCAGGCGTACATTGCAATAATATATGAAAAACCATATTTGACGATTCAAAAGTGCTGTAAAGGCCTACTTGATTTGGAATTTTGCTTAAAATCTTAGATATACGGACTTTTCACTTTAATATTCGTTTCGAAACGTTTATTTTGTAATTTAAAATAGATAAAGCTGTAACTTTTTCGTAAAAATAAAATTTCAATTGGGGGTCTTATTTCTGGATTAGAAAATATCATTTTTCCGTCTCCAGCGTGATCGAAGAAAAGAGGCAATATGTAGGGAATATGAACTAATGATATGAGTTATAAAAGCTGGTTTAACCAGCTGATACTGACATTCATTCAATGTTTGTGGTAAATATACGAGCAACCGATCTCTTAAAGCTCCGTAAAAAATAATTTATTGTAATAAGTCGTGAACATTCGCCACCGATCGGCTCATCTCAACCCGCACCCCGCCCCTCCCGTTGAACGTATATTCTACTCGACTGCAATGCCCCTACTCGCATTTAGTTGACTCTACGTAGCGTCGAGGTACGGTCGCGTCACTCGTCGCTTTCCCCGAACAAACGTAACAGTGAAAATACGATTATCAACACGCGATTCCGAATTATTCTTACAAAACCGTAAGAACGAAGACAGTGATTTAAAACAACACACTAAAAACATTTACTAAGTTCTCCTGGACATTTAAAAAACGTGAACGATTGTGAAAAAAATTTGTTTACATAATTACAAAATCATATAAGGACATAATTGTGGTTGTGAATAAAAGTACCATAAATAATAATGTGTACCATTCTAAAAAGGACTATATGTTAAGCACGTATCAAAATTGATTCATAAATTAATGGAATCTTTACATCCGGCAAGGGGCCGTAACACACGAGTGCCGACGGAAAAAACATGACACTGAGCCTGCTTTGCTTTGTTTTTCTTCTTCCTTGATATAAGATTTTGTATAAAATGGCTCACCGAAATACCTCAGCCGGAAATGCAGTCTTCTACCATTTTCTTATTTGGTTTGTCATCGGATTCGATGTTGCTGATCAAAGTTCGTTGCCGTTAAAATATGAAGCTCCTGATGATTGCCAGTGGTGGTTAAGAGGACCAAACAATGCTCATGAGGTTTCCCTAACGTGTAAACTTAGAACCATAAACAGTGAATTTGATACGACAAACTTCAGTGTTATACCCTCAGAACACACAACTTCCCTACGAATAGAATGCAATGAAGAAATGATGTATAAAAGTTCATTAGATGACCGCAGTTTCGCGCATTTGGTCAAACTACGTGAACTTGTTTTGGATAACTGTAAAATTGGAAGTTGGCCGCCTGGTGTTTTATCCGGATTGAGAGACCTCCGAAATTTAACGATTAGAACGAAAAATACTGAGTGGGCTGCTATGAGTTTAGAGATTGCATCAGAAAGCTTTACAGCCGTCCGTCAATTAGAAAAGTTGGACTTAAGTTTTAACAATATTTGGTCCTTTCCTGAAAACTTGTTTTGCCCTCTAACTAATTTAGTATATTTAAATGTATCATCGAATCGTCTTCAAGATGTTAGTGATCTAGGATTCAGAGAAAGAGCGATGCACCAGGCTCTTATTAGCGAGCACGAAGGACCTTCACCATCGGCATCATCCTTACCACACTCTTCTTGTTCATTAGATATAGAAGTATTAGACGCTTCTAGTAATCATTTTGTATTGATGCCAGAAAATGGTTTCATGGCTCTTCGTAGACTCAAAGAACTTCATATCCATGACAACGAAATCTCAATGGTTGCAGATAAAGCCCTGTCTGGATTAAAACAATTGCAAATTATCGATCTTTCTAATAATAAAATTGTAGCACTTCCGCAAGATTTGTTCAGAGATTGCCGACCAGTTATTAAAGAAGTGTACTTACAAAACAATTCTATAAGTGTACTTTCTCCGAGTCTTTTCGCAAACTTGGACCAATTGTTAGCATTGGATTTGTCTAATAATCATTTGACTAGTACATGGATTAATGAAAATACTTTCACAGGTCTTATAAGAATGGTTCTTTTGAATTTGTCTAATAACAGATTAACAAAATTAGACCCTAGAATATTCAAAGACCTCTATACTCTCCAAATATTAAACGTGCAGCATAATATGTTAGAATCTATTGCCGCCGATACATTTGCACCTATGAATAATTTGCATACGTTAATTTTATCCTATAATAAAATATCCCACATCGACGCCTACGCTTTGAATGGTTTATACGTCTTATCTCTATTATCTGTAGACAACAATCATCTTGAAGAACTCCACCCCGAAGCGTTTCGTAACACTTCCTCCTTACAAGATTTAAATTTAAACGGAAATCGCTTAAAGAAAGTGCCCTTAGCGTTACGAAATATGCGCCTGCTTAGAACACTTGACCTTGGAGAAAACCAAATAACTTCTCTGGAAGAGTCAGGTTTTGTTGGCTTGCATAATGTATACGGCCTTCGACTTATTGGAAATAAAATCGAAAATATAAGCAAAGATGTGTTTTCCGACTTACCATCATTACAAATTTTAAACTTGGCCCGAAACAAACTAAAACACATAGATATGAACGCTTTTGAAACATTATCAAATTTACAAGCCGTAAGATTAGACGCTAACAAGCTAACAGATATTCAGGGTCTCTTTGTAAATATACCCTCTCTGTTGTGGTTAAACGTGTCAGATAACCAAATAGAATGGTTTGATTACTCTGTTATTCCCGCTGGACTTCAATGGCTAGATGTTCATAGTAACAACATCAAAGAATTAAGCAATAACTACCGCTTAGATAAAGAGTTACGTTTACAGACATTAGACGCAAGTTTTAATAAAATGACGAAAATAACGACTTTTTCTATTCCTAGCAGCATTGAGCTTCTGTTCTTAAATGATAATCAAATTACACAAGTTGAAGCGCAAACTTTTGTCGGAAAAACCAATTTAACGAGAGTCGATTTGTATGCAAATCAGATAACTAGCATGGATCTCAATGCGCTTCGGCTAACTCCCGTTGATCCAGGCCGGCCGCTACCCGAATTTTATATCGGTGGAAATCCTTTTCAATGTGACTGTACAATGGAGTGGTTACAGCGTATAAATAAACTCGACCACCTAAGACAACACCCACGGGTTATGGACTTAGAAAGTATATATTGCAAATTGCTATATAATCGTGAAAGGACTTATATTCCGCTTATTGAAGCAGAATCATCGCAGTTTTTGTGTACATATAAAACACACTGTTTTACATTATGTCATTGTTGTGATTTTGACGCTTGTGATTGTGAAATGACGTGCCCGTCGAACTGTACGTGTTATCATGACCAACCGTGGTCAGCAAATATTGTGGACTGTTCTAGTGCTGGATATTCTGAAATACCGAACAATATTCCTATGGACGCTACTGAATTATATATGGACGGTAACAATTTTGGTGGTTTAACAAGTCATGCTTTTATTGGACGTAAAAATTTAAAAATATTGTACGCCAATAACTCAAATATTGATGCATTGTATAATAATACGTTTAGTGGACTAAAACGCTTAACCGTGTTGCACTTAGAAAAAAATAATATTAAAGAATTATTAGGATTCGAATTATCACCTCTAGAAAATTTACGTGAGCTACATCTGCAAGACAATAAAATACATTATATCGACAATCGAACATTCATAGAGTTGAGGCATTTAGAAGTATTACGCTTAGAGGGAAATAACATTTACAGCTTTGCAGTCTGGCAATTCACGATGAATCCATATTTGGTAGAGATAAGTCTCTCTCGCAATCCCTGGTCATGCGACTGTCAGTATATGCATAAATTTCGAAATTGGTTCAGAAATAATCTTGGCAAGGTGGAAGATTCGGATAAAATATCTTGCATTTTTGATAACGTAACAAACGCAGTGGGACCCTTAATGTCGGACTTTAATTCGACTATATGTACAAGCCATGTTGGTGGAAGTTCCTCTATAATAGAAAATCAAGTTATAAATGATTATCTTCCATTACTACTAATTTCACTTTTCATTTTTATAATAAGTTCCGCACTTATTTGCGGAATATTTTACTGGAGACGAGAGCTAAGAGTATGGGTATACTATCATTGCGGATTCAGAATGTGTTACAAAAGTACTGCGTTTGACGATGAAGCCGACAAAGATAGGCTATTTGACGCCTACATTAGTTATAGCGTGAAAGACGAGGCATTCGTCGCTCAGATGTTAGCGCCCGGCCTAGAATCGACGGACCCGAGTTTCCGGCTCTGCCTACATTACCGAGATTTTAATGCCTCTGCCTACGTTGCGGACACGATTATAGAAGCCGTGGAATCTTCTAAAAGGACGATAATAGTCCTATCCAAAAACTTTATTAACAACGAATGGTGTCGATTCGAATTTAAAACGGCTCTACATGAAGTGTTAAAAGAGAGACGAAGAAGACTGATAATAATATTGTTAGGCGACTTGCCGAATAGGGATATCGATCCGGAGTTAAGGTTGTGTTTAAAAGCCAATACGTGTATTGAGTGGGGTGATAGGCAGTTTTGGCAAAAACTGAGGTTTGCTATGCCGGACTTACGGAAGTGTCAATATCATCGCTCGACAGTGAATATTTACGCATCAGTGTCACCGGTGGGGGCTGGGCGGGCACCGGCGCCGCCCCCTCCACCGCCACCTGGCAAGCTACCACCCTTGCTAGCCGAAGGGCTAGCGGACAGGCTCGCTGTGCCAGCTGGTGTGCACGTTCGAGACCAGCACCAACACCGAATCCCGCCGCACGCGCAGCTCTGGGCGTAGCGTATGCTTCAACGCAGGTAATTTTTAATCTGCGACGCTTAAGCGTATTAGTCCAATACAGTGATAATTATAATGTTAAGTTTCATCAAAATTGAACATTATTATGCAAAATATACAAAACAACAATATGATCTTTCACATTCTTGTTATCACATGCCATGTAATGACTAAAACGTGACTCTACGTGATTCGAGATCAAAACCACCAGTTATATAAAGTTCAAATACATATATTCTGTTATTGAATCTATTTTGCATAACGATGTTTAAAAATATTTATTTTGTAATATAAATCGCCATAAACATGCATTTATGTGTACATTAGAACGTTAGATGTATAAATAATTTATGGATAAAATTCCTAATTTCTGCGATAGTAATTTATAAAACTTAGATAGGATTTTGATAGGTTGTTATGAACCTTTAAAATACTACCATGACAACTTTATAAATAATAAAAATTAAATTATATTTGATCGCTTAAATTATAAAAATGCCAAAGTTATAAACTTATAAACGTGTACAAATTTTATTGCATTTAATACATTTTGTTAAATATAAATATTGTAATAAGAGACTGTATATAAATTGATTTGTTTATGTATATATTTGTAAATATTACAAAAGAAGACTCTATCACACGAAAAATGAAATATAAACGTTTCGAATTTTTATTTGTTTTTGTTTTATTTCTTTCTTTTCCATTTATTTCAATATAATATATACTTATTATATTTAAATTGAAAAAGCTTATTTGATACAACTATTTGGAGATCTTATATAGTTTTAGGTATTACTTTGGGAATAAATTTTTAACACTTGAATAACAGCATTAAACAATAGGACAATTTACACAAATACAAATAAATTGTATAAACATCGAGTATCCACTACAGATTTAAAATGTGTTTCATTTTAAGTGGATGAGTAAAAAAGTATTTCATTAACGACTGACGCATCTTATTAGATTGAACCCTCATTCTAGTAAAAACGAAAAATAACTAAGACCACTTTCGGATATCCTGGTATTAAAAAAAAAATTATAATAAATATTTTCCATTAATCATTAAAAAGATAAAATTCCGCATAGTTGTATAATCTTCTTTCTCTGTTTCTCTTATTCTTATGTGTAGAGCCTTCTTATAGCAACAAAACATTAAGAAACCCTTGTTTAATCAAAAGCAATTGAACTTTGTAAATCTATGGGCGATTACTCTTTCCATAGTCATTTTTTACATCTAACTATGTAGGTTATATTTCATGTTCAGTTTAGACTTTGTACAAACTAAAAACTAGGTTGGGAAAGTTTACTCGACACAGCAAAGTGGCAATTACAGTGATAGATACTTTAAAAGGACTTACGTACGATCTTTTTAGAGATACCTTTGACTTAGAAGTGAACTCTAAGACCCGAAATACCGCTATGTAACTAAATTTGGTTTGCAGTACTCTTGCGAAGAAATAAAATTTGTTACTTTATATTATAAAATTGAAGAATATTATTTATAGTTTAACATAAACCTCTCATTTTTTATAATTTGACAGCATCGCTGGCATTATTGTGCGAGTATTCGTTTCACTAGCTGATGTCTCGGGTTCGTTATCATATAGGCAAATTATGTTTTTTCATCGAGCAAGGTCTGAACTGGGAGGCTTCGGTCGAGGATTATTAACCTAACAGGAAATTTGCGCCATCGATGTATATAGAAAACATAAGGTAAATTATTTCCATTCATTGATGTAGACGCTCATGAGAGTCCGTTGCGAAATGATTTACATGCCGAGGCCGCCTATCTTAGTACAAAATTTTTATATTTTGGCTAATACTTCCTTTTACTACTATTACTTTAATACTACAAAGCCCTGTCACTACTGACATTTATTTACATTATTGCGTTACAAATGACATTATTGAGATGCCGAGGACGCCGATGAGCGTCTACCTGCAACTGTTAGGAACATTTTTTGGTCGGCAATGAATGGGTTAAGTATTTATAAGCACATTACGTCGTTACCATCTTAGACTGTATTATCACATATAATCAGATACGGACACGTATCATTAAAAAAATATCATTTTATTGTAATATTTAATGACTTCTTTTTAAATCTTAGGACTCTTTCAATATGTTCTTTTCTCTATGCACAATATATTTTAGGCCATATAATGGCTCTCCCAAGTACAGCCATTGTATAAAATATCTTGTTCTAAAAATCGTTTTATATCCATTTAATCTGATTAATCTTTCCTTTACGCAAGCAATGAATTTTCTAGGTATCCAAATTTTTGGGAACCTTTTTTAAAATATATTTCTGTTATTATCTGCATTTGAACAAGTCAAAATGAAATCAACATCGGTTATTTCTGACGTCACCCTTATCAAAACGACAGCCGACGGGTCAGCATAGAAATAATGGGTAAACTTGTTTTTACGAGCCGAGTGCGAGTTAAGGGACGATGTGTCACGTGATTTTATCTGATAGCTATGTATTTATGCCTCTCGCATGAATAAAGCTAGATATACGATCGAGATTAGACACAGCTCGCGGTCGATTAAAATTGTTTAGAGATGTTACTGGTGCCAGTATCGACATTGTTTGGAACGGTCGCTGCCCGCATATTGTCTCCTGCTGTATCACCAAGTATATATCTTTATATTGCGTTATCACTAACTATATTCTGTCTTATTGATGAAGTACCCAATTTAGTAATGGTATTAACTTTTTTGACTTTATTGCACACATAAATACACAAAGAAAGACACAAATTTACAAAAAGTAAAAGAAACAAACAATTATTGGCAATTCTAGATAATTTTTGGCAGTGGGTTGCTGTAAATTAAGATATTTCTGAGGAGAAATTAAAACACAAAGTAAAACAAAATGGGCTAAAAATAAATACATTTTAGATGCAATAAACGTTAAAAAATATGTATATAATATTACATACATATTCTAAAACTGCAATATAATGAAATAAAATAGTGTGAAATAAAATGCTACTGATTTAAGAAGTAGTTGTAAGAACGACGTTTAAAAATTGGGAATGAGTTTGAATGATATTATAGATGGATGTTGTTGGTGTGCTCGACCATGGTACCTCCGTTGATGCTGTGCCTATTCTCTGTGCGATCCTGTTGAATTTGCCGTCATCTCCTGACCAAATTTTAGCTACGGATTTGCATAGCATTTGCGCAGGAGATATTGTAGTGTACAAGTGTATGTGTGAATACAAGTGTACTGTCTATTTCTTCACTCTCAAAACCCCGATGGTAGAGTAATCCAACACACCAGGAGAGAGATGATGTGCAGGCGAAACGTCCTCTACGAAGCGGATCGCACTGCCTACTTCTCAAAAATATTGAGGTTTTTTTAACAAAAAACTCAATATCGATTTTGATATCATCCGACCCGGGACTCGAACCCAGGACCTCATATTTGTTGGTCGTCGTGGCCAATATTCCACCATGTTTAGTGAACTAAGAATAAGTATTTATTTCACTTTATAATATAACTAACATCAAAGTTTAACAAAACGTATGGTAGAGAAAAAGCTTTACTGTAAGCTGCTTTTGATACCGATCAAATTTTTCAAGTGGACTTAGGAGGATAAAGTAGGTAGAAATCAAAACATTGATGTCGTAAGACCCTAGAATTTGTCCCTAATTAAGTTATTAGCATCAGTACCGAGTAGTGTAATATGACTTTTCTTTAAAATCAGCACATTAAATTATTACTAAGGAATTTTTAAAATACAATAATATAAGCTTTACGAAGGAAGATTTCGTTTCGTTTAAAAACTGTACTATTTCCTTTTACTCAATCGATAGTTAGAAGTTTGAAAAATGTGCAAAATAATATTATTTTGTAGGCCACGAGGTCTCAAAATACCGCGCAGGATTATAATTTAGAATTCATAACTTTCTAAAGCTTTATTGAGGTTCGTTGTTTGGTTTGACTTTTTGGGAGGTTTTAAGCATATTTGCAACAATGTTTATGAATACATTTTATTACAATTTGTTCAACCTATTCATTAAATACATAATTATTGTGTGTACTCTTAATTTTTTACGTTAATTTTTCATATATTTAACGAGGGAAATCCTACATTATACAGAACAAATGAGGACAATTTATTAAACAAATAAATCATTACAACTATTAAGTCTTTTACGTGAGGTATTAATAGATGGCAAAGTTTCAAATAAAAATATTTGAACTTAAGTGCATTTTGACAAGATATATATAGAGTTAGAGGTAATAGTAAGAATTGAAAAAATACAGATACTAGCAATAATGGTCTGTCTTTTTAATAAATAAACCATTTTAACAGTAAATTGTGCTTCAATTGAAAAACACACTTGAAGACTTTAGGCTAGATGATTATTTTTATATTATAACCGTATGTAGCACTTGTAATTAGCCAACATGTCTTAAAAAAACAATATCAAAAGTTAAATCAAAACCAACAGGGCTATCTTTGTTAGTAGAGGTACGATCACCGGCAGGGCGAATTCAGGACATTACATTTTTTAAATTGTCTGAGACAGGACTAATGGGAGACTTCGGACGTAGCTAGTTACCACCTAACCGGCAAAATCGAACCACCAAGCAAAGAGATTTATGTTCCGGTACAATTTTGTGCAGAAACTAAAATATAAATTGTCCCTTAACAAATTAACACTCTTCCATCTTAGATTGTATCGACACTTACCATGATATGTCCTCACAGTCATCTATCAGCCATGAAAAAACTTGCATAAACGGATAATGATACTCTAAGACTTGCAAAGGTAATTTGCTGTTATATGTGTTCAGTGTGAAAAAGCTTTAAAGTTTATGTAATACAATATTGTGTGTAAATTTGAACATGTGTAGGATAAGAGCGTTTTATAATTTAAGTTAGTTGTTTGAAAGGGATAACCCAGATTGTATCTAATAGGGATAAAATTTAGTTTTGAACTTTCATGCGTTCGTTTAGAAATTCCTAACCGCAAATTTAGACAAAGTTACGAAATTTGTAACCAAAAAGGGTCGAACGAAGCAGTTGAGTCATTAGACAAAGAGATATCCAATTTACTTGAATAAAAATATTAATTCATTACAACATGATGCTTTATAATAATTATAAAGATATAGTGACTAAAATTAAGAAAGGTATGCTTAGATGGTTTGGGCACGTGGAGAGAATGAAAGGAGACTGACAAGAAGGATTTGTGAGTCAAGAGTGAATGGGAAAGTTGGAAAGGGAAAACCAAGGCGAACGTTCTTGGACCAAATCCAGGACATTTTAAATAAGGGCCAGGTCAAGAGGTACTACTAAACCAACGAACTTGTATGAAGGGTTTAATGAGAATGAAAGATGAGAAGGAGATATGCAAGGATCGTGGGAAGGACGTAGTCTCTGCCTAAGCCCATGGGAATGAGGCGTGATGCTCTGTATATATGTAAAATAAGCTAAAATATTTCTTATTAGTTTGAATTACCAACATAACATCTTTTATTAAAAACACGTAGATGGCATTTAAGACGAAGAACCTGTTTTTAATCTGTTTCCTTTGCTTTAACAGAACTCTAAACCAGCTGAAGTGTTTGTCTTTACTACCAGATACACCTATGGGGTTGGGAAATTCTAAGCGTTTAAATAAAATCATATCGACCGAAAACAAAGCGTTACCAATTCTGGATTGTAAATAGAATATAATTCTAATCTATATGGGTATTTCAAAAAGTTTTTTTTTTTCATCAAAATGGTGTCAACCTTTTTAATTCTATAAACACTTTTTTTATAGTTTGTTCTTGTCTGTCATTTCACCTGATGGTAATTGATGATACAGTCTAAGATGTATTGTGTTCATCTCGTAAGAAAGCTAGTGTATGCTATTAATGTGTAATACCGGAATGTACTTTCTTGAGGTTGTCCTTATTAGCAGTCCGAAACCTCTTAATAGTCAGTTAAAACCTATAATAATTAAAATAACTCTTTCCTATACTGACCCTGTCAAAAAATAGTTTTAAACCTTACGGGTGAAACTATATCTTATCCTAATTGAAAAATAACCATACAGTAATTTGCGTGGTTAATGATTTTAATTGATGCCTATAGAATACGCAATATTTTAACTTCACAAATGATTTTAAAGAAATCATTATGAATTAATCGAAAAGCACGAGTGTCTATTTAACCGGATAATTTATTTGATAAGCGTCGATAAATTATGATAATTAAACGTAAACCGTCTGTTATTAATTTAAATAGTTACTCGTTTTTAAATATACATACATATTTGACTATACGAGTATAAGCAGAGAGCAGAGTATCAATTGAAATTGTATGAAAAACGGAGACAATTTCTTCCTTTTGAGAGCTTCTATTGCGTAAACGGCTAAAGTGTTGCAAAAATAATGTATGACTGAATGGTTCCTTCTAAAAAGCTCTAAAAAGTATTCCACGACAGCATACGTCTATCCTTTAAGGGTGACTCACTATAATCAAGTTTTTATTGTGATCAAATTTGTTCTCTCGTTTTTATATTAAGTCAAGGAACTAGTTTAACATAATGTGTTATAGATATATTTTTCGCGGAAATGACAAGTGCTTAAAATCTACTTGCGTAATTTTTGTATATCCCTTTTGATTACTAGTAATATGATCTTAAATCAAAATTGCGATATAACATAATAAAACATTTAGGGTTATAACAGCTTTTGAATAAATTAATTAAGTTAATATTTCAAAACGTAATTTCACACTGTTTTCGGGTGCTATTAATAAAATTGGAGAATTTGCATTTTCAAATTCAAAACTTTTCACTAAATGCATAAACAAATATATTTTTTACTTTTTTGCCCGTCTGTTAAAATGGCTGAACCTATTTTGGTAGGACTCTCGCTGATAACAATACAAGAAATACCTCAGGATAGTTGTATTTTAATAAAGGCCTCCATAATTACAGGTGTAACACCTAAGTGAATAGCTAAATGACAAAATAAGTTGACATATACTTACATGCTAAGTGTTTCGTACGGTGTCATTCGCATGATTCCCATTTTTATGGAACCTTGGCCAGTGTGTTATTTATCGAATCAAACACATACAAAAATCATCATCAAAAACGGTCCAGCTAGCATACGCATAAACGATATGTGTTTGTGTAAGTTCCCTATATAATTTACGAAAAATCGTATTGTAGCTGACGAAGTGAGTGGCTATTAATATCTCCTTAACATAACTGAATACAACTTTATTAGTTTACTTAAATCGGTTGTCCACACAAAAGAGCCATCTGCTGGAAAATGCCATATGGTACGACAAAGGAAGCATGCGCAATTTAATAGCATCCTATTCTCGAAGCCTCGGATCAAAATGAATACACACATAATATGAAAAAAGCACATTGTCATTTGATAATCCTTTACGTTCTTTACTCCTGTAGATGTCACCGAAGAGATCAGCTTTCGCCTAGACAACGGTATTGAGTTTGCGTAACTCAATACAACATTTTATTAAACATCATACAAACTAGAGTCTTATAGCTATAGATATAAGGATTATTATTCATTTTTTAGTATAGGAATTCTAACCGCAGACCGCATAACAAGGACAATTGGGGACAAAAGCGACGCAGATAATGTCCCATCCCTTAATCACATGCACCGTTGCTCTCGAAAAATATTTAGCCGTAATAGAGAATCATTGATACGCATCTATTTGTACACAAATCTATTTAGGGCAACGTTTATTTACATGTGCACAGACTACTGAATAACATCCCGAATTCGATGTTAAAATTAACGAACTAGACGAAAGGTTTACATAAGCTTTTGTAGTATCAAATTGATACCGACTAATAAGAACTTCTTTAAACATTTATCATGAGCTATTAATATATACACTGAAAAAGTTATCTTGAAATTCATTTAATTACTGTATTAGAAAATGTTCCATTAAATTCCATTATATCCAGTCACAAATTATAAATAAATAAAAATTTTAACAAAAAAAGAACCGCCTTTAAAACAAACTGTTACAAATATGAATATGCTCTAAAAAGTAAAAAAATAATTGCGTATTCTTTTTTGGAGTTGTTCGTATTCTTATAGTCGGAGTCGGCGTCAGCCAAGGTAGGTGTTTCCCTTCACTTGGCAGTTCCGGCGCCGCTCACACCTATAGCTTGTATTAGTTACCACCTATATCTTGGCTGACACCGACTCTAAATATAAGAATACGATGAAGTCTTAAAAAGAATACGCAATTATTTTCTTACCTTTTAGAGCATATTCATATTTGTAACAGTCTGTTTTGAAGGCGCTTCTTTTTTTGTTAAATTTTTTTTTTATGATATTTAGTGAATCTGAAGTACTCTAACAAATTAGTTCGAATATGGGTACAACGTGTTAAAATAAAACAACTTTGCAAAGTGATATTTACATTGATATCGCCACACCCGGGATCGAATCCGCAACCTTATACGTTACAGGTCAGTTATTTTGCCACCCCGCTATCACCAGTCTTACGTAAAAGAGTTACTCCTAAGAATTGAAGAGTTCCGTCACTTCGTCACGGAGTCCTTCATCAGATCTTAAACAAACTATCACAAAACATCCCTTGATATATATACTTTCCAATAAAAAAAGAATCATCGAAATCGGTTGGCGTGATCTTGAGTTATTCGTCTATTTGTCGCGCACATACTTAATGCTAATTTAACACTTATCCTGTTTTCTCATGGATGCCGTCATCAGAACTAAATTTAAAAAAATGGGATCCTATGATGAGCACCATTTTTCATTTAAAAAAATAATCATCAAGATCGGTCCACCCAGTCGGAAGATATGAGGTAACAAACATAAAAAAACAATACAGACGAATTGACAACCTCCTCCTTTTTTGAAGTCGGTTAAAAAATGAATAAATAAGAAGTAAAAATTTTACTAAGCAAATATATATATAGGGAGAGCTAGTAGTAATAACTGAAAAAGGAGCATTTTACACCAAAAAAGCTTTTATTGAACACTAAATTATTTATATTAAGAATAGTTATGTGTTAAGATTGCAGAAATGTTATGAAAATGTTGGAATTTTCACGTATAATACATTCGGTTCGGTGCTAATATCACTTTTAAACAAGTTTTGGTTCTACTATCCATAAATAGATGATAATTTTTGCGTTGCTGCTATATGTATCTGTCTGATATTATTTCAAGGTAAATTACTATTGATATATAAATAGTCCAACATATAAAAAAGTACTAGACACGTATTTCCATATAATAATATGATATATTTGTCGGAGAATAAGAGAGAAAAGGAAGCAGAAAGTAGGGGCATAGGGTTCTCCGCCGACATCGTCATTAAAGGCATCCATAATCCAAATCAAATCATTACAAAAACTCATTAATAATAACAGCTAGGAACGCGAAAGGTTTAATGAGAATGAAAGAAGCGAAGGAGATATGCAAGGATCGTGGCAAGTGGAAGGATGTTGTCTCTGCCTACCCCTATACAATTTCGATAGTCGACCGCTCTAGCGGACTGTCACCCGAGAACTACCGAGGGATGCGCGCCGAATTATAACTATTGACTCTGCCCCACGCCGATAGACAGATGGCGCCAGCGTTCCACAAACTACTACACTCCGACATATTAATATTAAATATTTGTAGTCATTAACAGCTTTAGCCACCGATGTGAAAAATTGTATTAAAATATTTTACATCACTTCATATGTAATGGCTTTTATTGTAATAACTAATAATTTGGTTCGTTCACAAACAGATAATTGTGATAAAGGAGTAGAAGAAGGTTATAATAATTTAGAGAAACTTTGTTTCTTCACATTAAAACAAAATAATATATTTAATACCATATGTATGTTATACCTACAACATAATTGATTTTAATATATTTCAAGATTTAATATAAATAAAGATACTTTCATAACATACGCAAATTCATACTGCGGAGGAATTGATTGTAAAAAAAAACACTGCAACCTTTTGCACTTTTGAAGAGAAACCTAATAGCTTACTAGCACTACCGAAGGTTGTAATTCGTTAGCTCATGATCATTAGATAAAAAAGCCCAACCAAATGAAAGCCACATAATCTTTTACTAACGAGTCTGAATTCTAATATAACGATGGTTCCTGAATAGAAATCCCATTTAAAGGCAGCTCAGTTTTAAACATTTGAAAATTTTTAACATAGAAGAAATAGTTTAAAGCGTTTTGGTGAGGATAAGCATGCATATATAACTTTTACTTGGCGCCTATTTGATGGAAATGATCTTGACAGACAAATCTTTTTCGGGGCTATCCTGACAAATGTCGGGCGCGTTCCAAACGACCAATGTCGCGTTCTAAATTTGTACAAAATATATCAAGACGTGCTCGGTTGTAATTCAGGATTATAGTATTAACATCAATGGGTGTGTTGTAACATGGGTGAGTTTTTATTTCTTTATAAATAGAAGAAATCCCACAATAGTTATTAGTCATTTATCTATAAAAGGGATTTGATCCGGTTGAACCACCTGGAATAAATAGAGAGTTTAAGAGCGAAGGAATTGTATGAAATCTCAGGCCTTGACGGCCTGATGACAAACCGCTGCATGAACTCGGAACAGGAACAGAAACAAGGATCCTGGCTTCAATTATCTGCACGATTAATGTAGAAAACACTCCTTTCTTATTTCTTTGGAAGAATGAAAGAAAGAAGAAAATATCTTTATTTATACATTATGCCACGGATCACAATATATTTTAGTTTATTTTTTCCTTGTTACTACTATTCGTAATAAATGTTTGTATGCGTTATTTGTTAGTTTTAAATTAAATATGCTGTGGCGTCACTTGGGCCTCAATTGAAAATCAGTGTGTTCTACGAAACACTATAATATGCTATGCTTTTGGTACTTAAAGTCCTGTCTGTCCAGTGTATTATATAAAACTACATAATAAAACAAAAATATGGTTAAATTTGCACATAGAACATCATAAAGTTAGATAGAATAACTTGCCTCGTCCGTTTGTCTGGACAAATGTAACGGAAAGTGTCACCTTAAGCTATTAGAGGTAGAAAATTACAATTGCAACTTACTTGTAATACAATCTATCAACGAAATTGTAATAGAGCTAATTTTGTATAGAAGGTGTGCGATCGTTATAAAGTAGGAAATGTTCCTTAAATAGTATCGTAAAACCGAACGAAAGTAATTACTTTATCGTGAGTTATTAAAAACTCGGAACAGTAACTTACAAAGTATAGGGATTTTATCTGTGGCAATTAGCAATGAACTTTTTTTACCTGTCTTCACATTAATTTATTAGTCTTTTCTGAGTTTATATAAGCGCAGCAGACTAAAAATATATTGTACAAAATTGTTTATCTTAAAAATTCTATATTGATGAAAAGCTTTGGTGAGAATGAACTAGCATGACAAAAATAGTACTTTAATTGTTTCTTTTTTCGCTACATTCCAACAATAAAATATAAATGAAGAAAACACACCCACACAAACATGTACGCACGCATGTATGAGCAGATATTCACACACAAGCAAGTCTATGTATTGGATTAATTTTCTAAAGCAAATGTAAGGTAAGTAAGCAAATGTAAGCCTATTAACGTCCCACGTTGCAATCAGGCCCCCACACTCAAAGAAAAGATGGTTTTAGAGCATACCCCACCATGCTGCTCCAGTGCGGGTTGCAACTACCAAATGCACTCTCTATTCTTTCACTCTCATAGTTCGATGGGGCAGTAATCCGATACGACCAGAGAGAGATCCATTGCTAAAGCATAATATATCAATTCAATGAATGAAACTAACATAGAATATATAACAAGGGGTAATTAAAAAAACAACACGATAAACAACTACAAGAAACTAATACAGAAGTTAAATAAGCTGACATATCCATATATATAGTAAAACCTCCCGATCAAAAACATAATTTAAGATGTTTTTAAGTTCAATGTTTATAGTTAATTAGATATTCATGGCGGCGATACCCGCGTCGTCCTGATCCAGTAAGAATATGAAGAAATTGGTAATTAGTAACAGTCTACAATGCGACAGGAAAGACATTGCTAATAATCCTCATAGTTTTGAAAATTATGAGTTTGGCAACATCGGTACAATTGCTTACTAGCAGTGCCACGCGGTGTCACCCGCGTACATACTGATACTCGTGGCAGTGGAAAGTCTACTAAGTCGGACTATAAAATATTTTATTTCACTTAGTTTCAACTGCTTCCTTTCGGATTATTAGATACACACTTACATTCATAATCTAATCAAAATACAGATTTAACTTCACAAAGAATATATATCTAGCTTATATTTAAACATATACGTATTTAAACATAAACACATATTTATAATTCGTAATATAATTTACGTAGAATGTCCGACATTAGTCAATTTTAAAATACATACTCTACAGGTATTGAAAGATTTTTTTAAATCGCTCCAGAATTTAGCTTTACACTTTATTGTCTCAGAACTTTCCTGTACACAAGATTTGAGGTAGTTATTCTCTTTAGATTTTAATTCGTTATATCTTTTGAATGGAATGTCTCATTTAAATAATTTAAAAATTACTTAACAGGTATCGAAACGGTCCTCTCATATGATAAGGTTTGAAACATGAATAATATGGTTTGATTTTTGTCAATACCTTTATTAACTTTTAAAATGCAAAAAGTAGTTGTAGCATAACTACTGTAGTTGGACACATGGTGTCACGAACTTCTTTGTAGATCAATACGTTCTATAACACTGTGGACCATTTTTTTGTTCTACCTTCAATAGTTTTTGCAGTGCATGCGATGACAAATTTTTTGTTTCACACCTCAGGTGACATTAATGCATTTTTATCAGGGATCCCTATTTTTTTTTGGGAAAGTAATATAGCCTATGTCACTAAGTGAAAATGCTACTTTCTAATAGTGAACAAATTTTTGAAATCGGTCAAGTGGTTCTTATGTGAAAACGTTATAAATATACACGCAAAAACACAAGCTTTTCCTCTTTATAATATTAGTTTACAAGTTTAGATAACTATCTATCTATTGTTTGTATTTTAAGTATAAATAGAAAGCTTTGTACGAAAACATATTTTATTATAATAAATCTAGGTAGGACCCCTATCAAAGACATTTACTGGAAGGTAATTTGTGAAGACTCAGTAACCGGTGTAATATTCAAGGCCGAGTTGGTCTACAGAAAGCGTAATATTGTGATTCTCCGAAATGTATTACTCCAGTAACGACTAAATCTGGAAGCCCTAAAATATTAATATAGTGGCTTTTAGATGGAAGCGAAAACCTTGTAGGCAGTACATAATCAAATACACTGAATTTAATCAGTCATTCTACTGAATTTTATCATCACTTATTCTCAAACAGCGCTATTAATTTGTGGAATATTTTTTCCATCTATTAGAAGAGCACAAGCCTTGGAAATTAAAGGGGAGGTGAAAAAAACGATATTTAATGAAGGACGAATTTCGGAAATAGGATTTTCTAATGTGCTGGTGAGAGGCTTCGGCCGATGCTTGTTACCACGCTATTAGTAACTACGTACCGCCAAGCAAGAGCTTTGTATTCCGTTACAATGCTGCGTACGAACCATAAGAAGAAAATTGCCCCATACCAGATTGGCGCTTCCATTTTAGACTATATCGTCACTCACCATCAGGTGTGATAACAGTCAAGCGCTAACTTTTCAGCCATAAAAAGAACATTGCCTGTCGTTTTGCGTTTAAGGGGATATTATTTGACTATTTCTTATTAAAACTCTATACCTAAGACATTTGTATATAATTTAATATTTACGAGTACATGTATTTATTTACAAATAGATAGCTATGACTGCCAAGTAGTTATACGCGTAGATCCTCATTCAGAGCAGGCACCAAGTTCACCATTATAAAAAGTATCTTACGTGTTTGATAGCTCATTTTAACCAGTCATTTTGCTTTTCGTTGAAGGTATTCCTTCAACGAAAAGCACAATGGCGAGGAAACCTGCATATCCCGAGAATAATTCTAGAGTATGTGTTGCCTACCAACCAACGGCTGAGCACCGGGATGGGTCTGTTCTCTGAAATCCTCTCTCCTATGAGTGAGGAGTTCTGGGCCCAGAAGTGGGATGGTAATAGACTGCTACTAATTTTACCTTTTTAAAAATGTTGATTTTATTTATATTTTAATTTTATTAAATATATTTATTAAGAAAACTGTTTTTCTTCGTTATATAGATGCTGACTAAGAACGGACTTCCCCAAATTCTCACAGTGATTAGTGATACCAAGAAATACAGCAATATATATATTTAACAAAATATTATATTGCAAATTCCTGAACTGCCTAATAAAATTATTTATTTTTTGAACCCGGCGTCAGTTTACGGTATTTCAATATATTTCACCTTTAAACAATTGTTTTTACTTTTGCGAGGTTTTATTAAAAATACGTACACTCATGTCGGCGCACATATTACATCTAAGATAGTCGTAATAGTCGGAACTAATGGGTAAATTAGGAATCGTTTTCCGCCTAGCGAACGATTTGCACTCCCTCGAGAAATCTCGCCTATAATTCAACCAACTATCGCCGTGAAGTCTTCTGGAGAGTCATATATCAACTTTGATAGTCAATTATTGGCACTCGATTCTACAAAGTGCTGTCTTTGGGTTATCTCAGTCATATACTTCCAGAATGACGATTCTAATACGGTATTCATATGTTACTATTGTGTAGCTTATATGATAACATTTAAAACATATATTTGCAGTAGTATCTGTAATATTATTCATTTATTTGGTTAACAAGCAACTATTATATACTCTTTTCTGTGAAAGAGGAAACCTGTGCCCAACTGTGGGAAGTTAATAGGCTGCTAATTACCTTTACATTATTGCAATGTCTTTTAAAGCGAAGCTTCTTGTGACGCATAAGGGTTAAATATTTAGGAATGAAACGCGTAGTTAGTGTCACGAAGATTTGCAGCGATTTTTATGCTAATTCGTTTGAAAGTTTTAATATTTATAAATAAGGTGAGGCATTTTAATTAGCCACTCGTCATTTAATAATTTAATATACTATTTTTCATAAAATATGAAATATAACTATCTCATATATTCTCTTTTCTAAATTTTTAATTCAAAAACATAATTTAATTAATAATTTCTAATATCGATAAAAATCACGTGGCATTTTTATTTACAATTCGTCATTTGAGATTAGAATAAATTATTTATATTCATTTTCGACAATTTTTAAATTTGTTTCAAAATAAATAAGACTTCAAAATTTGTTTGCCAAAGAAGTTTTACTTTCAATTTTTTTATTGCTGACAAGTCAGCGCTTGTCTGTGATCTCACCCGATCGAAAGTGATGATACAGTTTGAGATGGAAGCGCGTTAACCTGGTAAAATGTAATTTACTATTAGTTTTCTACATAATACTGTAATCAAACGTAACTATTTTTGCTTGATTCTACGCCGTTTCTTGTCTCTTCTTGTTCTTGGCAAGTAGCAGTTATAATATAATGCAAATACATAAGACAAATTAAACATCTTATTCTAACGTAAACAATAAGTTCATTTGTATATTGATTTGCTAAAAGCTACATCGCAGATAAATATTTACAAATAAAACCCAACCGCAAAGCCACTTACTTACCTTTGCAGGATACAATGTCGGAGATACGCCAATAATTACGCTTCAGAAGTCTTACTTAGGTTTAACCCTTTCGGTTAGCACATTTCATCTGAGATTATAATAACGAGGACTATGTAAGGTTTACCTGAAATGTAATGGATCCTTATTGGAACATTGACCTATTTTCCTTTAGGTGCCAAAACAATATATCTAACAAAAATAATACACATTTTTATACATTTTTCTGATTTAAGGGAGAAAATAAGAATGAATCTATTACCCAGCAAAGACGTACCGCCAAAACAAATAAATTTGTGTTCCGGTACGACGGTGTGTAGAAACCATAAGTATATCGCCTTTTACCAGATTAGCGCGGTTCCATCTTAGACTGTATCATCATTAACATCAGACGAGATCACAGTCAAGCGCTAACTTGTCAGCAATAAAGAAAACCTTATAGATCTGATTCCCCCTGCGATTTTGTCATTGGTCAAGCTAAACATATTAACACCATCATAATACAATACTAACGAGATAAGCTATGTATATTTTTGTGTATTAAGTTATAATGTAATTTAAGTTTATATAATATTCTTTCCCAAATAAATAGATAACTAAATAATCATAATAAATGCAAATAAGCAAGTTCTTTATATAAACAATCGAAATATCTTGCCTTGATGCATTTTCTACTTAATAAGGAAATACGCCTTTATAAAATATTCTGATATATTGTTTTAAAAACACATTGTAAATGTATATCGTCATCATGTTTTTCATTCTATTTAAGCGTATTTTGTGCTGGGCTTAGACTCTAAAAACCCACTCTCTTACGAATCAGGAGATCTGTGCTCAACATTGGGAGTTTAATAGGTATCCATCCTATTAGTGAAACTGTGACCTTATTAACTATAATATGATAGTGCTACTTTAGGAAAACTGTAAGAAAGTGAATCACTGATCAATTATGAACTGTAGTCAGTGATGGACCATAGTTGAGTACCAAGTCACTTTTCTAATTCACTTTAATACATAGATATTGATACAATACACTTTAAAATCATGTGTAACTTAATTAAGTCTTACCTCATTTCATATTCTCCCCCTCTTTCACTAACGTTGCATAAAGTTTATTGCATAATTTAATAACAACGACAACAGGTGCCTTTTTACACTTGTTTAACAAAGGATACGTCATTAAATATTCAAGATACGGTCATAATTTACAATAACTAGCCCCGCTTTAGCTCGGGGTTGTGAAAATTTAATCAAAAATCCCTACCCCTTAGCGATTTGTGAGAGAATAAACTTCATATTAACAATAGTACTTAGGTTGCAACAACCAATTTTGTATTAATAAGAGGTCATACATGAATATCACGTTAACAGTATTGCCTGTCTTGTTATGTTCAAATTTCAGATCAAAATACAATTTTAGAGCACTTTGGAAACCTGTTCTGAGAAGAATCCACAATTCAGTCGGTTATCATTATTTTATCATCCTCATTACAATAACATTTTAAAATGTGTTTCATTTAGATTAATTTCATATCATTTAAATTCTACGCTTTTTATCGTCTAAGTAATCCTTCCAATCATAAGATTAAAGAAAAACTGATTGAATTTTCTTAACAACCACTTCCTTATTAGTATTGAGTTTGCGGCGCCTGTGCTGCATAATTATTAGTTTTACAACAATAATGTTCTTATATAAAATGTAGGAGTTTTTTTCTAGTTTTATTAGTAGTCTATTTTTGTATAAGTATTCTTTTCTCAAGATGAGTAAGAAATCATTGTCAAAAAACTGCTTTTGAACGCCTCTTTTCTGATGAGATTGCGCGAGTGTACATCTATAAATGTAGAAACACGATTTTTTTAAATTGCTGATAACCTTTATACATAGCGCCTTTATGTAGGACCAAATTACTGTATTAAATAGTGGTTTGAAAATAAAATATTTTTTTTGATAAAATTAAATTTTACTAATTTGTACGAAAATATCACTTTTAATTTCCTTTATAGAAATATTTCTGTTGTTACAATTTTAATCAACGTATCCATTAAATATTTTTGTTATATTTCAATGCTGAAATCTATAAAGGCTTCTATTAAATCCGGGTGAAATTATTTCGTATTTCCCGATTTAGATATCAACAGTTTTTGTGGTATTTCATTATTTTCTGTTATACCAACATTTCGTAAATATCGTTTCGATATAATCAAAACATTTAACAAATTCATGTTTACATTTGATAAGCAAACGTTGGTTAACCTTTTACATAATACCGTGTTGTATTTTCAGTTACATTGGAATTAAATTGTGTGTTTAGTATTAAGATAAATTAGTATTCAATAATTGATTAACCTTTTTTATACATAAACACATATTCACATTCACTTATACCTATTACCATTGAAACTATCCTCAACCATTTAAAAGGTAATAAAGAAAATTAAACATTATGTAATATGCAATATAAAAGAGAAATATTAAATGTGTGAAAAATTATTTCTATTGTCACTTTGAAACTCACAAATCTTACACTTTAACAGTTATTACGACATATTTTTTTCCATATTAATACAATTCTTTTGTATTCTGTTCGTGGTCTTTTATAATTTAAATATAAAAATCTAATTAAGAAATTAACAACTAGATAGATAGGGTCAAATGGTTTGACTATAAGTATGCCTTTGGCAGCGATAATTTTACTCTGTCCAATGTATCATGTAGCTATAATGAGAAGATAAATATCTAATCATTATACTCAAATAGTATTTTTCAAGTCTTCTTTTGGAGCATTTCTTAAATCACCACATAGAGCTATGTTCTGATATATTGTTTATAATGTACAACTGGGCCTCTAGACAAGTTACTTTCGAAGATTGCTACCGCCCAAAAAATATATGGGAATGACGTTTCATATCGAAACTAATCGGACAATTAAACGTCATTACCATACAATTTTAAGCGTTAGCAATCTTCGAAAGTCACATTGGCTAAGGGGCCTGATGATGATATTAAAATAATGATTTGAAACCCAAAGTTACGATGATTTCTTCGCGCTCTCTTCTGAGAAGCATCTACAACAAACTCAATTGGGTACATTTTTTATTCTACTGGGCCCGTAGACAAAGTGACTTTCGAAGATTGCTAACGCTTAAAAAATGTTTGGTAATGACGTTTCAGATCAAAATATGAAACGTATACTTACATACATTTTTAAGCGTTGGCAATCTTCGAAATTTACGTTGGCTAAGGGGGCCGATGATGATATTAAAATAACGAATTGAAACCCAAAGTTACGACGATTTCTTCGCGCCCTCTTCTAAAAAGCATCAACAACAAACTCGATTGGGTACCTTTTTCATTTTAATGATCTTCTGGATTTACCTCCACATAGTTTTAAAAGATATATTAAAAAAGTCCTATTACAAAAGGTATATAATAATGTTTAAGGTTATTTAAGCGACAAAGATGTTTGGACTTGATTCCAGTTGCACTTGAAAGCTAAACACATTGTAACCTACGAAAGCTAAATTTAAAGGAGTAACCGTTGAGTTTCTTGCCGGTTTCTTCTCAGCGTAATCAACTTGCCATACCGCTGTTAGATTTGTTGTGTAAAGAAAGTGCTTTTTGAGGCTTGTTGAAAAAAATGTTATAAGGCGTTGATCCAATTACGCGCATTAATTGTTTGAAACTTACAGTATAATACGGTAATGTATTTTTATTTTATCTTTAACGATTGTACATTTAACACGCGCATCTGCTTTATGGGTAACCGAAGAGATGACTGAAATATTCACTCTTTTCTCCAGTTACTCGTTAAAGTATGTCAATCAGGACTTTCGGGAATTCATCACTGATGATAGCCATATTAATATTGGTAAGAGCCTGCTGAGAAGAGCCAAGCTGCATTGTTTTGGTTCCTTTGGCATCACTGCCCAGATCAGCAATTTCACCACTCATGTCTGTTTCACTCTCAAACACTCCCATTGCTGGTTCATCATCAGCTGAGCCTGGTAGATCATTACTTTGGGCTTCATATGTTATTGTAGCACTTAATAAATCTAAGTCGGGGCTATCCTCAGCTATATTTTCAGATACTGCAATTAAATAAGAATATTGAAATATGAATCACTGCTAATATTATATATGTGTTTGTTATACTTTAAGTCTACAATAAACATATCATATATTTAATTTAGATTTACAAAATCAAATTCAATTTTAAATCAATAACAAGTTTCTAAAGTGTTTACAACAAAAAGTATATAAATATAATATATAAATGTTTAAAGACACACAAATTTAATGTTGGAATGCAATTGCCTGTCAGCCTATTAGTACTGCCTCATTGGTCTAGTGGTTAGCATGTTCGACTACAGACATGAGGTCCTGGGTTCGAGTCCCGGGTCGGGCCAATTCAAATATCAATATTGAGTTTTCTATTAAGATTTTCTCAATATTTGCCCGAAGTTGGGAAGTTGGCGGTGTGATCCACCCCCGTACCTCGGACAGCACGTTAAGCCGTCAGTCCTGTGTCTGATTTCTCTCCGGTCGTGTCGGATTCCCGTCACGTCGGACTATTAGAGTGAAGGAATAGAGAGTGCACACTTGTGTACTATGCCTGCCAATCCGCAGTGGAGCAGCGTGGTGGGTCTATGCTCTAAAAACCCTCGCTCCTCGGAATGAAAAGGCCTATGCCCAGTAATGGGACATTAATGGGCTGCTTTACTTTACTATTAGTACTGGTTTTATATTGGGGGTCAAAATGTCTATCACAAAGACGAATATTATTATGTATGTATAAATCACCCATTCCCTAGAAAAAAGTGTCTTCGAAGCACAAAAGTTAATTAATTTTAGTTTGTCATACATCTCTAATTTGTTAAATTTACGGCAACTTACTAATGACCCGGCTTCCGGCCACGCATCACCGTAATATTACAGTTTAAGAGTAATAATCGTTGGGGACACCCATCAAAACGCTGTTACATCGTTTATTTTCTATTTATTACGGCGACTTCGGTGTGGTCGCTATATATTTTCGTTATATTAAAAAATATTATGAGACTTCATATTGATAGATACTACTTTACAGTACTTACTAGCCTTTTTCGATCCTGTAGAAAGACGTATTTAGTGACCGTCTACATTACTAGAGTACACTTTATTAAATTTCAAGTAAATTTATAAAAAGTTTCGAAGCTTTCTTAACGAGTGAGAGAACGTTTATACACACTAAGAGTTCTCTGCTGACGCATGATTAGTCTTTTGACTAATATATAGATGCAGCTTTTATAATATAAGTCGTATATTCAGTTTAACATAAAAATAACTAAAGGAATATCACTAAATAGTCCCACGGGAGAAGAAAAATAAAAATCATATCATAAAGAAATCTTAACTTTCTTCAATAACATCATTGTAATTCCGATCTATGTGCAACAAAAGAAAATATATTTTACGTTGTAAAGTCTAAACTCAAAGTTCCTAAATCGCTTTACTTACAAACTAAATACAATATAGTAATGATTTTTATTTGCTTTGAGAAGCTTAGTAAAATCTATCTATTTAATTTAGACAGATTTAAAAGGATTTTAAACGCGATGTGAGAATTTTTAAATTAAAATAGCTATATTTTATGAAATGTATGAGTTGCTTCTATTATCTATTAGATCTTAATTTAATATTTTGGTAATTATGTATCATTTAATACCAAATAATTTTGAGATTTAATACATAATTTAAAATCAAAATATTAATTATCCAAGTAAGCTTAAAATGCTTTTTATTCGTCTGTCTGTTAGTAACAAATCTACTCGATTCAGAGGTACATTCCACTGTGAAGAAAGTGGCAAGAAACTCAGCGGTTACTCTCTTGAATATAGTTTTATAGGTTACAATGGACAATATTTTGCTTCTGTGTGCAACTGCAATCAAGTCCAATCATTTCTATCCCGTAAATATTCTTCAATATTATAAATATACCTTTTGTAAAAGGATGTTTTTCTTAAAATTATATATTATATCACTACAAAATATGGCATGTTTGTTTTTATTTCTTGCACTAGCAACACCCCGCGGTATCACCCGCGTAGATATTGATCTCTGGCAGTGGAAAGTCTTCTAAGTCGTACTATCTATTTATTTTCGTTAACATAAAAGTTCTATTAGTAGTCACTTACTTTTAAATTAATTCATTTCAGATTATTACCCAGACTTACATTGATAATTTAATCAATATACAGATTTTACTTAGATATTTGATTTAGAGTTGGATTCGGGATACTTTATTATCTTTAGATTAGACCTAGAATGAGATTTATAAATTCGGTATATCTTTTGAATGGAATGTCCAATTTTAGGAATTTGAAAAGTATTTTATATGTATTAAAACAATATATAATACAATATCATTTAATAGGATAATATAGATGTATGAATAATATGCTTTGATTATTGTCGGCACTTTTATTAACTAATGCAAAAGAGTAGCATGACTTCAGTAGTTGGGCATATTGTATCGCAGATTTTTTTATAGATATTATTGTGTTCTATAACATTATTGAACATTTTTTGTTCTATCTTCAATAGTTTTTGCAGCGCATGCGATAAGATATTTTTTTTGACACCGTGGGTTACATTAATGCATTTTACTTAGGGATCCCTATTTTTATTCAAAAAGTAATATAATCTATGTCACTTAGTGAAAATGCAGCTTTCTAATGGTGAAAAAATTTTTGAAATCGGTCTACTAGTTACTTACAAAAATACAAACGTTTCCTCTTTATAATATTAGATAAGATATGCAAAATCGTATATACAATATATTTAAGCATTACCCTATTTAAAATGTAAACTTTTATTACTACATTGCTTTAAGTTCATGAGTTTACTGTGTAAAGAGACTAAGTTCGTAACAGAATCCGTTTAATATCGTGCTTTAAATATCCTGTTCGTAAACTTTTGTTCTTACTTGTTAGGAGAACATGTATAGAGGTAATTGGATAAACACTACATTGTGTGCTTTTTATTTATACTAGTTATAATAGTAATCCTTTGTTTAAAAGAAAACTTGTGTTAAAAGTAACTGTGTGCTAATAATATGGAATACTTGAAAGCCGTGTTGCTAATAAGGATTTAGGCGTCAAAATGAGATTCACCATTACAAGACTCACATATTTTTTAGCAATATAAAATAATAATTGGTATTTTTCCTTTTAAAAAAGTTACAGTACTGATTATGCTATATACAAATGGCTTGTCAAAAACCAATGTTGCTACAAAATATTACCAGATAACAATAGAAATTTTCAGTATTGTTTTTAATAAAATTGATTTATGCTAAAACAAAATATGTACAATCTAAGATAATACTTCTCTGTCCGTGTAAATGTTTAACTAGCAAATACGACTATACTTCACTATTGATGAATTAATTATAACAGAAGTTATTCGTAATACAACAGTAGTTATCTGCTATTGAAAATCACGTCAAAATAAATGTTGCTCTTTCGATAATAAGGCCAGAACAAAAATTCAGACGAAAAACTCACTGGTAAGAGGATTTCATATCAAATGTAAAATACTTAATACTGATGTCATTATTTATCCTCATTTTCATGATTAGAATAATCATCCCACAGTTTAGTTCGCAGGTTTCATTGAAGTGTAACTTCTTTAGCCGCATGAGGGTAATTTTTTACTGATGAAATGCGTGATTAGCGTCACGAAGATGCGCAGCGTTTATGCTAATTCGTTTGAAGCTTAGGTAGTCTTAATATTTACAAATAACTTTTCTCATATAACATACTATTTCTCGTAAAAAAAAAAAAAATTCGTAAATCGAAATACAAAATTTTAATTAATAATTTCTAATATTGCCAAAAAATACGTAGCATTTTTATTCACAATTCGTCATTTGAGATTTCAATAAATTATTTGTACTAATTTTCGACACGTCTTATTTTATAATATTTTGTTTTCACTATTAAATTCCAAACACATTTTCCTTTTTCCCTCCCTCTATGTCTCTGAAATCTAAAGTTTTAGATTTGTATAAATCTAAACAAGTTTCAAAAACTAGTTTGCCAAAGAAGTTGCAGTTTAGACATGTATACTTTGTACCCTCGCACTTTTCATTTTTTTAAGCTGAGGGATAAAAAACATAAAACTAGTGCAGTAAATAATATTATTTTGAAACACTATCGTACCAAATCAGGATTTTATACTTAACTCATTATATTTAGAAGCCGTCGTTAGACATACACGGCTTACCTCGATTTTATTAATTAATTAAATTTGTAGGCATTTAAAAAAAATGTGTCAAGATATAAGCAAGATTAATGTGGAATATGAATAATCAAACTTTCAGCCTCTTCGCAAAAGTAACGCTTATAAGTATAACAACAAACTTTATGCGAATAACTCTACTATTTATTTTTACGATCAATGCTTTGGATTTCATATTACGTGACTGCCATATAAGAAAACTGGTTACACTAGTTTAATCTGTACTGTAATAGTAATAAGATAGTATTTTAAATGAACACAAATGTTGGCAAGAAAATCTTTGAGCGTTGTCCCTAGCTTGCATCTTCAAATACTTAGATAGCACGTTGATAATAATTGAATAATCCCTTTCATTCTAGCGTTTTTATGCAGCGTTAACGATATTTACAGCTTAAGCTAAAAACAAGTCGAACACCTGGTTTTTTTAATGTGTCAAGTGAATTTCGGTGTGATAATAAATACCTATAGCATTTCCTCTTACGCCTGGGGTCAAATTTAATTATCATGTAGACGACGAGTATATACTGTATCCGTTTTAAGCTTACCATATTCAATGTTGTTAAACAAGGATAAATAGGTAATGTTATCAAATGCTTCTGTAAAGCTTAATTAAATTAACTGTAAGGAAGAAAGTAATGAAATATAAAGTAACTCAAAAACAAATAAAAAAGTAGTATCTGTATTCCCAAAACAAATATTCTGGATAAAGCTTCCCTTCGTAAATAAACTTTTATTTTATTTTAATGACTGTCTTAAAATTATGATTATTTTAATTCTTTCAAATAAAATTAGAATAGGTTATAAATAAATAAGCGATGTGCTTTTTTTAAATTTTTTGTTATAGTAAGCTGAAAAAAATGTGAAATTCGTCAATAGACTTAAATATGTTTAACTCATATACATTCTTGATGGTCTCGCTGGCGTAATGGTGCGAGTGCTAGCTTTGTAACCAGAGGTCCCGGGTTCAATCCCCGTTACGGCAACTTTAGGAAGTTGCATTTTATAATTTATCTGAGACTGGAGTGGAATTGCCTCTTACCAGATTAGAGCGCTCCCATCTTAGACTGATTCATGTAATACAACAAAAATGACGTTGTTGTACCATAAAGTGTCCTCAAGTCTCCCATTAAAAGCCAAAATGGAGGTCTACAGAGCCTACGTCCGCTCCAGATTGACATATGCGGCTCCTGCCTGGTACTCGTTCTGTTTAGGGTACCACAGGAGTAGGCTGCAAATCCAGCAGAACAAGTGTTTACGTATGATAAGAAGGAGCTTCGAGGTACGCCAGAAAAAACGTCATCCACCGTGGCACCAGGATGCCCACCGTGGAGGTGTTCGTTCGGAACTTGGTGAGGAATACGTTCCGCTACGTGGACAGCTCCCCACACACACCACCACCACGGTGGTAGCCAGCATCAAACACTGGGCATCACCTACTTGGTGAGCTTCTGCTATAACCGCCTCCTGACGTAGGCGTTGATGAAAGCAAAGACGACGCATTGGCAGTGGCCACACCCGGTTTTGACAACTTGCGAAATTGACCTGGATTGACCCGCTAGCATAGCTGGTGGAAGCCAGCCCGTGTCACTGCGGGCAAAATAGATAACCAGGCCTCAATTTGACGTAACGGTAAGGAGGCAGTGCCCCGAAGCTCACACCCCTCAGTTGAGAAGAACCCAGGAGAGCTTAAGTAATTCAAGTCAATTTGAACAAAATCCAAACAAAAATGACACTGTTGTACCATAAAGTGTCATACATTGTTGCCTGATTTAAACGTTTTGTTTAATTTCAATTAGCTGTCTTTCAATAAGCTTTTTTGTATTATGACACTGTTTTTTAAAGCAGCCGTATGTGTTTTATAGTGTACCGCCAATTCGTATCTGGGGTTTTTTTTTTCGAAAATATATCCAAAATAGTCAAAATACGTGGAAACACTAGCCTAAACGCCTACAGTTACGTATAAATCAGTGATCTATACGGCTTTGTCAGCTCATATTTTAGGCACCTTAAACAATAGTTATAATAGTGTCGATGCTCAAAAATAATTATTTGGAATCGTTTCATATAAATCATTGCACAAAATTAGACTCCACTATTACAAGTGATTTAGATGACAGCTCGTTTGTTACAGACAAATAAGAACTTAAATGGGTTTGAATATAAAACACGTTTTAATTAAATATTTCCGATTTTGAAATATATTTTGTTGAGTTTTGTTTCATTCTAAATTACTTTCTATACTTCGCCAATTTTTATAACGGTTTCTTAACTGAGATTCCACCGCACATTTCTTTCCTTATTATATAATGGAAATATTAGCAAAATAAAACTTGCTTTCCCCGACGGTGTTACCCACGTAGTTCATGATCCCGTGGCGATTTAGGTGAATTCGTTATTTATCGGATCGAATTGTCTATATATCTAAGCCTTTCTCGAATCCACCTGAAGATACACAAAAAATTTCACCAAAATTCGGTTTACACGTTGAAGAGCACTTCAGTGACATACAGATAAGAATTACTGTACTATACTAGAAGAACTATTTAAATTTTCTTTCTTAAAAAACTGTGTATTACTCGTTTACAATTTCTGATTTATGTATATTAATTCCATAAATTAAACATATATGTTAAATATTTATATATAACTATAACATATAGCTAGCGAAAAGCTTATTTTCGGTCACTTTCTAATTTTGATTAAGTAACTACAGTAAGAAAGAAAGCTATTATTTACGATATAATAAAGTTTAAGAACGAGATAAGGGTCGAATAAGTTCCCTTTTAATACAACGAGTTACTATTAGACAATAAAAGGATAAAACTTTGTTTCAAAGAGCCACAAAAAGAAAAAAAAACTATTCTACTTTAACTTTTTTATATTACCGTGCAGCGGTAATTAAGAGGGGATGCTATTAGTTCCATCAACAACGTGACCCATTACGCTTTAGCGGACATTTGGAGAAATTATACGTTAATTTCAAAACTGGACATAAAAGCTAAGAAAATGTGATTCTATATTAATAAAAGTATATATTAGTTCATTAAAAACTATAGGCCATGAAGTGAAAATCGTAAGACAATTAATTACCTATAAAAAGGAATGTTTTTACTTACGTCTGTTATAAACTTTGTATCCAACCGATATGCCAGAAAGCAGTTTTATTAAATAAGAAATAAAGCGGAAATGGTTTAAGAACACTAAAGGTACTCACTAACCCATTACGAGTTCTTCAAAATTATTGGTTTTTGAGTATTCATTCTTCAAAACTATTTGAAACACGCTTGATTCGAAATTTACCAGAATTCTTTCGCATCGCGACATCTCGGAAAACAGCTAAGTATTATATATTAAAGGAAATAAATAAACATGCTTAAATTAAATGGATATAATGGCAATGTCACCCGCGTAGTTATCGATTACGAAAATGTGGGTAAATCCGTTATGTATCCATTCGTTATGGACCATTCCAATTGACCATTTTAAAATTTTGAATACAAGAATTATAGAGTCAATAGATAACAGGATATCTCTTATATATAGATATAGATAATAATAATAAGCCTTTTTACTATTATGCATACAAATGTCAAGGCAATATAATGTTTCCAATACTATTTATAATTAAATTAAAGATAGTAAACTTATAGACTAACATTTTTTTGTCAAAATTGACAAAGAAAAATGATATTACATTTGTAGTAATAATAAATATATATATTGAAATTTTAATGCCAATAATTTTATTTTTAATTTGTTATGTATAGTTGTTATGTATAGTTTATTTTATGTCCGACGGCCTCGCTGACGCAGTGGTGCTATAATTCGCTTTGCTAGCGGTAATTCTGGGTTCGATCCCCGGTTTAACGAATTTAGGAAATTCTATTTTCTAATTTGTCTGAGTCTGGACTGGTGGAAGGATTCGTCCGTGGCTAGTTACCACCCTACCAGCAAAGGCGTACCGCCAAACAGACATTTGTGTTCTGGTATGATGCTGTGTAGAAACCATAAGAGGTATATCGCCTCTTAACAATTTAGCGCGCTTCCATCTTAGACTGTATCATCACTTACCATCAGGTGAGATCACAGTTAAGCGCTAAACCGTCAGCAATAAAAAAAAGCCATATTATTCTGGCGTAAAAGTCTCCTCTTTGGCGTAGGCCAAAGAGGAGACCAAATTCATCCAGGTTTTTCTATTTCTGGCTTGGCGCATCCAGTCCGGATCGTTCTGTAAAGATATCCCTCCATCTTGTCGTTTGTCTCCCTTTTCTTCCTTGTCTTGTCTCTAGGAATCTATTCTGTCACCTACCTAGTCCGTCTTATGTCAATTAGTCTACATACATGTCCAGCTTATTTCCAGTTCTTTTTCGTACTTTTCCATTATTTTTTCTGTCCTCGATTCTTCTTAATCCTAACATGCTTCTTTCGATTTCTTTTGACAAACAGCCAGCTTTCCCTTTGTCAAGCAGGGTAGGATTGCGACTTCAAATAGTTTTATTTTTCTTTGAAATAGTTTTTTTTAGAATTATTTACACAATGATAAAAGATACATAACGTGTAACTACAGATCAATCCTATGTAATTTTTAACACAATCAGGGTTCTCTCTGGTATTGTGAAAAGAAAACAAAATCAACTTAATCTTAACGCGATCGTATGAAAGGTAAGGAACTAATTAAAATATATATACAGCCAGAAATTCCTAGCTAATCTAAAGTCGTAGGTGTTTAATTCCAAGAATTAGAACTAAGAAACATGTAGAGCTTTTGGCAAAAATTTGAAGGTCAACAAACTTGAAAGCGAAGATGATTTTTTTATTTTTTGAAACCTGGCATGTATTCGTCACGATTATATTCGGCCCCGAGTTGATGGCCTGGCCTCGTTAACATTCGTGCTTTTATTGTACAATCGTCTTCGAATTAATACGCCTTTAGTTTTTGTTCGCCTATTGTAATAACTTTAATTAATGATCCAATGTTATGACGGATATGTAGTCATAATTGAGAAAGTGACTCGACTTATAACTGTCAAAAGTTTGGACTCTTAGCGCTGTAATAGCTATCAATTTTCTGAGCAATACTTTTTCCATAGCAGCTGCAAATGAGGGCTACATTCTTTTGAAATTCCTGTGATTAGTTCACACTCTCCCTATATATAACTTCTCAAAATTTATCATTTTATATTTACACACTCAAGTCCCAATTGATTTGACAAGTACCAAGTGCCTTTGATGTTATTACAGTATTTCTAAAATATTGTATAGATTTATAAAAGAGGAATAGCTCTCACCATACACAGATTTGTTATAATTCTAAAGAATAGGCAGCGTTTTTGTAGAAAGCTCGCAGGCGTTCTGACCTTTTCTAGACTCCCAACAACATTTTATATATTTCAATCAATTCACCCACTACCAAGAGAATATTTATTAAAACATTATATGTTATTTTATTAATTAGTGAAAACTAAATGAAAATCCATTCTGTAGTTATTAAGTATATCGAAAACACACAGACAGGATTTGTTTTGTAATATATAAGCAAAATATTGATTTTAGAGAAATAAAAGCTGATACATTTAAACCTTAAGTTTTACAATTTAAAAACGTTATTTTTTTGTTTAAATTAAACTGAGTACTATATTGACGCCTCCTACGTATAAACATTTTGGAGATTTTGAAGTTTTTCTAATTTTTCCACTTAAAAACCTAGGTTTTTAAATGATGTGCAATATTAGGATTATACTTAACTCTATACTCTATAAACTATGTCATTGGTCTAGTGGTTAGCATGTTTGACCACAGACTTGAGGTCCTGTGTTCGAGTCCCGGGTCGGACCAATTCAAAAATCAATATTGAGTTTTCTTATTAAGATTTTCTCATCATTTGCCCGAAGTTGGGAAGTTGGCGGTGTGATCCACCCCCGTGTCTCGGAGAGCACGTTAAGCCGTCGGTCCTGCGGCAGATCTCTCTTCGGTCGGACTATGAGAGTAGGAATAGAGAGTGCACTTGTGTACTATGCCTGCCAAGACGCAGTGGAGCAGCGTGGTGGCTCTAAAAACACTCTCTTCTATGAGTGAGGAGGCCTGTGCCCAGCAGTGGCACGTTAATGGGCTGCTACTTACCTCTATACGCAGGGGCCGATATAGTTATTTTAATTACAAAAGACTTATTAAATGTTTAAATATATTTGTAACAAGAAGTCTTAGTACGAACATCTATTTACATTGCCACTTTGATCCTTCGGGACTTCCGCCATATAAGGATTAGGAATTTGTGCGGATTTGCTTAAAGGGGAAGGCGGGGGTGAATCGAAATTGTTTCCTCTACCACACATTGTGTAAAGCCCGCTCGTATGAAACGAAATGTTTGCTCACGGAACTCTTAATTAAATTTCGTTTTTATTTCCCTTGTTGATTCTTATATTTTTGTTAAATTAAAACAGGGCTTCCAATCTAGCGTTTGAATAATTAGTCTACGAATTAATTTTTTATCTTAATTGGTCAGCTTATATGACTACAGACATGAGGGACCAGCGTGGTGGGTATATTCTTACATTAACTCCTATGAGTCAAGAGGCCTCGGATTGCCTTTACACCGGACTATGAGAGTGAAGGAACAGAGTACATTTTGTACTATGTCTGCCTATCCGCAAAAACCCTCTCTCATATAAGTGAGGAGGCCTGTGCCCAATTGTGGGACTTACCTCATCTTTTTTTTATATTTTCTTGAAAAATAAATATATCATTATTTAGTCCAGTAGTCCTACTTGAAAGTCACGTTAGAATTTTTCATACAATTTTCTTCGCAGTCATGTGTTTAATTACACCAACAAGGTAAAAATTAGATTACATACTGTAGACAAGGGGAATAACATAAAACTTTTATTGGGCACAAACCGAGATGTATCTCTATAGTAAAACTAAACTGTTGGGTTACAACTAACACACTGCTTCTAATCAACTTTGTTTTATTGTATCTTGCTAAGAAGATCAGCCATTAGTTGGACTAATGGCATTTATTCGTAGGCCACATTCCTTACGCTAGGTTTACATAAGACACAAATGTCGCGCATTAATTCTCGGGAACTTGAATATGTTTCAAGCAAGTTTCGTGGTCTAGCGATGTTAATGTTCATAACTTTTATCCTCGTATTTTACTCTGATATATAGTCTTCCGTATAAGTTAGAACCTGGCCATCATAATGAATATTATAATATTTAAAGAATATTAGTCAATTTTTCTTTTAAATACATTTCGTCCATCTATCATGTCGCATTAAAGCCGGTCATGGCATAAGGGTAAAGTATAATACTAAGCACAGTAGCCTAGGCCAATATGGAGGCGCCCAAAGCGTTCGTCATCTGCTTAGCTTGCTTTGTGGTTGCTTAAAACCACTATCATATTGAATTGTTAAGAAATCTTTTGCCCTTTTGTAATTTAATATATTTGTATTGTTTTTTTATCTACTTTTGTAAAACGTATTGATAACTCTTAATGTGTTGAAACATTTATTTTATAGATATAAGAGTTATACAAATTTTATTATCAAATCATACATATTTAATATATGTTGCCATGCAGTGGGCTTGACTGTAATTTTACCTGATGGTCAGAAATGATATAGTCTAAGACGTTATCGCGGTGGTTTGGTAAAAAATTATTTGCCTCTTATAGTTTACAGACAGCATCCTATCTAAACGCTAAATTGGCGACCCGTCTTTGCAAGTAGGATGGTAAATGGCTACGGTGGAATTTCTTACCATTCCAGACTGAGACCAATTAAATATCGTCGAGATTAGAGGTACACAGAGAGAGATACACAGTGGCAAATCAATTACCATACAAAAATGCAACATTAAATGTTATCGTGGTGTAAACGTGTCACAAAATTATCACAGTAGAAGTATGTAGGTAATTTTATTACTCGGAAAGTTTCTCAGCTAATGTTTATTGTCATTATGGATGTGTCTGAATAGTTCGTAAAACTATTTATAAATCGCGATTTGAAAGAGTTCCCACAATTTCTCGAGTGCAACATTTTTACGTCGGTATTCTTTGTGCTCTGTGTTCAATGCGCTGTTAACTTTATTCCCACTTGTATTATTTAATTTGATGATGTTAACGCTAAAATTACCTGGGAATTAAAACTATCTGGTTCTGATAGCAGTGAGGAAAATATTTTTGTAATAAAGCCTTATATTATGAATAAGGCTTTAAAAGGGAAAGGAATGAAAGTGAATGTAAACTAAACGAAAGTTATACTTTTTGAAAGAGATGAATCTATAATGAATGGCAATATTTTGATAGATGGGGAATAAGTGGAAGAGGTGAAAGAATTTATACACTTGGGATCTAAATTTACAAAAGATGGAACATGTGTAAGTGATATTAAAAGGAGAGTGACTGCAGGAAATATGGTAAATGGTGCCCTGCGCGCCTTTATGAATAGCCAGATGATGTCTCAAAGGGCCAGACTGGCTGTGCATGCAGGTGTGTTGGTATCAACACTTATGTATGGTAGTGAAAGTTGGGTATGGCAGAAGAATCATTAAAGTAAAATAAATGCGGTAGAGATGAGAGCGTTAAGAAGTATGAGTGGATTAAAACTGAGTTACAGAGTAAGAAATAGGGTGATAAGAGAAAGGTATGCTTAGATGGTTTGGGCATGTAGAGAGATCGAATGAAAGGATTTATGAGTCAAGAGTGAATGCGAAAGTTGGAAGGGGAAGACCAAGGCGAACGTTCCTGCAACAAATCCAGGACATTTTAAATAAAGGCCAAGGCAAGAGTACTTTAAATCGATGAGCTTGTATGAAAAGGTTTAATGAGAATGAAAGAAGCGAAGGAGATATGCAAGGATCGTGGTAAGTGGAAGGATGTTGTCTCTGCCTACCTCTATGGGAATGAGGCGTGATGCTATGTATGTACTTGTTAACTACATATCGATTTAAGAAATCGTATTTGATGTAAATCTCAGAATACGAACTTTTCATCAGAGCCAAAAAACTTTTCTAAAATTGATGGAGTAACAATCTGGTGTAAAATTTTGCCGATCTCTAGAATAGTCTAATCAAGAAAGGTAATTAAATACTAAACTTAATTTTACAATAAGCCAAAAATAATTTAAAAATACGACGTTTTGGTGGACTTGCCAGCAAAAAACTCAACACTTTTGTTTGAAGCACTTCTGCTGTTTTTTTCTTTATAAAAATATGGGACCTAGACCAATCGAAGCAGTATTTTTGTCTGATGAAAATGGGATAAAAAAAACTTATTTTAGATTTTATGAGGCTTACAGCAAATATGTTTTCTAACGTTGATATATATTCCATTTAATTTCGTGAAATTCAAAATTGCTCACCTTTACATAAAAGGAAACTACTATTTTAATTTAATCTTGATAGAACTAACACGACGGCGGTAAATCTTTATGTATATATTTGTTACTTAATTCACGAAACAAATAATAACAATCTGTTGTAATAACTAAAGTATATCCAGGAAATTCATAATCAGTCAATTTAGATATGTGATTTCTTACTGACAATTTTATTAAAGTTGTTGCTTTCGATTTTAATTGTGTAATATTGTAAGGCGAAACCTTTTCGCTTTCCGTTTCAACTTAAACAATATTGCTTCTGAGAACATCCGAGAATATTTTTTTCAAATTTATGACAGTAAGCGAAAGGCAAATTTCGACCGATTTGCATACAAGGGACAGGAAATATAAATGAAAGTGAAAAAGTAATACTCGTTGTTTGAATTTAAGACAGCCAATTTTGTTTTAGTAGTTTTTTGTTTTATTGTTACGACTCTTAATAGGATGTACTAACTTATTTGTTTAAAAGAATTGAAGACAAATTCAATCGTGTTTTCTTTCTTATACTTATCCATAGAACATCATTTTAATTTATTCTGTCTTCCAACATAAAACTTACGTTTACACATTTTATATCAAAAATTGTCATTCTTTTGTTAGATACTGACAAAGGAGTTAAGATACGTCCATTTATTTGTTTTTTCTTTTAATCCAAAAATCTATTATTTTCAACGCTGTAGATTAATCTCAGATTTTAAGTTAAAAACACCAACTCACCTTAACTAACAACTTTTATTCCCTCCACTATTTAAATGTACACAACTTGCACTATAAAAATAATTACTGCACTACTTTAATTTACACAATTTAGCACTAATTCTCTTTAAAACAACTACACCACGAAGCAGCTCGAAAATACTATGTCTTCACACAATTGTTCCGCTCGTTAAAGTTACCTTGTATTGCATGACATTTCGTAACATTACACCATGATTTTTGGTATTTTAAGTGTTGCCAATATATAACTCAATAACTCCTAACACTTCAGAGCTATCAGTGTTGTCATCCAACTATCTATAGTCTAACAGTAGTATAACAAATTTACAGTATAACTTTTTTTCTTATTTAAGTATTTCTAAAAAGATCTTTCTGGCCTCTACGTATAAAGTGTCATCTTGTATTATAAATATTTTGAAGTTTTGTAATATTAATGGTTATAACATCGTATCTAACAAGCTAGGTCATAATTGTGATTAATCAAGTACGATAAAAAGATGCTAATAACACAAATCTTTAGTATAAAATACTGTTTTACACTGCCACATTGGTCTAGTGGTTAGCATGTTCGACTACAGACATGAGGTCCTGGGTTCGAGTCCCGGGTCGGGCCAATTCAAAAATCAATATTGAGTTTTCTATTAAGATTTTCTCAATATTTGCCCGAAGTTGGGAAGGTGGCGGTGTGATCCACCCCCGTACCTCGGAGAGCACGTTAAGCCGTCGGTCCTGCGCCGGATCTATCTCCGGTCGTGTCGGATTCCCGTCACATCGGACTATGAGAGTGAAGGAATAGAGAGTGCACTTGTTGTATACTATGCCTGCCAATCCTCAGTGGAGCAGCGTGGTGGGTCTATGCTCTAAAAACCCTCGCTCCTTGGAGTGAAGTGGCCTGTGCCCAGCAGTGAGACATTAATGAGCTGCTACTTACTTTTCATTTTCCTGTTTTACAAATTTCTAATTTTCTGCTTAACTTAATATGCGTAGGGGTTGTCGATGTATTAAATTAGGCCAACAATCTTGATCTAAATAAAAAAAAGAAAGTCGAATTTTATAAAGAAGAACACAATGAACGTTATATAATCTAACCCAGCGTAGGCATACAAAAGAAGCAATATATTACGCTTTATTTCATTGACTTAAATTTACAAACAAAGTATCAGAAAGGATCAACTAGAGTCCCCTTTCGCTTTTGTCCTTGAGGGAAAGATTAGTTTCCAGGGCAACCAATGCCTATTGTCGTATACTTTTACCGATACGAACATTGCTGATCATAAACGAAAGTTTGGTCCAATATTAATATTTATTGCTTTCAATGTATACGGAGGCAACATTTTCCTTACTAAGTTATAAATAGTTTTATGTTGGCCACCCGTTATATACCATAATATTTATAGGGCTGTCTCTATACGTATCTCATTGTTTCCTTAGCTTACGAGGATACACATATTGAATACAGTAAAAGTGGAATGATATTACTTAACATTGTGTATTAAAACAATAGATCACGTAGTCTATGAATATAGATAAAACAAAGACACAAACGCTCACTCTGTATAAATTAGAGTGTTTTTGTAAGTTCAAATGAACTGGTTTTCATTGAAATACATATCAAAGTACTACAGTCTGTTTCTGTGCTTGTACCCGCTAAACTCTGAAATTGCTTGACTGCCTTTTTGGTCTAGTGGCTAGCATGTTCGTTCGAGTTGGGAAAATTTTGGCGGTGTGATCCACCCCCGTGTCGCAAAAGATCCACAAGGGTCGAAGTGCATCCGCTGCCTCAGTGGACCCCACCGCGTAATAATAAAAAAAGTGCCTGCCAATCCGCAGTGGAGCAGCATGGTGGGTCTATGCTCTAAAAACCCTCTCTCATATGAGTGAGGAGGCCTGTGCCCAGCAGTGGGACGTTACTAGGCTGCTACTTACCTTACATTTTACCAGCAAAGTCATACCGCTAAGTAAAGCGATATGTTTTCCAGTACGATGCTGTGTAAGATGTAAATTGCCTCTTGGCAGATTAGCGTGCTTCCATTTTAGACTGGATCATTACTTACGATCAGGTGTAATCACAAACACATACACGCACACACACGCACGCACGCACACACACATACACATAAGAGATATCCAGGTATCTATTGACTCATCGCGATATCTTTGGAACCAAAAGGTGTAGAGTCTTTTGTATTTGGTAGGAATGTTTCTTTTGCCGAGTCAGCAAGTCAGTCAGAGGGGTCAGCTAAGAACGGATTTTATATAATTCTACCCGCAAATGGGGTTGCGTAGGTGTTATAAGTATGTTTCTTATTTGTAAAACAATTTGCCTAAATTAATGAAAATGCTACCCATAAAACATTCCACGCTGGAAAAGTCGCGTTATCAGCTAGTATATAATAACTGCTATATCTAAGAACTTGAAAAATTCATATTTTAGATATCCTGAGATGAGTAATATTCCTTTGAACGATGCTTGATGGTAGTGATTGAATGGTAGTGATTCAGACTGAGGAATGCCTAATTAAAGTTAGTTCAATATCCCAATAACCTTCACAGTAAATATCATATACACAATTGAAAGAAATTTGTGAGTTGTTTTACAAAACAGAGCGCGTGTCAACCCTAACTACAAGAAAGTTTTATGAGGAACGTTTGGATCGTGCTAGGCGCCGATTTTACCTTTTATTATCAGTTGATCCGGACTTCAGCATGTGCACTTGTTTAAAATGAATTTGTAATTAGTGCTTCGGTCGTAAAATATTTACGTATTTTCGTTTTAATTGTTTCGCTTTTGTAACATGTTTATATATCGCGCTTTTATGATGTTTTTATTAAATTCATAAATATCAATTTCATCTTAGCTGTTTGTTTTATTAACGCTATGTTAAATAAATATAACTCTATTTATTTATTTTTTAAATGACAAATAAAACAAATATTATTAAGTGAATTTAGAAAACCGCAACGTAATTTAACATAGCAAAATGCTGATACATTACAAAATGGCATGAACTGACCAATTGGCAAAGAGATTCAACGAAAGAGATCTGAGTAAATGATAGCTTTTCAATCACTTAATAAAAGCGATTGAGGAGCTTACTTTTACTCAGTAAAAACGGGCTCCTCATACTCCCACGGGACTACTGGATAACAGCTACTATAGTGGATTTTATTACTACTGTGACAGAGGTTTCGCTTGATAGTAGATGATGATACAGTCTAAGACGATACCTCCCTAACTAAATAATTTACGTCTAAATGGTTTCTACACATCGTCGTATCGGGAATCAAACTTTTGCTTGCCATCATGGAAATATAATAAACAATATTGTAATATGCAGATAAAAGCAATGTTCTTATAGACAAAGTCACGGATTACAATAGTCTCCTAATATTGTAATGTCACCACACGCTGGTATTGGCACACTCCATCTAAATAAATTACTTTGCGTTCCTCACAAAAATCGTTTAGACAATTTGTTTAAATTACTTTCTTATGCTAATCCGGGTCGTGTTGCGAATATATTCCGTAAAAAAAGAAATGTTTCTATTTCGAGATCGCGGAACGTTGAAATGATGTATGTAAACCCACTACCAAGTTGGATTTTCGCAGAAAAACATGATATTGGAAGATATTACACGGTATGCGTCGTAAATAATAGCTTTAGCATGATAAATAAATAAGTATATGGTGTTCGTGCGGGTTTACTATCTGATCTGACTGGAGTCAAACCGGGAAAGCGAAGTTTAAACGCCCAACAGGGTGTACCGTAGGAGGCGCATAAGTTTTGCTTTTAAAGATAATGAGTATGGATGAGCTTGCTTCGAGAACATTAATATCTGCCTCGTTTAGCTATATTACTTTCTGCCTCACTAACGTTGCTTTTATTTTAATCTATAGCCTTTCGTTGTTAATGCGTTATGACTTTGAATTATATTACAATAGATTTAATGGCCTGATTTTGGGACCTCGTTGGCGCTGGTTGGTTATAGTTAGAGTACTCACTTTGCTAGCCGAGTTTCTATTCTAGATATTTTATTTTGCTCTACCAGCAAAGATGTTCTGCCAAGCACAGAAAACGCATTCCGCGATGATATTGCGTAGAAACTTTTAAGAGGTGAATCCAGATTATCGTGAAACCACATTCGCCAGTATCACCACTGAGTGATCATCTCCCACTGAGTGATGATGGTGAGAATTAGCTTCCCCGCTACGTATTTTAAAATTGCGAACAATTTCCCGATTTCATGAAAACGTCAGGAATAAAAAGGCTTTGTTGTTCACATATAAAGCTAAAAACTTGTCAGTGAAAGATCCACCATAATCGTTCTAGTCTTTTCTTCGTTTATGGGATAAGACAAATCAAAAGATAGAAAGACTAAAAATTTAGTTTCTTGATCTTATTGTGTAATCAATAATATGCCGAACACTTTTAACAACGGTCACTTTCGCAGAATCCTAATTTATGGTAAATAACAGAACATTAACGTCCCACTGCTGGGCATAGGCCTCCTCACTCATAAATCTAATTTCAATCTGTTATGAATCTAATAAATTAATAAATTTTCAAATACCATCCTCTTGTGTAAAATTTAAACCGTAAATGTTCGGAACAAACTTAAATTTCATTTACTCATCTGTTAAATACTAGCTGAACTCGCGACTTCGTCTGCGTGGGATGTTTTTTTGGTAGTGTTTTCATTAATTTAGGCAAATTGTTTTATAAATAAAAAACATACCCGCACTGCCCTTCGAAGGTGAAATTTCTTAAAATTTACTTTTGATAGACTTCATTACGTGAAAAAAAAATTCTGTCCACTTTTTACAAACCGTAAAATATATAGTTTGTAAATGTAAAGTTAGAATTTTTTATTAATATGAATATTTGAATTTTTTAAATGAACACCCCTGCAACCGTCCCTTACGGATGGAATTTCGCAAAATCCGGTTAGAGTAGAACTCTTTTGCCGAGTAGACCTCTACTCGGCAAAAGGGATATACCTACCAAATATCAAGTCTCTACGCCTTATGGTTCCAGAGATATTGTGATAAGTCAATAGATACCTGGATATCTCTTATATATATATTTAAATAACTTCGTAACAAAAATTTATCAAGTCAATATAAAATTTCCTTTGAGTTGGCGTTATCCGGTTTTATCGAAGCCCGCTTTCCGGCTTATAGTTTCCGCTTTGTCTGATCTTAAGCATCCAAGTTGAGAGGTTGATTACCTTTCACATTTGTGTTGTCGTTTAGGTTGACCTCGGATAGAGTGGACCTCGGGTACTCGGATGGAGTTAACATTCATCCGGAAGTGTGGGACTCGCTAGGTTCCCCGGAATACCCACAAAAGCTCACCGAAATCATCCTTATCCTCATGCTGGGTGCCAGATGTTCGCTAAAACAGTCAGCTCTGACACTCCGGATGAATCCGTCGCAACGGTTCAAGGACTAGAAGAGCAAACTGGCAAAACTGCGATTTCTTGCTCCCCCTCACCTCCGGCGGCCTCTTTAATTACATTAAGCTTACTGAGTTTCACAAGTTAATTTAATTCAGATACTCAGGCCTAAAAGCCATGATAGTGACACGAGTAGATTTTCATTTAGAGTCTTCGAGAAATTGAATCCTCAGCTTCACTGTTCGTTCCAATCTATCATTGTGCTTTCGGCAAAGGAAACTATCTTCAGGAAACCTGCATGAGAGTAATTCTGGGGCATGTGTAGCCTTTCAACGTGCAGTGGAACACTGTGGCGTGTCTATGCTTTTAAACTCTCTCTCCTATGAGTTTAGAATCCTGTATGTGAAACGTTAACATGCTGCTACTAACCTAGCCTTTTTACTATCTAAAATAATTTTGTGCTAATCTGGTTATAATTAATGTTACCTTTAAATGATTTCTAAACAGCGACGTAGTAAAACACCAGTATCTTTGGAGGCATATCTTTGCTGGTAGCAAAAGATTTCCATCAGTCCGAACGTAGACAAATAAGAAAATATAATATTCAAATTTTACACCGCTGTGTCTCTAACTCGGGAGTTCTTCTAGTGAAGCTAGTATTACTATGAATCGAAATAAAATTTAGATATTTATTTATAACGATGGCTGTATGTTGAGTCAGGGATTTCCGTCCATATTTGCCCGAAAGAATTGTTAATATAACTAATAATAATTGAATACTGCGAAAAAATTTAAATCGCTCGTAAGTTTATTTCTGCTACTAGTAGCATCAATGGTTGAGAACCTAAGTAGTAAATAATAGCTAAAAATATAACAAGTGAATATCTCAGTCAGATTGTTTTTTAAAGAAATCATCTAAAATATTATATTAAACACGTATGTGGTGGTAAAAGGCGTTGGGTTTTATTGTTAAACAATTTTCGTGAAAGAACCTCAAAAATGTTCTATAGAAAACGTTCCTACAGCGTGTAATTCTATTTTGTGCCCACATAGAAAAAGTCTGCGTACATTCTGTGTATGGGAACATTATTTTGTTATCGCGACATGCCCGTATAGAGTTAAAACAGGAATGTTAACGCACATAGGAATAACGTTTTAGAATTCGCAATTTATGTACGCGAGGGACGAAGTTTAAACCGAAGATTTATCTCCTGTTACTGTGGAAGATACCGGAGCTAAGTTTCTGAAGGTCAAATGGGGTTTAGCCGATTATAAAGTACTTTGCGATTGAGTTCTGAACGTTTGATTCTAACAGAAAGTTGATTTCTCGCTTTTTACGCATTCCCTCCTCCTCTATACCTATGAAATATTCATCAGATACTTTGATCTACATCAAATGTTTTAATAGCATAGATAAAGCAATGTACTTTTTATTTACAGTTTGTTCGCGTTAAGAATGCCGTGAGCCACCATTCTATTCATGTACTGGTCACTGTGAACTTGACCTTGTAGTTTGAAAAGTTTTTATTGGTAAGTGGGCGGGGATAGAACAATGACTCATTACATTCTTAACGCGAACAAACTGTACGTGTTTATATAAAAACGTAAATAATCGTGTAACAATTTTTAAAATTATGCGATTAAAGCAAATTTAGACGCATTGCAAAGCGTACAAACATAATAAATAAATCTACCAATTTAGACATTCCTAGTAGCTTTTTTATTTTACTTTAGTTGGTATATTATTATAATAACCATCTAGGTCAGTGAAAACAGTTACAGAGAGTCGTATGTTCTAATCATAAGATATTTTTTAAGGAAAGATGTGTATTTAAATATTAAAATAAAGTATATAACAAAACGGTCTCATTTAATTAATAATTGATAATATTCATTGTGATATTAAATATGAGAAAACATACGGAGAAAACTACGAATCCTTTAAATAATTTTGGATTATCTACAGCCTGCTAACCTAATTTAATAAAATATAATATTTAACAATATCAAACATAATACTAGCTGTCCCAGGTGGGGCTATGGTGGTCACTCGTATAGTTCCCAATTTCGTGGAAATATTGGAAAATCTATTATATATCAGAAGCAGTTGTCAATCTATGCAATTCTTGAATTCACCTGAACAGACACAAAACAAGATATCGAGATCGGTCCAGCCTTTTAAGAGTCCTTGAGTCACATACACAGAAGAATTATATATATGTACATGTAAGTATAGTTAAAAACTATTATCACAACGAGACCCCGAACAAATACATACATTTTAAAAACAATCTATCAACGTCTCTCGAGTGTCAAGGTACGTTTTCAATTACAAACAGCATGCGTTTGTGCCTTCGATCGTGATGAACCGTCTTGTTTTCTATAATTAAAGTTGAATACTTTTTAATACTCGCCAAACCGGCTCGCTATGAGTCCTCGAATTACTTATCCGCTTGGCATTTCCCTTTCCCATAAAACTCTTAAATTACGTATGTAATTACGTTTAAGTTACCTGTACCTTATAAGAACAGCAATCTGCCAGTGAAAATCTTGTCCAAATCTAATCATATCCTTTTAGAAAATAGATTTTAAATTTATTGTAATTTAAGGCTGAACCTTTTTCAAACACTTTCTTTAATAGGTATTTTATTAATTTAATATTATAACTTATATTATCAGTATTCTGAAAGAATTAATGCGGTTTTCAACTGATATATGTAATCTAATAGGTACTTATTTCGTCGTCGTCGCTTCAACCGATGGACATCCACTGCTGGACATAGGTCTCACGTAATGACGTCCACAAGGCCCGATCTTGCGCCGCTTGGCTTCAGCGGCTACCGGCGACCCTCTTTTTATCATCGGTCCACCTTGTGGGGGTTCTGCCTACACTGCAAGGTCTGGTGCGGCGTCGCCACTCCAGTACCGTCAGTATTCGATCACGTCGAGAAACTCCGAGCATAGCCCCCTCCATTGTACACTCACGCTGAGTGACTCTGAGTATAGCCCTCTCCATTGCACACTCACGCTGAGTGACTCTGAGTTTTCGCATGAGGGCCATAGTCAGCGACCACGTCTCAGAACCGTAGGTCATCACTGGCAACACGCACTGGTTGAAGACTTTGGTCTTCAGGCACTGATGGTTATCGGTCGAAAATATCTGGCGCAGTTTCCCGAACGCTGCCCAAACAAGGAACTTTTAATATAACAGAATAAATGTCACATTAAAAATTAAAACAATGCCAACAGTTTATGGTTTTATAAAATATTTATTCAGACCCACACCATTCTCCAATTTGTGCCATTTTTCGTTTCGTGTTTCGGCAAAGTTTCACGAGTTAGTTCGTGACTAACGTAGATTCAAAGCTGCCAAAATGTCAAACTTTTAAATGGCACGGATACGTTTACGGTATGACTCAAATGGTTATAATTATCTTGTATTTTAACTATTATTTTTCCAAAAATATAATTAAAAACATATTTAACACATTTACTTTAATCAAAAATCGTTTACGTTTATAAGTTAAAATTATAGATGCCTTCCTAAGGCGTTTTAGTAAAATCGTTAATCTATATAACTTTACTAAGACATCGTGACTCATTTATACATAATAATATAAATATGAAATACCCTATCGGTCTGTCTGTTATTTGACCTAATTTCGATGATTTTTTTAATACATTTAAGGGATCTAATAACATGCTTGGAGTCAAGAGAGGATGAGAAAGTTGGCAAACTTTCCTGGAACTAAATCCAGACATTTTAAATAAGGTCAGGTCAAGAGTACTATAAACTGACGAACGTGTATGAAAGGTTTAATGAGAATGAAAGAAGCGAAGGAGATATGCAAGAATCATGGCAATTGGAAGGACATGGTCCCTGCCTACCTCTATGGGAATGAGGCGTGATGTATGTATGTCTAATAACATTATATGAATCGATTTGGTACAAAAACAGAATAGTACTAATTTTGTGACTAAGATAGGAGATTTCAATTTTATCGTCTCAAACTTTCTCGTCCAGGTATCGCAAGTCACATTACAGTAGGCCTTGGATTAGGGGTAAATTAAAAGGCTCCCAACAGAGCAGCCAAGGTCGACATAGAGTTTATTGCTCGTATCAGCAGTTTCACTTGTACCGTCGTTTCCTAAAACCACATAATCTTTGTTATATATAGTAATAAATTAAAATACTGTGCAATTTGTGTGGCAACAATTAGCAAGAACTATTGACAGACATTACGTTGATTGGAATTCGTAGGCAGAATAGTAGTTGCCACTTAGCGTTCAGCATGGATCTATCGTTAACACAATGGGTCATATCAAGATTGTATCTCTGAGCTACCGAGCGGTGGCTGGAAACGGTGAATACAATCTAAGCACTTCTAACATCACGTTGTCTATAAACTAAGTAATATAAAACGAACTTCTTAAAATCATTAAATTGAAAAAATCTTAAACCTTGGTGATCTTTCAATAAATGACACCATACTCGCAAAGACGATTATTGTTAATTTCATTTATTAAAGAGATCAGGTTTAATGAAACTGTATCAAGTCTCATCACCTATAAGTTTATAAAATGTGTTTGGACGTGAGTGATGTATAAAAAGCGATGTATATTTTGTAATAATAACAATAAATAGAATAAATAGAATAAATAGAATAATCTTGACTAGTGTCAAGTGTCTTGATTTTGTTGTGCTGTGTTTGCATCATATATCAGCAATAAACGATACCACACCTGAAATCCAACCTATTCGCCCTATTCATTAAAAATTTGACAGACTTTTCGCTTCCTATATGCTCAATGAGAACGTATTTCTACATTTTTTCACGTAATCGGGAGTTACTCATGTGTTACCACCGAGAACAGCTTATCTTAGATATGTGTTAACTAATCAATCTATATTGCGACGAAAACAGTAATTATTTCAAATCAATTTAAAAAAGAATTGCAAACAACGTATTGGTTTACCTCAAATGGATGTCAGATTTCATTTGGAGTTTGCAGCATTCTCTAAAGCTGTATAAATCACATAGATTGCTGCAACAATAAACAACAACGAGTAAAAGTTAAATGGATCGGACGGATCTTAAGTAAATTTAATTTCAATTAACTTTGGAAAACAACTCACAGACTAGACTTAAAAGCTAACGTATGTAAAGCTTATAGCACAATGCTGAACGTCTTTTAACTGAGTTTTGGTTTTTACTATTGTAATAAATATAGACTTCACTCTTCTGTCTTTCTGTAGATGTCATTTATTTAAAATATTTTATATTAAACGCTTATATTACTCTAGCTTAAACGTTTGTTGCCATTATCAGGAGCTATTTTAAAATATTGATAGTTTGGCTAAAGATCCCCTTGCCAAACTAACCCGTCATTATACCGAAGATATCCCGGACGTCAGCCTGTACGAGATTATTATGGCTCTCAAGCAGATGAAGAACGGCAAGGCACCGGGCGATGATGGAATCACAGCGAAACTCCAGAAGACGGGTGGAAAACCCATTCTTTAAGTCCTTCAGTGAATGTTCAATTCCGTTATCCTGGAGGCATGGTGCCAAAGGCATCGCATAAGAGCGTGGTAGTTCTGTTCTTCAAGAAGGGTGACAACACTTTATTATAGAATTACAGACCTATTGCACTGCTAAGTTATGTCTATAAACTGTTCTCGAGGGTCATTACGAATCGTCTCACTCGCAAGTTTGACGACTTCCAGCCCCCCGAACAAGACGGGTTCCGAAAAGGCTTTAGGACCATATACCACATCTTTCCGCTGCGGCAGATCATACAGATCACCGAGGAGTATAATCTGTCACTTTGCTTGGCATTCTTGGTCTAATATTAAAATAATGTAATGACGTGACGTGAATAATATGAAATACAATTTTGTTTCTGCATTCCTAAAGTACACGATATATAAAACTATAATATATATACATTATTGTAAATCGTTTCTTTCTACACCCGTTATAAACTTCATAGCCATCAAGAGATATTCTAAACTATTTGCGATAGATTTACTATTTAGCAATACAATTTCTTTATGCAACATAGGATAAATTATTTCTAATAATAAGTTGTCAGTTAGGTTAAATTTAATAATTTATTAAAATCTAGTGTCTACAGATTTTACTCGAACGTTATTTAGCAAAACGTGACGGCGTAGTTTCATTCAATATCCAGGAGATAAAATGTACAGCGTGCCTTAAAAAGTTTTCATTTTATATATTTGTAAAATGTATTATGTTTTCTTCACCACCAAGTGTCCTTTTGACTACATATATCACCTCCATTAAGAGTCCCTGGAAGAAATCGGTTTTTAAGCGATAAGCCCGCCCATTGTGCGACCTCTATTTAATTACATAAAAATCTCATTTAACAATAAAGTATATCAAAATAAAGTTCATGCGTACAAAGTATACATGTAAGAAGTGAAACTTAACGAAAATATTAGATATAATTATCATTAAAATATCAAAAGATTCAAACATTAATACAAATAATTTCTTAAAATGTCAAATGACGAATTTTAAATAAAAATGCCTCGTAATTTTTGTCAATATTATAAATTATTAATTAAATTTTGCTTTTGTATTAAAATTAAAAAAAGGAGAATTTATGAAACATTTTTATTTTATATTTTATGACAAATAGTTTATACAATTATTAAATGACGAGTGGGAAATTAAAATGCCACATGTTATTTGTAAATATTACAACTAAATAACTTTCAAACGAATTAGCATTAAAAACGCTGCATATCTTCATGACGCTAATAACGCATTTCATCCGTGAAACTTTTACCTAAAGAAGTTTCACTTCAAAAGGAATATACGTGTGAATACATCCTATGATTCCGTACGTTGAAATCGTTTGCGTAGAAAGCTAGCCCGATTTAATCTCGCCGTACGATTGAGCTCGTATGGGGCCAATGGATCACCTGGCTTCCGTTACAACAACGATCTTGATTTCTTTCCTAATGTACCTACCTCCCACGTGAGTAATGCTTTTAGGTGGCTCCTTAGACATTTAACGATTCTTACTATCGTATAAGAATGTTTATATTGTTAGATTTTCAGACATTCTGACAAGGTTTTTTATATTTACAAGATTTTTGTCGTGATTATGGCACATTGGATGAGTATTTCCAAGTTCCAAGTTTCCAGGACGATAGATGGACCAACAGCGTTACAACATGGACAGACGAGCTGACAAAAATAGCTGGTCCCTGTTGGCCGCAAATAATTCAAGAGAGAGACACGTAGAATTCTTTAGAGGAGATCTTCACCTTCACTTGAAGAGGGGTTCATGCAATTTTTTTATTTTCTAAAAAACATTTTTCTATAAATAGGGAAATTACATGTAAACATCGTTAAATAATGGATGTAATCGAACTTGTAAAAAAAAAAAAAAAAATAACTGCATGAAATAAAAGGTTTATTATTGTGGCACACTGACTACAATGACTATGAATAAAAAATAAAATAGGCCATTATTGCTGTTTCTTCAATTAACTGAAACTATATTCTTGGCATTCGGTTATTCCTTCCTCACAGCCTTTCTTTCGACAAAGGTCTCCTCTAATGCTTTCCATCTGTACCGATCCTTTGCTGTATATATTGTTATTTTGGTCATGCTACTTTCTTCAGGTCGCCTTCCCATCGCTTTATTGGCCTTCCTTTACTTCTTATGCTTTCCCTGGAGTACCATTCAGTTATTATCCTCGTCCATTTTTTCTTCTTTTCTCTAATCATGTGTACCGTCCATTGCTACTCAATTTTCCGAAAATTAATTGTACTTTCTTTTCTTTTACTCTTTTTAAATTTGTTTTATCTATTCGCCTCACTCCTAATACTCTATTGTATTCTGACAAATATTTATTTTATTTTTGACATTGCTAATCATGTTATAAAATGGCTATTTACCCCAAAAATGTTATAGTGATATTTTTATGACAGTCTTTTGCTCTACTTTATATATACCATTTAATTGTTTTATACGTGTGGTGGGACTAATTTATATGAAACCTTTTTGTGTGTTCAGGTGGATTCAAGAAGGGTTTAGACAAAAAATTCAATCTTATAAATAACGAATATCCTCTTATTAAATATCTAAAGTTTTACTAAGTGAATATATGTCAGAACTCCTGGACTGCTTTTGTTAAATTAGAAATCTAAAATAATTAAACATCTCAATTTCACATCATATTTGATTTTATATTTATATTTTAAAACTTTGCCAACAGTTGCCGCATCTCTTGAACTTTGCAATGAAAACGCAAATCTGGGGTAAATTTGAGTGTACACAATGAATAACTTTGTAAGTAGTTTTGTAACTCGAAACAATATTAAATATTAAGATGACTTTAGTGCTTTGAATTAAATTAAATACCAATAAGGAAGTATAGGGAACAAGTAATAAAAAATTACAATTCCTACACCATTTCGTACACAACTTTTTAAATATTAGATCGAAAAAAATGCTGCAATCTTTTAGGTGGACTTTCAATACAGGGCGCTGTACAGTCAGCAAGTAACTTAGTAAAATCCTAAAATTACTTAAATTTTTTTTTGAAACGTGTGTTTATGACACAAGAAGTGAAACATTTTAGAGTTTCCAATCTAAATAACTATATAAATAAAATTGTAAATACTTCTACGACAGTTATATCATACATTAGTATACATTATCAACCGGAGAGTGATGGTCCAATTTGCATTACTGGTCAGAAAAACCGTTTGTGAAGATACGGTCTAAGATAGTATCACGATAACCCTGGCGGAAATCGAACCCAGAATTTCTGGCAGCGAAGCAGGTACTTCCGCTATTACGCTATCGACGCCTCGTAAAGTACTACTAAATGCGAACTAATTTTTATATCTTGTTTATATTTATACAAATCTAAAATTTTATTTCCGAGGTTGAGATGGAGGGAAAAAGGTAGACATGTTCGGTATTTAATGAATTTAATTGTCATTAATATATTAAAAGTGTCGAAAATTAATACAAATAATTCATTGAAATCTCATATGACGAATTTTAAATAAAAATGCTACGTGTTTTTTTCAATATTACAAATTAACAATTAAATTTTGTTTTTATATTTAAAATTTAGAAAAGAGAATTTATGACATTGTGTTTGTAAATATTGAAACGACCTAACCTGCAAACGAATCAGCATAACAAACGCTGCACATTTTCGTGACGCACTGCACTAATCACGCATTTTATCCGTAAAAATTTTACTCTAATGCGCCTAAAGAAGTTTCACTGTAGAAAACATACCAAACGAATTGAATTTCATCCCTCCATGTTACTAACTTATAAAATAACTCATACGTAACAACATAAATCAACGAGTTTCACAAACATAGTCCTGACCTATAAAAAGATTGCCAACATTAAAATATCCTTATTAAGCATTTCATTTGAAATTTATTTTCTGTCGTAGTTTAGGCAGCCTTCCAAATGTATTACTCAGATAGCTTTCAATGAGGGGTCATCTTACAGTAGTCAGGTCAAATCTCGCCTGTCGGTACCGATAGGCTTTCATTCAACAATTATAACGGCTACTGGTTATATTATTCGACTTTATCAATTCTTATTGGTATGTTATTAGTACTCTACTTTTATATTATCATTTAGTGTGAAATTACCAACATAATTACATCAATATATCGCTGGTTTCTATTAAGAAAACACGACTGCTTAGTAGAGCGGTTAGAAGTTAGTTTCATTGATAAACAACCTGAAAATATATTTTAAATATAGGTCGTGTGCTATAAGGAAAGGACACCACCACCACCACCCTTGACATGACTTATACATCAGATTTTCAAGTTTTTTTTTTAATGAAAGTAACTTCAAACCGCTCTCCTAAACAGATGATCGTTCTTTCTAAATAGGATCAACGATATATTTGCAGAGCTTTATGACAACGTGTCTTTCGAAGATAATTAGCGCTCAAAAATGTATGGGAATGACGTTTCATATTCGTATTGTTTAAGGGAGCAGCAATCTAAGAAATGTCTTTGTTTTTATTACGGACATTTGGATGGAAGTTTGCGGCATAATACAAGAATTTTTCAAAGTTATAACTGGATAAATAATGCAACTTCTTGAAAGAAAGTCGCATAACTTTTTAAACGAGGCGGAGATATGTATCTTCAAAAAGGTTTCAATAAAAAATGTAATTTTCCACTTTTTAATTACTAAATTTTTATTACAAGACTACTTCCAACAATTCCACTGTCGATAAAATAATATAAATATTTGTGAGAGTATTTCGCGTGATTCCAATGAAATTTATTTGTATAAACAAATACATTTTCTTTTTTATACTATGTATTTGGCAAATTTTTATACGTAACTTCAATTATATATAAAACAAAATTATATTAATTCATGTTAATAAGGTAGCGACAACGTGTTTACTTTAGTTATTCCCAGAAGTCATAATATCATTTTAGGAACTAATTTTGTAATTTGATTTTACTCCAAATTAATACAATTGTTACTTTAAATGAAATATAAACAAAACTGAAGGTTAATTTTAGCTATAAATCTCCTAAGTACTTATTTTTCTATAAGTTTGCGTTTTTTCAAAATGCTGTTTTGTCGCTTCTAAAAAATACTTCACTCATGTGTTTCTCCAGAATTGTTGCGATTATAAATATATTATTTTAATGTAATCACATATTTTCTAGATTTTTAACATAAATATCTACTTTATTGAAAGGATCCATTGCGATAACAACCCTTTTATTAGATGAAATTGTATCCGTACTACAAACTGATGCAATGCGGGTAAATGTCATAAAGACATAGTTTTGGTTGCGTTTCTGGTGTATTATTACACATTGAGAAACACAGTGGTTTAATTAAATGTTTTAATGGTCTATATATCCTACCTGAAGGGTTTTTGGGGTGGGTTATATTACGGGTTGTATTTAATTACTACCCTATCTATAAACTCCGAAACACAACTTTCCTATTTCAGGTCAGGTAATATATGATGACGTGATATTTAATACCAAGTGAAAAGAGTAATAAAACAAATAATTTTACGTTGAAACATGTTTTGACATAAAAACTTGTTTAGGCACGTTGTGCATTTTATATTGGGGGTATTGAATGAGACTGAACCGTCACAGTCGGCTGTGTTGTGGTCGTTCAAGTAAAGTCAGCTTTCCTCGAATAGCGGAGCGAGTGTTATAAGAAACGCGTTAACGCGTAACAATAATTAATACAGAATTATAATTAATCATATTTTAATGTGTTACTATTGCTACTACTACCACTACTTCTAATATTATACTGTCGTTACTGCGTGAATTTAGTACAAAAAATATTAAATTTTTCATATTATCCACCTCGTTTTGAGGAAGCTTTCGCCCCTTTTGTGTGGTGTTTGGATCTCATGGAGTTTTTTAAATTTTCTAAATGTCTATATTTATAGTTATATCACCAAAAATACAGTAATCATGAAATTTTTGGAATCAAATTGCCGAATATCTTTTCTTATTAAATAAAACCTGAAAGCAAATTGTTATTGGTTTATCACAACTAGTTTTTGCCGTGTAAGTAATTTAAAATTAAACGTTTGTGATTTCCCTCTTAAGTAGAATGACCTACCTAATAAAATAAAGACTGTGTTGTAAATGAAATCGCAGGAGAATGTAAAGTAACATACGTAATTTACTACAAATGTAAATTATTCCAATATCGTCTCTATGTAGGAAACATCGGACACTTAAGATAGTGCGAAAACCTCATTTTATACTTTCCCGATACTGCTCTCAAATAAATGGGAGTAATTTTCACACTTTGGAACCGAGTGGAGGTCTCTGTCTTCAAGTGTATGGAAAAGTACGTCGTTTATAGGCTTTCCATATTAACGATGCCAATGGTTCAACGCCAATATTAAGCACTCCATTTGGCAAGAATCAGAGACGCCCAGAGACGCTGCACAGGCGAATATCGGACTTTTTTCATACATAAATATGATTCAGAACTGAGTTGGGAGTGAAAATAAAATTTTATATAAACTGCGAAAGGGTTGTTGGAACTTCGGAACTGAATCGAATTGAAATGGCTTAGCTATTTTGAGCGTTGCTCGAAATTTTGTATTTCTATTGTTCATTTCTCCTTCAACTTTATAATGTACGAATTTTGTGAAGTTCACTCTTTTTAACGCAGATTTTAACTTTTTATTAGAGAATGTACGTTTGTTTTTCTCAGCTTTACTCCTGTCTGGTATTACATCTGTTTTACCAAAAGCTTTGAGAACGAGGTGAAAGTTTTTAAGCTTAGTTAAAAGGAACTTTTTTGTTACGTTTAATCTGTAAAAACAAATGGTAAAGTGAATTTTGACTAAAAATGTTATTTCACTTTTACTTATTTTCAATTTCGTATTAATTCGATGTATAAATTAAACCTATTATTTAAAAAATAAGACTGCTGCGGTATATTAAGCGCACTTAAATTTCACCTTTCAATAAAAACGTCTTCAGAAGCTAGAAGACTCCAATATAAAATGTAAAATAAAATAAATTATTTGTATAAATGAATATAATGTGTTTTATGTTATCTTTAAATAGATAACATAAAACACATTAAGAAAAGTTGTTTTAACATGACATAAAAAGTGTGTAATATCCAATATACACTTGATAGATCATATTTATTCCAAATACATTGATGCTGACATGTACAGGGGATAAATGAGGTTACACCGACATTTTGTGACATTAAGCTCCATTGGTTTTCAATGCGCCATACATTCGCACCAACCTGCTCTTTTTAAATAGATAAGCAAATGAATTGGAAGGCCTTGTGATCCACGCCCTTGAATAGAACATGTACCAAATGGGATAACGTTCGCGTAAGCTTCAACGGTAATAGCCAGTTATTTGTAAATGGCAGAGTATACTGTAAAATATCTAATATATAGCTGCTTATTCTAAAAGAATGATGCCATATTAAAAAAGTACTTTTATACTTTAAAAAGCAAAAGAGAGTTGACAGAGTTAAATGAAAAAAATTCAGAGTTATAAAAGTAATGTATTTTATCTAGTAAAAGTTATAAAAGAGCCAAAACAAAATGATTCATATATGATACACGTTAAGAAATTATTTATGCTTTATGCCATATAACATACTAGCTGAACCCGCGACTTCGTCTGCGTGGAATGTTTTTGGGTACAATTTTCATGAATTTCTCCGTTCTTAGCTGACCTATACTCGGCATACGCCTTATGGTTCCAGGCCGTTCGTGATGAGTCAATAGATACCTAGATATCTCTTATATACATATTGATAATATGCATTTAGTATGATTATTTTTGATGAACTTATATAAAATTTAGTTAGAAGCGTATATGATTTTTTTTATATTGCTGACAGGTTAGCGCTTACCTGTGATCACAACTGATGATACAGTCTATAATGGAAGCTCGCTAATCTAGTAAAAGGCAATTTATCTCTTATGGTTTTTGTATAGTATCGTACCGGAACACAAATCTCTTGCTTGGTGATATGTCTTTGCTAGTAAGTAGCAGCCCATTAAGGTCCAACTGCTGGGCCTCCACAGGCCTCCTCACTCGCATGAGAGGGGGTTTTAGAGCATAGACCCGCCACACTGCTCCACTGCGGATTGGCAGGCATAGTACACAAGTGCACTCTCTATTCCTTCACTCTCATAGCCCGATGTGACGGTAATTCGACACAACCGGAGAGAGATCAGGCGCAGGACCGACGGCTTAACGTGCTCTCCGAGGCACGGGGGTGGATCACACCGCCGACTTCCCAACTTCGGGCTAATATTGAGAAAATCTTAATAGAAAACTCAATATCCATTTTTGAATTGGCCCGACCCGGGACTCGAACCCAGGACCTCATGTCTGTAGTCGAACATGCTAACCACTAGACCAATAAGGCAGTTAAAACTGTCTTTGCTAGTAGGGCGGTAATTAGCCACGGCCGATGCCTCCTACCAGTGCAGCCTCGGAAAAGTTTAAAAACGCAGTTTCCCAAATTGGCCATCTTAGGATCGAACCGGGGACCTTTACTAGAAAATTGACAATTCGCACCACTGCACCAGTGAGACTGTCGTATACTACCACGGTATATAAATAAAATTCATTCCGCTTCATCCATTAAAAAGAGTATCTAAAATGACCAAGGAATTTGCTCTTTCATGAATCATGAGTTTGGTTCATGAATCATGAATCATGAGTGAAGGTTAAATCTTGTATATGCAGTGTCACTTCGTTTTGAATTACTTTTATAATTTTTGTAGTGAAACTTCTTTAGGTGTAATGATGCATAAGGGTAATTTTTTTTTTCTAAGAATGGCATCGCGAAGATGTTGTTTATGCTTATTCGTTTGAAGGTAATTTAATAGTTACAAATAAAATGAGGCATTTAATTTTCCCACTCATCATTATATAAAATAAAATTATTTCGTTAATTCTCTTTTCTAAGTTTTAAATTCAAAAACGAATAATTAATCAATAATTTGTAATATTGACAAAAAAACACGTGGTATTTTTATTTACAAATCGTCATTTCCGATTTCAATAAATTCTTTAACGACAATTAAATTCATTAAATTCCTAATATATCCTCTTTTTCACTCCCTCTAAATCTATGAAATCCAAATTTGTATAAATATAAACAAGACTTAAAAATTACTTTGCCGTAAGTTTCACTTCTCTGTACGGACGCACATTTGACTTTTTTGGTTTTATTACTGCCTGATAACTAAATATTCTAACCGTTTTATAAAATTTGAGAATGCATTTAGTTTTCATGATAATTTTGTAAAATCAGAACTTTGGAGAGATGGAGGCAAAAATTCCTGACATTTGTCCATGACGAGTATACTCGCAAAACTAAGTTATTAATAAAAATAATATAAATTATTTTGTTAGAAAATTTCATCATGTTATTTTTTGTAACCTGAAAATGAATTTAGTTATCATAAAACGGGACATATGGCAGCCTTTGTGTAACGAAAGCTACCATAGACGTAATTTATTGAAGATCCCGTTTCCCTGTACTAGGTGAGCAGATTCGGAACCCCAATTGTTAACATCCCGGAAACATGACAAAGGAATTACTGAGCTACGACAAACAATGTCAGCAAACACACGTCATCCAATTAAGAGTGACTACTAACGTCATTAAAACTGATCAACATGCTAATTAATCGCGTCTTAGTCGCTATCGTTAAGAGATTGTAAAATATATATTTTAGCTATTAATATCGTCGTTGAAATTTTAATATACTGATCGGAATCGTTGCAGTATGTAAATTGCTTCAACCGCTTTCATTACAAAGTATTAAGAATTGGTCGTTTTAATATAATATTACTTCTTCCTATAGTCGAAAATGTTCATCAATGTGGTGGGTGTAAGCTTCGAAACTATAAATGCGGGTACGATTTTGTTACTGACATCTTTATATAATCATTAAATACGCACTTTTATACAACTAAACACAGTAAAAACAAATCATCTATTTGAAGACGCAAACATCCTAGAATCGTTATATAAAACGTGACAACTTACTTCTACTGTAACGTGAACAAAAATAAAAATTTTAAAACAAATACTTGAGCAATGATGTACCTTTTAAACAAGTATTTATATCTAGCCATTTACAATGTGTCAGTTGTAATTGCAATAATAAAATTTGTGATCCCGATCCCGATTTACAAATTACAATCCACCCCTTGGCAATATCAAAGGGTTCTGCAGAGTGAAAAATTAATTAAAATTCGTGCTTTTCAAAGTCTGCCTTAATCACAGGCTAAAAAGGCACATTCAACGAGCACATGCAATTACTTTACATGCTTTAAATGGGCTTATATTCTACATTTTAAATTCCGTTCATTAAAAATGAATTTAGCTAGATTGCACTTTTTTTTAATAAATTACGTCTAACTACTGTGTCGATTTGATTGTACCCAGCGGGATGTCCAACGTGCGTTGTTCGTACCGTTATATCGAGCTACTTGTATCATTATTAGAACGTGATGTGGCATATAATGAAAAAGTAAGTCCAAACGAATGTTTATTTCTTATTTTTCAATAACTTCATGAGGAAATGTTTTATTGAACACCACAAAAGAAAGTACTTAAGTAATTCTAATGGTATTTTAGTCTTATCGCTATTTAGCGATCTCTTCCACACATCTTAATGTATAGAGAGACCGTCAAAAAAAGAAAAGAGAGAAGGACGGCGTTGCTTATAAATAATAAGACATATTTATATTACATAGAAAATGTTTATTTATTTATTAGATAAGCCAACAACATTTATGTACAAACATATAGACTCAGAGAGAGGATAACAAGAAACAATATTACATAACACAAACGTCACTAATAGACTTATACAGTAATTACATAATATAGATCAAATTAATTATATACAAATAAAATCAGTTGAAATGTTCAATTCACATTTCAACTGAGTTGAAAAACAGAAAAAATATCTATGGAATTTTACGCAATAAATTGGCGACGGAAACTTGCTACTTTGGGGTCGAAAATATCTTTTTTAGTATGTAAGAAGTTACATTGGCGACGAATGCAATTTAAACACGAGTGACATACATAGCATCACGCCTCGTTCTCATAGGGGTAGACAGAGACCACGACCTTCCACTTGCCACGTCCTTGCATATCTTCTTCGCTTCTTTCATTCTCATTAAACCTTTCATACAAGTTCGTCAGTTTAGAGTACTCTTGAGCTGGCCCTTATTTAAAATATCCAGAGTTTGGTCCAGAAGCGTTCGCCTTGGTCTTCCCTATCCAACTTTCGCATTCACTCTTGATTCATAAATCCTTTTTGTCAGTCTCATTTTATTCATTCTCTCTACGTGCTCAAATCATATAAGCATACCTTTCTCAATTTTAGTCACTACATCTTCTTTTATACCACAACGTTCTCTTATCACACTATTTATTACTTTGTCACTCAGTTTCAATCCACTCATACTGCTCAACGCTCTCATCTCTACCGTATTTATTTTACTTTTGTGATTCTTCTGCCATATCCAACTTTCACTACCATACTTAAGTGTTGGCACAAACACTCCAGCATGCACAGCCAGTCTGGTCCTTTGAGACACCATCTGGCTATTCATAATTTTAGATAGATGTTAGAGAGATGCGATCGGCCTTACGTTGTTTAATACAACAATAAGTTTTTATCAATGTTTGCTTATGACGTTATCACGTAATATTTTTACCAATAATGAAGTTGAAATACTTAAAATAAAATCAGAAAATACGGCCAATTATATTCACAAACCAATAACTTTGCGCCCTTGTCTTAAATGCATTCATTTTATCAAAAGAACGGTAATTGCATTGAAATCAAAGATGGCTGCGATAGGGAGCGGCCATTTTCACTAATTAAGTCCGGACAAGGACCAAGCAACAATTAAGAGACGCGATTGTTGATAACCGCATGGCTATCAACTCTTCATTCGAGATGCAGCAAAGTTAAGACAAAGTTTCCTTCACACCTTATTAAGGCTAACTTACGCTATCACAGCGTATGCGAAAATCTGTGTTCACCAAACTCGTTAAGTATTTTAATCAAGTACAGTCACCTAACAATATATAAATATCTAGAAGTTTTAACACATAAATAAGGAAATATGTATTAATGTGTGTACATTAGGGTAACATTTTTACGTATGAAACGCCTAATTAGCGCCACGAAGATGTACAGCGCTTTTTATGGTAATTCGTTTGAAGGTTAGGTAGTTTTAACATTTACAAATAACATGAGCTATTTAATAATTTAATATACTATTTTCTTAAATCTAAATTCATTAAAAATAATAATTTCTAATATTGAAAAAAACCACGTGGCATGTTTATTTACAATTTGTCATTTGAGATTTCAATAAATTATTTGTATTAAGTTTCAACACTTTTAATACTTTAATGACAAGACTTAAAAATTAGAATGACAAAGAAGTTTCGCTTCTGACTTTGTACGCACGAACTTTTAATTTTTTTTTTTATTAACTTAATGTATTCCTTATGCATAATTAAAAAAAAATCTTGGCATTCTGCACTCCTTCTCTCTCTATATCTATATATATAAAAGAGCTATCCAGGTATCTATTGACCCATAACGATACCTCTGGAAATAATAATACGTAAGGCGTAGAGACTGGAAATTTGGTAAGAATATTCCTTTTGCCGAGTAGAGGTGAGCTAAGAATGGACTCTTCGGAATTCCATCCGCAAAGGGGATTGCGGGGGTGTTACTTAAAAAATTCAAACTTCACATTTACAGTCTACATCTTTTAGGGTATGTAACTTACGTAACGTAACTTGGTTACAATTTTTTGTAAAACAATTTGCCTAAATTAATGAAAATGCTACCAAAAAAACATTCCGCGCAGACGAAGTCGCGGATTCAGCTACTAACTATAAGTGGGGAAATTTCATGCTCCTGTGTCCACGCCATTTTCCTAATAAGTTGTATAGTTTTTGCTTCACCTATTAATATATAGCTATCCGGAGGGCCTCTACGTATAATGAGACAAGTATAAAATCCTAATAGTATCCCAAACATTTTAACATATTTATCACTTTACTACCTTTTGTACTATTGATATCTATTTTTAAGCATTTTGTTTTAATAGCAATATGATTTGAAAATAATCTATGTTCACAAATAACTTGATATAATGATCAAAATTATAGGGACGTCAAAGTAAATAAAATTCAAGTTGACCGTTTGTGCGTAGGATCCCTCGATTTACTCGATTTTTATTGTATAAATAAAGTTTATTATATTTGTACTTTCCGCTCCTGCTCTACTGTCTATTATTCCTCCCACAAAAAGTTCTCTGAAAGAGAACGCTTTAATTGCCAGGACTATCTTTACACACTTTATTACGTAATTTGCTTTGGTTTACCAAATTCGTATTTTTCTTCGTTGTGTCAAAAAGTTTCATTTAAATCAATTTGAGAAAAACATACTCTAATAACTTTTATTCATTCAAAGGCTCATACTATATGGCAAATACGAATTCATACAAAAAGTGTATGTTTTTACAAATACCCCACATATTCTATGAATGATTTCTACCCTAGATATCTTTTATATGAACAGTGCTGCGATTTTATTTTCATATGGAAAATATGGTCTTTTATGGTGATTAATTGTGTTTATTAAACATTTTTGTTTTAAATTAAGATTATCCACTGTCACCTCTGCTAATTAGACCGCTATAAAAGCCCAGGTAACGACTTACATTAGTACAGAATTAAGTATGAATATGTTATGTTTCAATACTAAAGTATAGATTAAAACTTTCATCAAATTTTGGTGTTATACAACAAAATTTCATGAATTGTAAAGTTGATTCAACAAAGTTGTAAAAAATAGTTGCACTTACAAAATAAAACCCAAGTTACGATGCCGTAATGCGAAAAGTTCTTGAACTAAACATCTGATCCCGACTGTACAAAGCGTCGTTTTCGTCTTGTTAGAATTCATAGTGGTTCAAAAGTTGAACGAAAGTGCAGAATCGATAGATAATGCAAACTTGGAAGGTACTTCGAAGGAACATCGTTTTCAATTTCCATCTACTCTCATGCTACAATGTTAACCTAGATAAATGGGTTAAAACAGTGAGTAGAGCGCGAAGGAGAAAGGTATCTTTTAGTACAATGCGCAAGAATAGGACAACGTATCTCTATATCATAAGCCGCGTTACATCCAATGTCAAGCCAATTTTGATCAATTGGAAAATTATGTGCCATATATTCTAATGCTAACTGGGTGCCATTAGAATGTTCAGATTGTTAGTGAAGATTAACGCGTTATTGGCTTTAACTCGTCTATACTAATATTATAAACGAATTGTTCCCCGAGGTGTTACCCGCGTAATGTCGTATGCCTTTTTATCTAAGATTTAAGCCTAAGTTACTCCTCATAACCTGAGCTATCTGCCTGTTAAAGTTCTCTTAAATACGAGAAAGCCTTTGAACCAATTTTGTCTTAAGTTCCGAGAGACAGTATTTCACAAAATCATTTCGTTAGGTTGCTTTTGACTAATCAAGTTAATTATAATACAACTTAAATTTTTAAAGCAGTTGCCTACATTTAAAGTATACGATATTATATCGTTTTTGTCAATAAATGCTAAACTAAGTGCTGCAGAGCATTATCTTAGCTATATGGCTTGGATATGTTTTAGGGAAATAAGTAAATAGCTCAAAAACCTTATAAAATCTTCATAACGATTTCATAACGAACGACTTTTACCTAGATGATTTAGACTAGATGTTTTCAACGTACATAAAGGTAAGTTGAAAACATCTAGTAAAAGTAAATTTTATGAATTACCTTAATAGATAAATCTAAAGTGCTGTATCTAAAATAACTTTTAAATTACCATTATTCATCTTTAGGTTAGCGCTTGATTGTGATCATGCCTGGCGGTAAGTGATAATACAGTTTAAGATAGAAGCGGGCAAATCTGTTAAGAGACAATTTAACTGTTATGGTTTCTACATATCATCGTACCGGAACGCAAATATCTTTGTTTAGCGGTATGTCTTTGTTGGAAGGGTGATTACTAGCCACGACGGAAGCCTCCCACCTGTTCAGACTCAGGCAAGTCCGAAAATCCAATTTCTTAATTTGGCCCTCCGGAGTTCGAACTTGAAACCTCTTCTAACAGAGCGAATAATTTCATCACTACGCCAGGGATATCTAGCTATAAAACACCTAGATTTGTAAAATAATTATACATTTATTTTAAATACCGTAATTATAATATGATATCTCAAGATAGCGTTCTCTTTTATAAGAAATGAAAGGAAAAATGTAATAATTCGATTTATAAATGGAATTCAAGCTGATAAAGTGCTGCCAATCGGGCGTGATACTTAATATCATCCTCTCGAGCCTACCTAATGGATTAGCATTTGTAAGATACGCTTGATGGAAGTATTATGTATTCAAATTTCCATCTTTAGGGTACATAGTGATAGAGTGAGAGACGGTAGAGAAAAATACGTGTTTAATTCTACCATATTATTTCGATACAATACAAAAAACTTAATGTATGCAAAATAGATGATAACATTATTTAACTTTATCCTTACTCCAATTTCATTAAATATCTACCACTAAGTAAATAATAATTAAAAAGATATATATTTAGTAATGTACTCAGAATGAGTCACATTTAGTATATACACATAATTATACATTTCTTTTAAATGCGGAAAAATATTAACATTTAAGAACGAAGTCAAAATATCAAAAATGAAAATATATATGGACGTGGTCTACACCTTCGTAGTAACGTAGTATAAATACGTAAATAATATGTTATTAAAATATAAGCCTAACTCTTAGTGTATTTTAAGATATTTTTTGTATAGATATAAATTTTACTCAAAAACTGAAATGTGGGATTTTTAGTCAACTTTTTAATTAACAATATGACCGACGCGATAATTTGTTTAAGGATAATATTGTGTAACAGTATTATACTTCATTCATCTACTTTAATGAAAACAAAAAAAATGCTTGACTCTTATTTATTATAAAAATAATCAAAGGAAAACTGTTCTTTAATTGGAAAGTTTATTGACGTGTTCAAAACATAATTCCGCAATAATTTGACTTAAACAGTAAGTAAATTTAAAGTTAATACAATATGTGTAAGATACTATAATATACACGTTTATTACCACAACTTTTTAGGTAGTCGTATCCGTAAACATTATGCATTTTTTTAGAATCACATGTTTGTTTTGGAAAGTTAATGCCATGGATTTAATTGACAAATAATCTAACAGCCGGCGTAGCAACTACACAGACACACTGTTTGTATATTTATACAAGAAAATCTCATTCATTACATCGCACAAACACGAACGAAGCACTCAATTAAATCGTAGAGCGGGTAATAAGAGCTCTCTCTAAGCGCCTCCGTTGATGTACCGCAAACTGATACGACTGCGACAACTTTGAACTTAAACTAAAGTTTTGAATGTGAACTTGTTTTCATAGCCGATTCAGTTAGTTTTTGTAAAACATTCAATAACGATAAAACGCATTGGGAATTCATTAGTGAAATGAGTTGCTATCGCCTATTTTCCTTGATTTCGAAGATTTTATGTCTATTTATACAGTTTTAACTACTACAGGACTAGACTCAACGATATGTTGTGAGTTGTGCATTGATTTTGTTTGTCTATTCATCTTTATTTTATTATATTATTCTTTGCCTTTCACACATTATACGGAACTTTATTCTCTGAAATAAAAAGAAAATATAGAAGTGAAACTTCTTTAGGCGCATGAGAGTAAAATTTTTATGGATGAAACGCGTGATTAGCGTAACGAAGATGTGGAGCTTTTTATGCTAATTCGTTTGAAGGTTAGGTCACTTTAATATTTACAAATAATATGTATATGGCATTTTCATTTGCCACTCTTATTATATATACATAGAAATATTTCATAAATTATCATTTCTAAATTTTAAATTCAAAAATAAAATTTAATTAATAATTTCTGATATTGACGTAAAACACGTGGCATTTTTATTTACAATTCGTCATTTGAGATTTCAGTAAATTATTTGTATTAATTTTCAACAATTTTAAATTTTATTTAAATTAATAACAATTAAATTCATAAAATTGTTAACATATCTAAACTAGTTTCCCAAAGAAGTTTCACTTCTTACACGTGTACTTTGCACGCACGCATTTTTAATTTTTATTTAATCAAAAAAACTTACTCGTTCTTTAGAAAAATTCAATAAGCTCTAAAATCGTTATTGTCGCGTATCATGTGACGCCGCAAAAGTGAACAAAAATGAAGATTTAAATAATATATTAACTTTACTAAATATTATAGAAATATCACTATTTATGGAATGTATTTAAAAATAGATATTCTGTTACAATTTCCGTTATCTGTAAGTAAGTAGTAAAGTAGTACCCTAAAATGAAAGCATTGAATTATTTGTATTGCCTTATTTGCCTTAGGTTTATATTCACAGTTGTGTACTTAATTTACATCCAAGCAGAGATAGGCTAGGTATTAGTGACGTCAACGTATAAATAGGTACGGGGCGCATGCAGCACTTTCGTTGCATACCAAAATACGGATTACAGAAATGCATTAGGATTTTCAAACATTTCCTGAATGAAATGAACCCTTTCTCTAAAGATTGTGCGGTTTCTGTAATGAGTTTAATTGTATTTTAATTCGTTTTATCTCTCTACGATTATTCCCTATATCCTGGCACTTCAATCCTTTTTATTTTTGCACTTAACTGAAAACTGCTGAACGTTTAAATTTTAATTTGTAAAAACAGAAAGCAGCAGCTCATTAACGTTTCAATGCTGAGCAAAGACCTACTCACTTATTGGAGAGAGTTTTTAAGAGCATAGACCCACCAAGTTGCTCCATTGCGGGTTGGCAGGCAAAGTACAGAAGTGTATGCGCTAACACAAGGTCACTCTATTATTTCACTCTCAAAATCCGATGGGATAGCAATCCGAAACGATTTTAATTTAAATATGGTATATATTGTATTACTGTTTATATTGAAATTGTATTGTTTAATCATAAAAATCTCAGCAATAGCAAGTCCTACGAATATACCTCAAATATCCTGATTATAATATAAAGTTATTTAGCTAGGTGTAGGTTAGCCTTAGATAAAGGCTCATATTTCTTAAGTTATTTATATCCACAACGGCAAGCAAGTCGCAAAATGATGTAACACTTGCTTTCTAAGTCGTTATAAATTTTATCACAGTCACATAGAGCGAGAGAGAGACAGAGAATACACTTGTACACCATAAACAATATATAAAATAGATACAGCAACTTAATCCTATGATTAGCGATAAGGCCGCCTATTTATACCCTATTGTAAGTAGCGATTTCTGTCAGGCAACCTTAGGGTTAGACAAATTTGTTACGGACATGGGTAGGTGGTGTATAAAAGGTGTAGTACATAGACACATACAAAACATACATGAATACATAAACAGATACACACAAAAATACATACTAATAAATATATATTTACATATGAACCCAAAAATACACATTATTTAAATATTCGCAGTTTTTTCTTGTAAAAAGTCTTATAATGGATTACTTTTAAACTAATGTTGGAGATAAAAGTCAGAAGTACACTCGTACAAAATGCGTTTTCCAAAGGAATCAACATCATAGAGGCCGGTGAAAATAAATTGTTTCTAAGTTGTTTTTATAAGATCTTTATCGTAACGATTTTTCGACCTCGCTCCTATTTTCTTAAAAGGTATTTCAGTTAAGGTCTGCGGGTTTAACCCTTTTAAGTTCATTCACTTAAAGTGAAGTCGAGTAAAAGGAAAAAGTCGAATATAAACGCTATTTAGCTCCGTAATCGCAACACAAACAATGGTAGAACGAAATGATGTCAAATTCGGGTCGACAAATTACAAGACCCTTTCCAGGCGAGTATTTAAAAACAAAATGTTTTTCGTGGCTTTTCCGCGTCGCTTAAGCGGTTTATTTAGGGAAGTTATTTATGGCCTACAATAATTAAAACAAACTTTTTCATTATACGTTTCACAGGCTTCAATTTACATTTGGGATACAGAAAGATTATTTTATCATCGAATATATTGTACATAATACTCCAAACGAATATTATAAAGCTTAACGTTATTAAAGATTATAAAAGTAGGAAATGTTATTTTAATGGTAAAAATTTCAGTTGAGGATACTTTTTTCCTTTTAATAAATAGTTTTCAGAGCCTAACATTTCTTTTTTCTATTTACTAGAAAATTTATATGCATTAAGATACAAATTACATAGTAGGTGTTTCCGGCGGTGTAACCCGCGTAGATCATGATCCCATGAAGATATGGGTAAATTCTTCAGTTATCGGATCGAATTTTCAATTTTAATCATCCTTGAACCCAACTGACTCATTAAAGTTTTCAGCAAAATCGGTTTAGTCATTAAGAAACATATGTAAATAATTATTTTGTATATATATTAGGAAGCCAACGTTATATACAATGTTAATAATTATGCAAAATCATATTACATACATAATAAAGTTATACATTGAATTTCCCACTTATAGGCTAATTTGGCATGCAATACTAATATGTTATGTCTACAATTAAACTTATAAAAAATCTACTATATCATTATATAATAATAATAAAGGTGAAAAGGAAAGAAAATATATATGTCGGAAAATAAGAGAGAAGGAAGCTTAAAGCATAGGGGCGTAGGGTTCTCCGCCGACATCGTCATTAATGGCATCCATAATTTAATTTCTTACTGCTGGCGTTAGTGGGTCATGTTGGTGCAATCAAACACTTTATTAATTAACTTGAATTATAATGTTCAATCATTTAATGTTCCTGATATCAATTTACAAAAACTCATTAACAATAATAGCTAAGAAAGCGACAGTTCCAACAGTCGACCGCTCCGGCGAAGCGCTACCCGAGAACTGCCGAGAAACTCCCGCCGAACAGTCACTATTGACTCTGTCCCACGCCGATACTGATGGCGTCAGCGTTCCACAGACACCTGCTCTCCGACACATATATATATAAAGATATGCGCGAATCATAAACGTTCATAGCATTACTATACAAAAAGCAATTAAAATAGCAACAAAAATACTAAAGGATTGTAAGGAACATTGCCTATGTTTGAATTCTTTCATAATAAAATCATTTTTCGGAGTTTTTAAAATATTACCTCTTAATTTTGTGATATCTGAAACGTGAAAATATTATAAAAAAGCCAATTCGATAGAGCTTATCTTTAAAATACGAGGGTTCTGAATCCGTTTTTCAGATATTAATTCGTAACAGTCGTAAAACTTATTTTCATTGTGCCCTAAAAAGTTATGGTCTGGTGTAAGGGAAAATATACTTTCACTGGACTTTATTTGGGAGCCATTATGTTCACTGAGATTTGGGTTGTCACAACAATAAAAAGAGACATTTTTGTATGTTTTTGTTAGCTTTGTATGTTTCACTACGACGTTGTGGTACAATATATCACACTCGATTATTTTTACTATAAAAAGTTACGAATGAAAAATGCCTACAGCGTCATTCATTTAACCATAGCCGCACTAGTTTTAAACCTTTCCGGTCCTTAATAAATACCTAATGATTTCTGCACAAAATTTGGGTAATGTTATCTTCCAAAAAATTATATATTATTATGTATCAAGAGGAAAACAATCACATAAATATATTTCCTTGCGAAATTAGTTAGTTTGCTAGACTATATTAATTTAATTTGTGGTGGCCTAAGACATATACATTAAAAATGTTACAAAATAAAGAAACATATATCTGTGCAATGACTTTCATTTACAAAATTTGATCTGCTCCTTAAGTAATTTAATTTTTACATTTTCTGAATCACACCGCTATAAAAATTTATCACGAAACATAAAAAAATTACTTTTTTAACGGTGTATAAGGAATAATTTTTTATTTCTTTAAAATTAGTACACCGACTGTTCAATATGCTCTCCCAGGCGCGAGGCAATAGTAGTATTAGTACACTTTGTATTTCTCAATTTCTGACACATATTGGAACTCGAACCGAAGACCCTACGACCTCTATTTGTGTATTAAGAACAACTAAAATGATACAATTTTAGCCAAATATGATCAGAATATTGATTAAAGAAGCAGTAAACAAATTATGACATGCAGAAATCAATTCTGTTGATTTACTCATCAAAATCATATTATTCTTGAATCAGTCGAGACAAAATTTGATTACAGAAATTCTTGTTACGCCAAGAAATAAGCTAATCTATCTAAATCATATAAACAAGACACAGAACATCAACGAAACCCATTCGAACCGCTCGGAGAAATTATCAAAATTTTTTTCCCCTCCAAACGATCGCGTGAGGTTTTATAATACGAGTTTGATGACGTCTTTTTATTTTTATACCGCAGTAACACTCATAACAAGTCGACAACGAGCCGAATCGAGACAATAAAGCATCTTCAAGGTTGATGAGATGGGAGTAATGATTATTGCTTACGGTTGTTGATCCGGCCGCTTCTGGTCGGACGCAGCCATAATTTGGTTAAACCATAATAAACCTATGAAAATACACCCAATGCTATTGCTGGAATTTTTGTGGGTATATTCATGCCGTCATATGTTACTGTGGTTACAGTGGTTATTTAAAGTGGATGATGACTCCATGACACGATATACTAACTAAATAAATAAGCAGAAAACTGAATGCACCAAAAGCTTTGCTGTAGAACTATTAGATATATATCGTAAACTATATTTTTCTGCAATTTAGGAGATTGACATATGTAAACTTAAGTTTATCATCAGATTTGGTTATGGTTAATTAAATTCAAACGTAATTTATCAAGTAGACTTTCATAGCACTTTTAAAGCTTCAAATACCGTTTTCATATTATTTGAAATGTTTGATGCTGATATTATAGATTAACTTAGATTTCCACAATACGAGGGTTCCTTCGCTTCTTGTTTTGTAAAGAACCTACATTAAACTCATTGTGTGTCCTTTTTTATTTTCAACTAAGCTGTAGTCTAAAAATGACATTGAATTAAGTTTTTAGAAATAGTACAGATATGTAAAACTAAATAACATATATAAAAAAATAACTTATATAAAGTTATTTTATTATAATATATTATTGTGATATTATCTAAATAGATAGTAAATTCCGTTTAAGAAGTTGGCTTTAGAACCCTTACATATACACACACTTCATACTTGTGCAGTACTGGAGTTATACAAATAATAAATCAAGTAAACTGTCATGTTTTGTTTCATTGTATAATGTAGAGAATAATAGAAAAAAGAAACCAAACCCGGAAACATTTTTGCTATGAATTTTAGAAACAGTAGATATAGCTTTATTTTTGTTCAACATGCAATAATATATTGATAAAAAATAATAGCTAAAATAATAGATAAAAAATAATAGCAAATCTATTAAATATTATTTCTAACATGTTCTACATAACATCTTATCCTAAAGATGATATAGTTGATAGTACCTCTTTGGAGGTAACGAAATGGAGTAAAAGCTTCGTCTAACCTTAAAATAGTATGTTATTATTTTCTTTGTTGGTTTGGTTTTCTTTAGAATTAAATTTTGTTTACTATGTTGATCCCATAATATGATTATAACATGGGTACATCAGTGTAACATCCACTGTGAAGCTAAGCTCGTATTAAAAGGTTTACTTCTCAATAGATCTTAATGTTTTGAAATACATTCAATTATATACCAATCAGTAATAACAAAATAAACCTTAAAGTAAACAAGGTTATACAGAACTATATTAGTTTTAAAAATCTATGAACCTTATTAATTATTTGGCAACACCACAGAAAGAAGAAAAGCTGAATTTTCAAATACATGTATTGTTTTCTTATTTTTAACTATATTCATATAAAAGTAACAGAAAAGTTGTAAAATAAACTTTTTCCTTTCAAAATCCTTAACTTCCAATAATAAACAGGCATCATCAATATCAAATTAAAAGATTGATAAAGGAATATTATCATTATGAAAAAACCTTTCAAGTGCTTATTGGACGAAGACAATTTGGGTTCCGTAATTGTATAATATGTTGAACTGTTTTTTTTTAAATTAGAATAAATATTTAACATATATTATTTTTCAAATAAAAAAAATAAAAGTGTAATATCTTATACCATATTATTTCTCATAAATAAGAGACAAAATTCAGACGACTTTGTAAAATGCTGAAAATATATAAAAACTCAAAATGCAAAGCATAACAGAATGATCCAGTTTTGACGCGATGACATCTAATAAATCTATGAACCCTTTAGAGCACGCCCTGCAGTACAAGTGAGTGCACGGAACAAGCGATAGAGAGGCGCGATCGGACAAATTTTTTTTATTAATCAATTTTTCGTCAATGTTTTCTTATGACATTATCGCGTAAAATTATCGTCCCAAAACCAATATTATAGACAATAATTTTTTTCTGTAGAAAAAGACTTATTTCCATCATTAAATGATGGTAAAACAAAGTTCGGTCTTGATTTAATAACCAACTCTAAGAATGTTACGCGTTTTAAGCAAATAGATAAGTAGAGACATAATACATAATCAAATTTTATTGGTATTTTCGAGACATAAAACTTCATTGTTTACGAAGGTATTTCGGCGAAATGGAATAACAATTGACTTCCCTGATAAGATAAATGTCAGTTTCTCTTTATAAGTCAGTATCATTATTGTTGTCAAAGAAAAATAAACCTATTATACTGTAATAATATAAATTGTCTTTGATTTATAACTGGATGTATATAGTTTTATAAAAACAAGTAAAATGGCAATTTAGCATATTCTTTTTTTATTACTGAAAGGTAAGCGCCTGAATGTTCTATTTTTTTATATTTTAGCTAATAACGTGGTAACTAGCAACAGTAAAAAAGTCAGACTATTAAATAATATGTTTTCCTAAGATTTTCTTGTCGGAAATCAAATCTGCTAGAGATGGGAGTACTTTTACTATGAGGCTGTCAAACTTCATCTTAATTCCGTCTCTGTTAAACTTTTATATAGTCGGTGGTAGTACCAACATGTTATGAGTGTAAAGGGCAAAAATACTTTGCTAATCTTTACTTTGCTATTAGTTTCTGAAAAGTCCTTATCTACAGCATTACTATCAAAGACAAGTAAAGATATTGATGCTGTGTCTCAACTCTCAGTTCGTATCGGATTATTATATAGTCCGACCATGAGAGTGCTGAAATAGATAGCATTTGTGTACGTACCCTTACACTATATTAACTATAACTTCTCTTGCACTATACTCACTGAAATCGAAGATTGATCTGATCCAATATACAATAGCATTTTTTATTATTCGTACGGGACCATAGTTCTGAACTGAATTTTAACTTGTTACTCGTTAATTTAAACTGAGCAGTGATTGATTGCCCGCGTCGTCGGTCTGATTTTACGATTTTTTGGTCCAACTTTGATATAATGGAGCGAACATCACGCTTTTTCGCATAACATTTTTATGTTTCCTTTGGCAATAAATGCAATATTATATTTGTTACATTTATTCTCACATCTTCATATTTATTTCGATATCTATTTATCGTTATTTCATGTTTTATGTTCAGTAATATACGCTGTTGCTATATTTTCACTACTCGTGTTAGTTTTTTTTATTACAATGTTTATTATAAAACAAAAAGGCCAATCTTAGATATTGTCGATAAATGAAATTTATAACTGATAACATGTTCAATATTGCCCATAAATAATATTAAAAGAAATTTGTAATTTTCAGAACTAACTTCAGAAAATATACTTGTATGTCTTGTAAGTGATAATACTAGTAGAAATAGGTATTTTTAGCACTTATAGCGTTTAAGTGTGATTTGTTCTTATGATAAATGACGGAACAGCATAAGTTGTTAATGCGCTATACTGGTAAGAGGTAGTTCAACCTTTAAAAGTTTCTATACAACAACAGACAACCCCTGTTGGACAACCCAACAATTGGGCTGACCAATTGAGCGAGAACAAACAAACTACTTTTTATAACCTAGCGAGGATGGCCACCAACAGAAGCGGGTGGAAAGCGTGGATCCGTTCGCGATTACCATCTTACCAGGACTACGATCTTCAGTCATGAAGGAGCGATTAGAAAGAGAGAGAGAGAGTTCAACCTTTAAAAGTTGCTATACAACATATTCGAACGTACTTTTTTGTTGCTAGCCTCTTTGCTGGGTTATACGTAGCCTCGGCCGAAGAAACCCAACAATCCATACTTAATAAAAATATAAAAATGCTTAAATTGGGTCTGTCGAGATACAAACTCGGACCTTCTGGTGGCGAAGCAAGTACTCACGTCTGGGCCCTTAAGGGGGATGTAAGCAATATAACAATATCGATAAATGTAATAACCATCAGGTTAATTTCTCATTTCGGGCCACGGGCCTTCTTAGTCTTAGAAAGTGGTAATAGGTTTTAGAAGCGAAGAACGCCAGTTTAGTCCATTGCAATTTAGTAGGTGAGATGTAGCCCCAAAACTGCTTTCGGTATATGCAGCTTTCCTCATAATGTTTCTAATGTTTCACAAGTCTTTATCAAAGACACAAGTAATTTAACTTCTTTTGTACGTGACTTTTTGAGGCGCATGAGGGTGAAATTTAGGGATGAACCGCCTGATTAACGTCACGAAGATGTGCAGCGTTTTTTATGCTAAGTCGTTTCAAGGTTAGATATTTTTAATATTGACAAATAACATGTGGCATTTGAATTTGCCATTCGTCATTTTATAATTTAATATATTATTTTTCATGCCTCATTGGTCTAGTGGTTAGCTTGTTCGACTACAGATATGAGGGCCTGGGTTCAAGTCCCAGGTCCCAGGATATTGAGTTTTCTATTAGGATTTCTCAATATTTGCGCGAAGTTGTTTCTCTCCGGTCGTTTCTCCGGCTTGCCGTCACGTCGGACTATGAGAGTACACTCGTGTACTATGCCTGCCAATCCTAAGTGGAGCAGCGTGGTGGGTCTGCACTCTAAAAACCCTCTCTCATATAAGTGAGGAGTACTGTGCCCAGCAGTGGGACGTTAATGGGCTGCAACATACTTACTTTTACTTACTAGTATTTGATTATATTCTCATCTGATGGTAATTCATGATACAGTCTAAAGTGGAAGCTGATCCGGTAAAAGGTAATCGCCTATATGGTTTTCTATAGAGCATCGTACCGGAACGTAAATTTTTTAGTTGGCAGCTCGTCTTTGGCGGTAGGGTGGTACCTAGTCACGACCGAAACCACACACTTAGACATTCGAATATGCAATTTTTTAAATTTGTCCTGCTAAGATTCAAATGTAGGACCTTTGCAAGAGTACTAGCACCATTGCGCCACCGAAGCCCTCCAAACATACTTGCATTGATATAGATATCCGTCATTTTCTTTCTTAACACTTTTAAGCGTACATATGTATACGCTTATAAGCGTACATTTTTCCTCAACGCGAAGTATGATAAATTACGCTATTACTCGCCTGAATGCAAATCTTGGGAATCAGGTCAAACTGCTGATATTATTTTTCACGTCGTACCACTAGCTCCCGAGTGTGATTGATCTCGTATTGTCCCCTGACATTTTTACGATTCGACATTGTAATAGAAAAATACATTTTACAGTCAGAATTGTTGAAGTGGCTTGCTATAGATTCTGTTGTGCGGTTATTATTCTATTCTAGTTTTTATAGTTCCGGTCAGAGACGATTAAGAAATATTTTTTTGGGTGATATATCATCTTATTGAATGGTCTATAGCAAAGTCAGAATTTTTGAATCGTAGAGTTTGTTGAGAAATCTTTCTATTGTTATTATGAAAAGGTACAATTTATTGTTAGTGGTTAAGTATTTATATTTGTCTATCATGTCAGCTGATAGTTAGTGGTTGGTCTCATGAGTTAATCTTTACATGTAATAATATTTAAGTGTATGTTTGTGACAATAAATGATATATTTATACTGTACTTAGTATACGGTAAAGGTGAGGTAAGTAGCAGCCTATTAACGTCCGACTGCTGGACACAGGCCTCTTTACTCATTGGAAACAGGGTTATAGAGCATAGACCCACCAAGTAGCTCCACTACGGGTTGGCAGGCTTAATATAAAATATATAATTAACGATAAAAAAATATGTTGTTATAAATAAACTTGGTACCTGTTTTCTAGAAAGAATAGGATTTTAATGTGTCTTTCACTAACAGGGCATTTTTTATGATTTATTAACATGAAAGGTTATAAGCTTTTATAAAATTGATTATGAGTATGTGTCACTTACGAAATAACCATTGTGTATACAAAGATATACTGTTTATCTTTCCATTTAATCTTTAAATGAAATAGCTAGAAAGTAAGCTTACATTGTATATGTTTGTAGAAATGTATTAATTAATAGATACGATATCGCAAGCACTAGCTATTCTATCAAATAAGCTTTGTGTTCAAATATTACAATATAGCGTCCAAATAATTGAAATATTTCGCATCGTATTATGCAAATTAAATCAAACGCTTAAACGTTAAAGCTGATTTTATTAATCACGGTATGAAATTATACTGTCACGTCATTATTTACAATTTGCATTCATTAATTCCAGAGTTTTGGGCGAATGTGATCCTTAACATGTGAAAGTTTTAAACCATACTATTTAGTTCGTGACAATTTTATATAGAAAGCTCTAATGGCTTGTGTTTAATTTTTTTAAATTTGTGTTGCCTTTATTAAAAAAGTAACTCTTGTCTGTATATAACGTTTTCATGTCAGGCTGTTGAATTTTTAGTTTGAATGCAGAACTTAGTCTAGTGATTAGCATATTCAGCTTCAGACATGAGGTCCTGGAATCGAGTCCAGAGTCAGGCCGATTCAAAAGTCGATAATGAGTTTTCTATTAAGATTTTCTCAACTTTTGCCCGAAATTCCTGCACCCGATCCATCTCCGGTCTATGAGAGTGAAGGAATAAAAAGTGCACTTATGTACTATACCTGCCAACCCGCAGTGGAGCAGCGGGGTGGGTCTTTGTTCTAATAACCCTTTCTCCTATGAGTGAGGAGGCCTATGCCTAGAAGTGACGAAGAACACATCTTTGAGGCCGAAATATGTTCGTTTCTATCGTGAAAATATAACTCATAGTATTCAATCATGGACAGATACGGACTTCAACTTATCATGATGGGCAAAGTCGCTGGTAAAAGGAGTGTTGGCCGTAGAAAAAATCATGGCTTCGCAACATAGGAGAATGGACTGGGATTGCGAGTGCTGCCGAACTATTTCGCCTCGCAAGAGATAGATTTAAATATGCTAAACTGACTGCCAACCTCCGCTAGTCGGAGAGGGACTTTATGAAGAAGATTCAATCATGGGAGGCCAGTTATTTCTGTCATGAGCCATGATGGCCTAGTGGTTAGACGCGTAGATTCTCGTTCGGTGAAGTCACGGTTTTAAATCTTGGGCAGGCACTTCTAAGTTTCTCATAATAAAAAGAAAATTACGTGTTCGATTTTTCATATCAACCCATTATTGATCTTTTTGTTGGAGAAAAAGATCCTGAAGGAACCTGCTCATCCCGAGAGTAATTCTTGGGCATGTGTAGCATAAATATATTTCTTGAAGGAAAACTTATTTAGTGCATAAGAGTAAAACTTGTAGGGAGTAAACACGTGATTAGTATCACGAAGATGTGCAGCGTTTCTTTATGCTAATTCGTTTAAAGGTTAGGTAGTTTTAATATTTACAAATAACATGTAGCATTTTAATTTTGCACTCGTCAATTAATACTTTAATAAACTATTTTTGATTAAATATAAAATTAAAATATTTCTCTAGTCTAAATTTAAAATTCAAAAACAAAATATGATTAATAATTTCTAATATTGACAAAAAACACAGCTTTTCCATTTGCAATTCGTAATTTGATATTTCGATAAATTGTTTGTGTTAATTAACGATACTTTTCATGATAATTAAATTCATTAAATTCCTAACATATGGAAGATTTTTCGCTCCCTATAGGTCTCGGAAATCTAAAGTTTTAGATTTGTATAACTATAAACAAAACTTAAAATAAGTGAAGTTTGTAAGCAAATACTTTTTTATTTAGTTTAATTTATTATTATTACATTACATTATTATATTTCAACATTAATTATAAGCAGACGCCTCCTTGTAAGTTCAAATGGAAACCTGTATTACGTATATATGTATTTAACTGTAAATTTTTATACAAGACGCAAAGCGCATTGCAATAAAAATAACTCCCTCATTTTGTATAAACTTTTTGCATAAGGCTGCATAACTTCATAAAATTCTCTAAAGAATTCGATAATGGGGAATATTCCCGGAGGCAAATAAAAACAAAATTGATTTGAGATTGCTTCCCTCGGGCAACTAAAGGATATTAAAGTGACTAATACGGATTAAAGGCTTGCATCCTGTATTCTTGTGTTGTTATATTATTAGTAGCCTCTATCACGACATAGACTCGTTTTAAATATGAGCTCGGAGTTTTCTGTTCCCATATATAATTCAGAGAAAAAAGTGGTCAATTTTTTTATAATATTCACGCATTACAGTAAGAGTATTTGTGCCTGTGCTATGAATTTATATACATACAAGGGCTTAGGAGACCACTCCCGAAAACAAAGACAGACGATAGTACTAATGACACCTTTGATGATAGGACGAAAAAACATCCATACTGATTTAAAAACATCATTTTTTTTTAAGCGTTTAAATTAGTCAAGTCATACTCTATTTATTAGTTTCGTTTACAAGTACACAGGCGCAGGCCGCGTGCGTTCAGCGTGGCGGGTCTATGCTCTAAAAACCCTCTCTCATATCAGTAAGGCGGCCTGTGCCCAGCTGTGGGACGTTATTGAGCTGCTACTTACCTTTTTATACAATGTAACATCTATCCATCCATTAACATTAACTAGTAAACGAATAAAAAACGATAAAGATTGTGAGTAGGAATTATAAAACAAAGGGCTTTGTTTGTAAATCACAAGCAGGCATTTCTATTTTATTAATTAACACAACTATAATTACTTGGCCTGGATTGGATCTCTGTTGTAACTAAGCAATGGGAGTGGTCTGTGGTTTGAACGGTCCAATTTAGAAAATTATCTCGTATTGGTTTCCACAGGGTATGAAACCGGAATGCTTAATCGCTTTATCTGATTTACCAAGTCCTAATTAACCGCCAATACTGTCCACTAAATAATACGTGAATGAAGTATCTCTTGTATTCAATTGTAATTTGATAAATTACCAGCATTCTACATTACAATTTATTAATACTTTTTAAATAAGTCACATAAATTACGTGGAATATCCGACATTAGCAGATTTATAAATAAAGGTACTGAAAAATTCTTGATTTCGAGGAGGCAATGAAAGAACATTTTAAATCGCTACAGTAATTTATAGCTTGATAAAAATGAACGCTCAAAATGGAGCTTTCTAACGGTGAACAAATTTTTGAAATCGGTCCAGTAATTTTTGTGTGAAAACAATACAAACATACATACAAAAACACAAATGTTTACTCATTATCACATTAGTCCTTGTAATTATTTATCCTTAAATAAAATATATATTTTAAAACAAAAGAAAATTATAAACAAATACGGTATCTGCCTCATTGGTCTAGTGGTTAGCATGTTCGACTGTAGATATGAGGTCCTGGGTTCGAGTCCCGGGTAGGGCCAATTCAAAAATCGATATTGGGGTTTTTATTAGGATTTTCTCAATATTTGCCCAAAGTTGGGAAGTTGGCGGTGTGCTCCATCCCCGTGCCTCACACAGCACATTAAGCCGTCGGTCCTGCGCCTGATCTCTCTCCTTTCGTGTCGGATTACCGTCACATCGGACTATGAGAGTGAAGGAATAGAGAGTGCCCTTGTGTATGCCTGCCAATCCGCAGTGGAGCAACGTTGTGGAGTTATGCTCTAAAAACCCCCTTCTTCTATAAGTGAGGAGGCCTGTGTCCTGCAGTGGGACGTTAATGGGCTATTACTTACTTACTTTTAGATATGGTATAGAAATATGCCACATGCATTGTTAACTTAAATAAATCTAAATTAAGCTACTATATATAATTGCATTTGCAATTCCATTTTCTAATTTGTCTGTTTCCAGTCTGTACTAGCAAAGACGTACCACCAAGCAAAGACGTGTTTTGGTACGATGACGTATTGGTACTATAAGAGGTAAATCGCCTCTTACCAGATTAGATTCTATCTTAGACTGTATCATTACCTACAATCAGATGCCAGGGAAGATCATAGCCAAGCGCTATTCTGTCAACAAAAAAATGTTAAGAAATAAATTGCACTATGCTAATTTACGAGTATATTTTAACGATGTTGGTAAAAAAGGAAAGTGCAAGACAACGCCTCAGTCTTTGTGGGTTCATCTCACAAACGAGAGTGAAGGATTTCTCGTAACTATACAGTCTAAGTTGACGATTCAAGAGTGCTGTTGAAACCTACTTGAATGAAAAATATTTTAAATTCTATGTTTTGTGTAAACTAAAAATTAATTTATCTTGCACAGTAATATGTATTTTCATAAACATAGACGGATTATATTAGATAGATACCGTGCACAGATAAGACAAACGAGACGTACAAACACGGAGACATCCCTAAACAAACGTTAATTAGCAAAACCTGACTTCACGTATGACAGCTGAGATTCGTATCAGATATGTACTTAAATAACAGAACTAACAAGTTACTCAAATCTCACGGGTAAGATGTTTCTTGTTTAGAAGCTCGTTACTATTCTTATCTAGTACGTACTATCACGTTTTAATCAACTTTTTGTAATGAGCGTATATAATGGGGCACTTCCACTTACTTCGCTTATTATATATTTATAATAATCGAGTACCCTAGATAAGTGTGAAGAAAATGGGAAAAGTTAAGTTAATTTAAGCCATTCTAGAATCCATTTGAATATACACACGATATTTCATGAAAATTGAAAGAAGGATTACATGATTTTACCATCATAACCACTATTCTACTTCAACCTCCTGGGCAGGCTACGAATCGACAGTTCCCCTGATGCTGCAGTTGACCATGGGCGGCGGCGATCAGTTATCGTCAGGTGACCCGCCAGCCCATTTTGTATGTCATAATTATAAAAAAAAAGTTATACGTACCAATTTAAATATGATATCAATCTATTACTATAGATGTCCACGAAAAGGATTTATTTTTAGGTTACAAACATAAAATAATTGACTGAGAGAAACAAATAGTTTTGTTTTTTGTTATGCAGGGCTGTTTAAGTTACAAACAAATTAATTTATTTGTTTGTTATTAAAATTTATCTTGGTTACATCCAATTTTACAATAGAAGAAGGGTATTATAGCTAGTACCTATATTTGCAAAAAAAAGGAGATCCATAATGTAAGGAAAAAATCTTTTTACACTAACTAGAGGTTATATTTTTATGAGATCATAACTTTTATATTACAAACTGAATCAACACTTACTCACAGGTGAGGTTACAAATAGCATCAGAGCCGGACTTAAGTTGTGGCATACGGGGCCATAGCCTGGGCCTCCATAAGACAGGGGTCACCACAATAGAGACATCAAAACTATTCATGAAAATATGATCTGCTGAAAATGTGAATAAGCAACGATATTGATTTCGAAATCTCAAAGGAGAGAATATAACCTTTAATTTTATTGACTGCAATAGGAGGTTTTTATCTGACACTACATATATTACTGGCTCGGAGAAATTTATGGTACATTCTGAAAATTTTATAAGTTTTCTCGGCCTTTTATCGAGATAAATTTAGTTCTTAATTATATTTCCCAATAAATTGGCAAATGGCAATTCTATTTCGAATATAATTTGCATGTCTACTCACCTTTTATGCCTCGGGGCATCTAACCCTCTAAGTCCGGCCCTGAATGGCATGAACATAAATGGTAAATCATTCGGCAAGCAATTTTCTTCAAATCGTTTTTAATAAGCTGTATCATTTCAATGCTATATCCGAAGAAATTTTTCACTTACTCATCACTACATACTTGCACGTTTGAATAATCACGCAGCACCTAGATATATTCCCAATTACCAAGCCATATTCCGAAGAGAAATAAACATTACTGCACATCATGCTTTTTGCAGGCGAACGTATGACCTAGATAGACCTAGAAAGCAAATGACTAGGTTACCATTACGGGATTTTATTCATTTCATCGTAAGGCTGATTAATTATGTGAAGCTGACATGTTGTAAAGGTGATGGCTTTGCTGATGCAATGGTGCAAGTACTTGTTTTGCCAGCCTGGATTCCAACCCGACAGGGCAATTTTGCAAAATTGTATTTTTTTAAATTGGTTCACTTTTGGACTGGTGAGAAACTTCGGCTGTGGTTACCATCTTACCACCAAAAATATGCCACGAAGCAAAAAAAATAAGTTTTTTTAAATTTTTTTTTATAGCCTTTATTCTCTGACCGATATAAACTTAAAATTACTTAAAATTTATTTATTTACCAAAAATACAATATTTAGTTTCAAAATTATTTTTGTAGCTGAACTAGGTGAAACCTGTGTTACAGCTGCCAGTGCCGACTCTTTATATATATATATATATATATATATATGTCGGAGTGCTCGAGTCTGTGGATCGCTGGTCCGTGTGTAATAGTCTGTGGAACGCAGGCGCCATCTTTGTATCGGCGTGGGGGCAGAGTCAACAAGTGGCAGTCCGGCCCTTCTCTCGGCAGTTCTCGAGCGGCGGTCGGCCGGAGTGGTCGACTATTGAAACTGTCGCGTTCCTAGGTATTAGTGTTAATGAGTTTGAGTAAATTGATATCGGGAACATTAAGTGATTGAACATTATAATCCGAGTTAACTAATAAAGTGTTTGATGGCACCAACATTACCCACGAACGCCCACAGAATAACAAATTAAATAATGGATCCAATTAAAAAAAACTTCTGATGTCGGCGGAGAACCCTACGCCCCTGTGCTTTATGCTTCTCCGTTCTCTCTTATTCTTCTTCTTATGGATATTTGTGACTTATAGGAGGGTGTGTAAAATGGGGGTATAACTCATGTTGTTACTTTATAAATACTCTTAGTTTCATCATGACTTAGCTTATGGAGGTATAAAACGACTACTTTTTTGAAAATTGTTTTATTTAGTGGATAAATTTGTATTTCTTTATTTATTTTATTATATAAGTGAGGCCCGAGAAAATAATTTATTTATAAAGCTAGTAGTTAAATTTTCTGTTCTCTGAATTACAAAATGGATGTTACGTTTTTCTAAAATTGTTTTATCATAGACCAATTCATTCTGTTCTTTGGATAATTTGTAAAGCATAAATAATTGTCTTATTGTAAGTAAGTTACTCGTACTTTGTTTGGTATGGTATTTGCGTAGAAATCAGCTTGCCAAGTTAGCGCGCTTCCATCTTAGACTGTATCTTCCTTTACTATGAGGAGAGATTATGCTCAAACGCTAAATGTTAGCCATAAGAAAAAATTAAAAGGTTCAAATAAAAAATATCAGGTTCGACTTTCTTATCAAAATGTTTTTGTATAACAACTTATTTTTATTTCCGAAAGGCAAAAATTGAATCCGATACGTATTAATTTTATTGTGATAATTGACTACAATTTTCAGGAAAGTTAAATTTTGTTCAGTGTTAGGCTTCGGCTGTAGTAATTACCAGCAAAAATATGCGGTCAAATAAATAAAACTTAGTTTCGTTTAGGATGCTGCGAAGAATTCATATGAAGTAAATTTTCCTCTTACCAAGTTAGTGTAGTTGCATCTAAGAATTTATTATCCTTACCATAGGTAAGATCACAGTCAACCAAAAAGATATACATTTTATTAAATTTTTCTGACCAGATTACGAATCCTCCACTTCTGTTACAGAAAGGAGGACCCAGCTAAGGTGTCAATTTGTAATAAATTAAGCAATTCTATCTTACTTACTGTTTGAACATAATAAGTAAAACATCTCAAACAGGCCCCTTACATATTGTGCATATTAAACTAAAACTGCTTAATAAGCAAAAGGAGAACAATACACCAACAGATTTAGCAAATTGTCAGGATTATAACTGACACCGGCACTATTTTATGTGCAACAGCACGTGTCTGGTTCATAACTTCGGAACGCCATTGTTTCTTTGTTATACGACTGTCGGGAGCTATTTGCATTAATCGTTTGCTTTATGATCGTTGTTGACACCAATGAATTTGTCTCGACGTTATCTTTGTTCTTGATGCTGATGCAGCCGTTTCTGTCAATTAAGTTCACGATGTTTTACATGCCGACAAATTAATCTGGAATAGATTTTATTACTTTAGTCTAATAGACAATTTTATTGAATGTTTGTAAATTCAACGCTCGGAACTGTTTTATATTACCATTAAGTAAAACGCTTACGACTTGAAGGATTATTCTGTATCTGAGTGGATGTGTAAAGATAGACCTGAATTCTTAAAGATATCTCATAGTGCATATAAATCTCTTACAGTAAATCTGGTCTTTAATGAAATACTAGGAACATGAGATTTATATAATAATTGGTATTCTCAACGGTGTTACACACATAGTTCCTGAACTCATTAATGTATAGAGAAATCCGTAATTTGAATGGACTAGCAATCTAAAACAGTCTTAAGTTCACCTGATCTACAAAAAGTTTAATCGAAATCGATCCAGTCTTTTGTCCAGTTCATACACATACACGTGTAGATAAGATTAATAATTGTAAAGATATATTTGTATAAGCTAAATATTATCATTAATTTATTACTGTATCTGGGAGATTTTTAATAAGGTTCAATAAGAACGCTTTTGCCCATATTTTCTCGATATTGGGAACTAATCTGGTGACACCGCGGGAAAAAGCTAGTTTTTATACACAATTACGAGAAGACTTATAAAATAATATCTAATACCCAACTTGTTTTGCCTTGCAATATACAAAACCAGATTTCTCTTTATACAAAGATATAAAAGTCACAATTTCTTTCCAGGCGTCACAAATAAAAGACACCTATTTTATCGAGTATAAATTTAGATATGTATGTATTCGTCAAAATATTATTAATTACATTACAGATGGATCAAGCACTGTAACTGTTTAGTTTCTTTACTTATTAAGCTTGCACTGTTTCAATGTCCAATAAGCAACTCAGCATGCACTAAGTTGAAAATCACCAGACACATCCTAACACAAAACATCAAAGTCTCGGATACTATACTGTGTGTACGGTTAACAAATTAATATACAAAAGTTAAGCCCACCATGCTAAAAATAGCGGTATCAAAGGGGCTGGAGCGAAGATCATTCTATTTGTGTTAATGTCACGGGCTTGAGGAAGCGTTTAAGTCCAGTCATTAATTATTGTCATACTAAGGGCTAAATAGGTAATACGTTTTCTATTTGTTACTCCACCTACACAATTACTTAAAGCTAAGAAATGTTAACATTAATTAACACAATTAACATTAATAGAAGAGTAAAACTATATCATAAATAAGATTTTACTTCACCAAATCCGTTTTGAAAAGCAGATCTTTATCTATAATATAAAAATGATTCGCAAAATGTGTTGGTAAGCGCACAACTTAACAACGCCTGGGTCAATTTTGAAAATTCTTTATTTAAATGTTCGTTCAAGTCCAAGGATGGTTTTTACGGCGAGAAAAGTTCAAATAACAGGAGAAAACCCTAAAACAGCCCTTTTCTGTTTTCCATACAAATGTTTTCTAACTAAAATGTAGAGTCAATTTGACCTTTATTACTATTCAATAAAGTGCATAATAAATTACAAGTACTCACTGTAGGCAATGTAGGTGTGTTCCTAACTTCAAAGAGTTAATTTGCACTTTATTACCGCTCTAAAAACTTCAAAATCAATTGAATAGTCACAAAATTTAAGAGCTATAGATATTTAGTACTCCTGTAATTTCATTTCGAAAATCATTGGTAAAAGTGAAATGTGCCACATTCCAAATCTTTTTAACAGAATGAAGTGTGTCGGGTCTGCTAGTAGGTATATTATGAAACAAAGTGCTTAGCCGCGCTTCTGTTTGTTTGCGATGTGCTAAATAACTACTGAAAACATTTTGATGGGGTGTTCACTGATAAATAGAATAATAAATGAGAAAGGCTTTGTATATTTTAGTTAAAATATAACGAATGTTGTTAAAAGGCACACGGCACGTTTTAACTTAATGTAATAGCGGAGAAACAAACTTTTTAATAGTGAGGAAGGTTTTCCCTGTAGATCCCAATTGTTAATCTAAAACAGTCTTGAATCTCAACACATACAAAAATGACAGCACAAGCGGTCCATCCTTTAACTTACTGAATAATTATATATATGTAAAAATAGATGATTTAATATTGAAAATAAATTATTTAGGAGTTCAGCCCCATTATAATTGAGTTTAAGAGGAGAATAACGCAACACTTACACGTAAAAGAATGAAAGGACATTAAAAATCAGTTTGTCAACTTCAGTAATTTATGGACTCGTCTTAGAGAGATGAAATATGGTCGCTATTTACAGATTTTTATGACGCCTTAGATTATGCGTGATGTTGTTTATGCTTCCGCTAAATAAAAATAGATGATCAACATTGTTCGAGCGAACACATGAAAATTATACACTATAATTGAGGTTAGCTTATCATACGTGCAGCATCAAAACTATACATCATTTATCAACACGTTCGAATACAGTTTAACACAAGTCATCGATGATAATTGTAGGGATCATTGTGCAAGATACAATACGATCTTGGAGTGTATTTGATGTCTTAATAAAATCTCATAAATAATGATATAAACAAAAAAACTATGTGGTCATGTTTAGTAATGTTAAAAACTGAATAATTTGTTTGGTGGAGTGGCCTAATCACAGAAACTACTAGTACGAATTGAAAAATAATATTAGTGACTGATAGTCCATTTATCCAAACAGGCCATAGACTATATAATAACACTGATGAAAATTTTATAAAAACTGGGAAAACATATAACTCTTTATAGAGCTTGCAATGCATATGCTGCGTTTAACTGGCGTCTAATCTTATATGACGATATTGTTACTCTAAAATATAAAAAAATTACAGCAGGGCGTATATTTTTGTGTATGTTTTGACTTACAATATATATATATGTATATATACAGTAAACTTTAATATATACAGTTTATTTTCTGTAACAGACAATTTTGATTTTTTCTATTATAAATTACTGTACGTTGGGGAGATATATTTCTCTTTAATATATATAGTTAATCTAACTCTGATATAATCTGAAGTTTTACCAATTACACCATAAATGTCACAGATATGGATAGAATTATTTTAAGGTGACACCTAAAACGTCTGCCGTTAGACCGAATAAAAAAATAAATAACAGTAGAAAGGGCTTTGATTTATTTATAAAGCCCCAGAACGAAATAAAGAAATGAGAAATTATCTTACCACTGTGCATATTAAAAATGCATTGACTCAATATCTTTCAGTGATTAAGCCCAGCCGAAACAAAAAGTCACACTTACTAACCGACACGCTAAGATTGCAATAAATCTTCCCCTACCAGTCATACAATCACGTACAGTCCCTATAGACAAGTGTTATAATTAAGTTAAGATCCGACGAATACACAATGCTTCAAAGTTCCGTGTACTAACAAAACCAACGAACGTAGAGTACGTGGTAAAGTAGATTAAGACTGGATTGGTTTAATTAATATCAATAATATTGAATTTGTATAACGCTTTTCTATTACTGACAGGTTTGCACTTCATTATCTCACATGATGAGGTGTGGTAAGAGGTAATTTACGATTGCTACATGAAATGGTCTTTGCTGGAAAGTTGTTATCTAGCCATTGTAGAAGCCTAATATCCTGAGTTTGCCTAGCCGAGAATTGAACGCAAAACCAATTTTAATATGGCGATTACTTACATCATTGCGCCAGCGAGACTGTCAAAGTTTGCCTTGATATATAAAAAAACGGTAAATTCGTCATATTTATTGTATTTTAAAATGAATCATATTTATTTATTCAAAATATGTTTTACATAAATGTTAACTATATGAAGTAAAAATGTTTGTCTGTAAATTGAAAATGGTTTTTCGTATTTTGATTTAATATATATTTCGAAAGATATTAAACATAACATCTAAACCCATGTAATTAGTATCTGGAATAATATCTAACATCCTTTATATAAAATAGTCTTAGTTCAGTTTCCTTTTAATAATACAGCTATGATTATTTTTAAATTAGGTCATTACCAAAATAACTACGTATAACATATGATCATATATATATTAATTTGTCGTGTTTTTAAATCCAATTTAACGACCATTCTGTCGCAATGGTACTCGTTTCTCTAGCCGAAGGCCTGAGTTCTATTCCTGACAAGACAATTTGGGAAATTGATTTTCTCATTTGTTTGAGTCTAAGCTGGTGGGTGGCTGCTCCTGTGTGGTAGTTACTACACTAACAACAAAGAAATATAGCAGCCCATTAACGTCCCACTGCTAGGAGAGAGAGAGGGTTTTTAGAGCGTTAAATATAAAATAAGTATATTGATGGTAAGAGACCCGATGGTATGTCGTTGATGCCGCCTTGTAAAAAAGGAAGGTTGTTGGTGTGGGATGCTACATGTGTTGATACGCTTACACCATCTCACATTGACGCTACCTCCATATCAGCGGGAGGGGCGGCGTCATTAGCTGAAAACGCCAAGAGGCGCAAATATGAGAGCCTTCTTTAGAATACATATTTGGTCCTTTTGGCGTGGAGACATTGGGAGCGTGGGGTCCTAAGGCTAAAAGCTTTTTTAAAGAAATTTCATCTCACTTAGTTGATGTCACCCGTGATCCTAAAGCGGGGTGGTACTTCGGACAGTGTATAAATATATAAACAAATATGTACCTATTATCTTGTAGCGTTTTTAAATCAAACTTTTCTGTGATACTCGTCAATCTAAGTGTTCGTATGTGTTAAATTTTTATATTGAACCGTGGCCGAACGCAGATGGTGCTTTAGTATGGCCCGTTAGCAAAAGAGAGAAAGAAGAAAAACATTACTGAGCTACTAATAATGCAGCTTGTATGTACCAAGTCGAACTCGCATCTGTAGTTTTTGTGAAGCCGTCCGGAGACTAATTAACTTTAGCTACTACACAATGTGCCGTAAATTGATGCTCCATAGCAATTTCTGAAACGTTGATGAATCAGAGAAAACCGAGTCGGAAATTCGTTACACATAAAATAGTATTTGAATTTAACATGTTCAACGTTTTTAGTAGTTTAATTCCGTGAATATTTCGAGCAAAAATATTAGTTTTTCGCCTGAAGATTAGCATATGAATTTCATCTATCTTGAAGTGATTATACAGTTCAATTACATATCATTAAGAGGTAAATTACATCATCGTTTCGAAACGTTATTTTTTTTTTATGACACGTTTTTGCTTGTACATTAGTAACTAGCTACCAATAAAGTATCCCACTAGTTCAGACTTAGACTAATTACAATACAATTTCTTTAATATGGCTTGCTAATAAAAGAGGAAATTTAACTATAGGTTAATATAATGAATATATTTGTCGCAGTACATTCATTTATCACTATTACAACGGTTGGTATCTATAAATGTAGTTTCTACAAAGTTTTTAAAATATTACACAAAAATGTAATAGTATATGTTAACGATCATTATTTTTTTTTGTAGATTGCTATTCAATTACTATATTTGTTTATTATGCTGAGGTCTTTGTAATTATATCAGTGTAACAATTACATGCACTACATCCGGTTTAACTCTATTCCGGAAATTTTCAAATTTAATAAACATTTGTTTAGTCGTCGTTTTCACTATGACTGTGATTGGTAGACTTATTATTTTTTGGGTGGGGCGTTTGAAGGGATATTCGCCTAGTGACATTTCTTAATTTGTCATTCAAAGTATGTAATATAATAATGAAGAATCTCAGAATCGTATTACTGCAAATTAGTGAGCGAGTCTAAAATATATATGTAATGAATAAATAGTAACTCACTAAGATACGGATGACATCTTCTACTAGAAGGCTTAAAGCTAAAATCTTATACTACGATTTAATGCCTATGGCACAAGTGAGAAGTAAATATGAGAAATTCTTTTGTATATTTTTATGAAATGTTGAAAAGTATAATGAAATGCTCAAGTTCTTCTTTGAAGCATTTGTCGAGGTATGTAACCCACAACAAAATATCTGATATTGTATTTAGACCATATCTAAAATCTCAACTAACTCTGTACTCAACTCTACACAAAAACTAAAGTGTATCATTACAAAGCTTGTCAAAGATAAAGTATTATGTAAACGTGTAAATATGAAGCATTTGTATATTCAAAATGTTCATATGCTCGTTTGTCCCTAAGTGGACCAATGAACCGAAGATAGACCGTAGTGCGCTTTGAATAAATTATTTCCTCTCATACTAAGTGGTCAGTGCACAAGGAGACATAATAGATGACATATGTCTTTGTGTTGAGATGAATGAAACTTTGCTGCTCAGTCCAATATTATTATTTCTCTAAACCCACACACATACACCAAAAACTTAGGTCTTATTTCAACGTAATAAAGATTAAAATAAAATAAGCAAGTTTCTATCTTAGACCTGTCTCAGTTACTTTGAACTTCAAAGTGTATTTCATCATAATAATCGCACTCGAGTTTGATGTCTAAACAAAATTCCTTTGATACTAGCAAAGCTATCAATTATTCTCTACACGTTATTTGTTTTGTCTTCAGGTGGTTAACTTAGTTTGAGAGAAATAGCTATATAAAATATAACACCAGATGTATTCCCGTTGTTTTTAGCCCACGTAGTTCGTGATCCCGTTGGAATATGGATAAATGCGTCGTCACTGAAGGTAAACGTGGTTAAAGGAATATATGTCCCAAATTTGAAATTAATAGTACGAATATTGTTGGAGATCTCGTGATGAGTAAGTGAATCCTCATTTTCACTCGTATGTATTTATATATAGGTAGCTTTTGAGTATAAATCATTGCAAAAACAAATTTAGTCTCTAAAACCTATTCAATTAATTTTATATAAATGTATAAGTATAAGGTGTACCTCTTTATTTTTAAAATAAATCTATGCCAATGAGAAGTAATGCCTTATAAAATATTTATGAGAAAATTAAACCTGTTGATTTTGTAGTTATTTATTTGTGATTTATAAATAAATAAACAATAAATTCACGCGTATATATGCGTGAAAGGAAAGCAAAACATTTATATTTCGAATAAACTCTCTGGAAAAACTTTTATGTACATTCGTTTTAATAGATTTTATTATAATACAAAATAGATTTAAATAAACACAACTTATTGCGAAGGTAATATCTTTATAGAACCAACTCGCAACTATGAAGTCATTAAAAAAGAAACTCACATATGAAAATGTAAATTATAATATTGGCTTTGATCTTTTCTGCCAGTTGAGCTATCACAAAATAAAACCTTTATGAACGTTGAAGATAAATTGAGCCCTTTCAGGTATCAACTTTGAACTTTATTTAGATTCACGCAAAGCGCCCTAACAATATCAAATTGTAGCCCTGAGCGAAATTCACTCAATATTCCAACCTTTATAGGACTGCGAATTTCTTTTGAATTTATTCCCTTTATTTTATTTCAGATGTCATCGAAGAGTTGATGATTTATGGCCTAAGATTTCAGAGACAAATGTCTTGGGGGCCCCAAATTTTTTGCGCCTCGCGGTAACTCTGCGTGCATTTAACGCTGATTAAACTGTAAAATTACTGACGCGCCGGCCTTTGACAGATGTGGAGCCCAATAATAACATTAGGTATACACATTTCGAGATTTGAAGGTAGCGGTATAAAGTAAAGGCATTTTGTAGAAAGCGAAATCCACTTATGGCATAAAGAATACAAAGGAGATCTTTGGCAAATTGTAAAATATACACCTAATTATTTCATTCGTGTTAGGCGGAGCGTAAAGGTTTTTGATCCCGAGGGTATTGAAGGCGGTACTTGAGGCTTACGAAAACATGTTTCAATGCAATATCCAGTGGCGTTCTTCATATTGTGATAGGTGTCTATAATTTTAGCACGCTTCTCGTGTACCTTTGTAATCATTCTAAACTTTATTCTGTATGTACTTCACTTAATAGTGTGTTAAAAAAAAATCTTCCGCCATTAAATTTAGACGTATATTATATACGAGATTATAATAATTTATATAACGCTTCCACATTGAACGTATGTTCAATTTTGTAAAAAACTGCTAACAATGATTTCTAATGTCACAAAGATGCAATAGTTACTGTGGTATCAGGTGGTAAGTATTTAATGAAGCCTTGGATGGAATGAGCTTACTTAAGACATATCTATTGATCTTGGCTTTGAAACTGCTCAAATTTTATGAGGTATGGTAGATTGTACTTTGCACATAGTTTTTAATACAGTTCAATATACTTATTACTCTTTAGTAGGCGCCTAAATATCATTTTATTTCCTAGGTAGCTGTCAATGAATTGTTTACTTAAAAAAAGTACATAAGTTTTAAACTTTGACGGCAAAAGTACTTAATTTGTATCGTTTTCTACTCACAATCTCGTATATTTAGTTAGACTTAGTGGTAGGTCTTTGGTGGAGTGATATGTGGCTGTCGCGGAAGCTAGGAGGCAAACTAGACCTATTTTCGCCGGTAATTGCCGTTACGCACAGCGATAAAAGAATTTCTCAAATCGGGACCGTGGGACTAGCAGATGCCAGAATACCAACTAAAACCCAGCGGATCCCTCCTCATCCATGAGTAAGATCACTAGTGGTTTCCTAACTGCATTCTACTCTAGAGACCTCCATGACAACGACTATGAGGACCTAACATTCAACAGGGCGAAGCATGATGTGCCTATATGCTACTTATGTCTCCCAGCCTCCTCCGACGGCGAGGCAGGGCTTCTGCCGCTTGCTTTCTTAGCCTCTTATTCGCCTCCTTCGGCGAGATGAGGGTCTCGCAAAAGAGAGCCTTTACCTCCACCCAACCTTACTGGCGAGCATTACACCAATTACGCTCCCCAGTGAAAGGTCTCCCCTAACCGGCGACAACAAAATATGTCGCTGGACTGCCCACGCTGAACACTTCGCCAAAGTATGGTGCACTGTATCTATAGAAACATCATACTCATGACAGGCGAGCAGGCAAACAAAACCTGGAAATTTTGAAAAATAAAGTTACTACTTGAGACTATCGAAAATCAAACCTTGGTAAACTAAGTTAGCAACTGTTTCAGTCCAAAATCAGCGCAAATACTCTCTCCATTTGCCTTACTAAAAAACAATAAAGGTTTTTGTTTAACTAAATCAAAGATTCGTCATTTAACATTATTTCAAAACGAGGGCGGTTTTTTTAAATAAAGATACGAGCCGAATGTAATCAATTACAAATTTTATAACACACCCATTCTTCACAGCCCCAAGTAGTTGTATAATGAAATATTAGCTGACTATCGGACCGCCGTCGATCAACGCTTTTATATTTTTTTTTGCGCTTTACTTTTTGGTGATTTTTATATAAATTTTTATGAATAGCTCCTCCGCCCCTTCTCACTCGAGAGTCGATTGTTTTGTCAGCAAAGCACCTGGACGCAAACAAACGCGTAACGGTTGCCGTATCAAGATGGCGACTTTGTTTAAATTATTCTTGTTTTGTGCGATCAATAATTATTAAGAGCACTAATGAATCCCCTTATGTTATTTCTGTTTATAGGGAGAAATCTTATTATATTTTACATCCACTTAACTATAAATAAATTACTAGGTGTTATTGTATTTACTTCATAATTAAAACCTTATTTGTTTACAAATTCCATGGTTAGGTAGTATTTTTATTTTTTTTTACGGACGACACGCGTGATTAGCGTCACGAAGATGTGCAGCGCTTATGCTAAATAGTTTAAAGGTTAGGTAAAAGTAAAAAAAAGTAAGTAGCAGCCCATTAACGTCCCACTGCTGGGCACAGGCCTCCTCCCTCTTATGAGAGAGGGTTTTTAGAGCATAGACCCACCACGCTGCTCCACTGCGGATTGGCAGGCATAGTACACAAGTGCACTCTCTATTCCTTCACTCTCATAGTCCAGTGTGACGGAAATCCGACATGACCGGAGAGAGATCAGGCGCAGGACCGACGGCTTAACGTGCTCTCCGAGGCACGGGGGTGGATCACACCGCCCCAAAGGTTAGGTAGTTTTAATATTTACAAATAACATATGACGTTTTAATTTGCCACTCATCATTTAATAATTTAATATTTTCATAAAATATAAAATAAAAATCTTTCATTATTATTCCCTTTTCTAAATTCAAAAACAAAATTTAATTAATCATTTTTAATATTGACAATTTGGATCTATGTTAAAATCCAAGTATAGTTAATCGCGCACATGTTTTCTCCGTCAATAGTTTATATCATATCAAAGAGCTCATTTAAGTATAGTAACTCATTCTAATATCTTGTATGTAATGGTTTTTTTTCGATTAAGAAACAGTAAAATAAACCATAAATTAATTCTCAATCTTTATTGTATTACGTCCATTTAACATTTCTTTTAAAACACCGCATAATCACTCTATAGACAACCAAATTAATAGGAGTTCTAGAAGAAGAGTCAGCTGCTACAAAAATAGTGAAGGTTAAACATTATTTCATTCATATCTGTTTTATGACTACTAAATATATAGAAATAATAAACATAAAAAAAATAATCAATATCTCAATGACAGAAATTGGTTAGTGTTTTGGATAAATTTATAAGTAAAATGTGATTGTATAAGCTGTGGACAAAAGAGTAACTACTGATACACGGGTATATTCTCGGTAGAATTAACCTTCTTAACGTGTTAGATTCATTAGAAACAGACACACTTGACGATTCATAACAGCTTGTTAAACCTACTTGGGTTTAGAATATTTTAATAATGATTTTTAGTTATATTTTTCATACAGGTACCTCAAGTATTACTGATATAGGTTGAAAAATAGATTGTTTCGATCTTATCTTAAGATACATAACCTTACACATGAAATTATTTTGTCTTATTATACGGTAGGTTGTATATTGCATACTTGATCTTGCAATAAATATATTTGATTTGATTACCTTAAAATGTTAAAATTCAATTAAATAAAAGGTTAATTTTATCCTTGTAAATATTTCACCTAAATTTATTCTAGCACTAACTGGTATCCATTAAATAAATAAACTATTCACTGTCTCTTGGAGGATAAGTTATTTGAACAGTAAAAAATTCAGATCAATCTTATTGAACGAGCAATAAGGTATACTATAAAATGAAATACACGCGTATAGCTTACGTACACCGGTCCTCATTTTGACCTGAATTATTAATTATAATCGGGCTATTTTACATAATTTTGTTATTAGACATGAGTAAAATTATTGGGCTCTGTTTTAGCGGCGTCGTAAATATTCGTGTTATGTTCGGTTAGTATCGCATAATATGCTTTTAATTAATTCTTGGTTCGTTAGAATTTTTGATGTCCGTAAATTTCTTTTGGTGATTGCTTCATAATAAACTTACTACTGTAAATTACGGCCACTAATTTTAGAATTGGTTTATGTAATACATACGTCCTTAAGGTCACATCTCTTTAGTATATTTCTAGTGTCAACGTTATTTTTTATTTATATGTGTCGATAAGTTTATCCTTAGTCGTATATATAATGTTAACTTTTGATGTAATAAATAATATCACGTAAGATATTAAAACAGGAAAATATACCTTTTAACATTGTTTAAATCGGGACTGGTGGGTGTCTTTTACTAACCTTCATAGAAAGATGTGGCGTTTTTAAAAAATATGCATTCCATTCTAATGCTGTCTCCGGGTTCGATGCCTAGTACGCCAAATTTGGGAAAGTGTATAGTTAGAGACTTCGGCCGTTGCTGGTTACCATGATAACAGCAAAAACATGCTGCCAGGCATGACAAGAATGTATTCCAGCCCGATATCCATTAAGAACTAGTTTACCTCTTACCAAATTAAGGCAACGTCGTGTTAGACTACATCATTTCAAGGGAAATCACAGTCAAACAGTACCAATAGTAGTTTTTAGTCACTTTAAAAATAAAACAAACTATAAAATCATCACTCATCTTAACTTTTGCACATTAAAGAGCACTTAAAATGCAACAAATACATACGCAGTCAATTTAAACAGTAACACGTCCTACTGTTTTTGAAATACTGGTTAAAGAAATCTATTACGGTGTAATAAGAATGTAATATTTTTATTTAACTTAGCACTAAGGAGGAACTCACAAACTCTTAGTAGAGTATCGATTATACCCAAAACACCATTACACCAGTAAATATACCCTGAACAAATATTTGCCTCCAACATTTATAAGCAAGTTGCGTAAAGCCTACCCACTTCTCACGCCGATAAGGGAGGCTCGTATCGAAATTTACCACAAAATATGGGAAACATTTTATGAAGTGCGCTCTACTGTAATGAGATAGGATACACTCAATTTTGGCCATTGTTAAGGATAAGCGGACGTAAAATCCGGAAATATTTATAGCCTTCCCCAGTTTACCGGTTTTTGTATTATTTTCAGAGTGTAGTAGTGTTTATGTAGTTGATCGGTCTGTAATATTGAGATAAGGTTCCCTTTTACGATGAGCCTTTTTCCGTAGACAACAATTTTATGTTAAGCTGAGCATGTTCCAATTTACTGAATTGGTACAAGGCTATTTTTTCAATAATTGTTCATGTGTACCATACAGTTTCATATGAAACAATACAGAAAGCAAAAAAATATTGTTATATAAGTGAATACTTCTTTGGACACGTTGTATACTTTATTATTTGGATATTGAATGAGTCTAATATGAAATGCTCGTTCGACTATAGTCGGCCTTCGTCGATTGAGAGAGTTATGCATTGTTGAGAATAATTTGCCCATAATATTTAAAGTGTAATTATTTTATAAATATTGAGCTAAAAAATAGATTTACATATTTCGTTATCAACATAGCTTTGATGAAGTTTTCAAGTCGGTCATGTGGTTCAAAGCCCATATCAAAGTTTTTATTATCATGTATAAACATCTAGTATGTGCTCAGAAACTACCTCAATGTGATATTTCTTAAAAGCGTCAAATTCTCGTAGAAAATGCTAAATTATTGAAAGGGTTATTTAAGAGTAGTAGCGCCAGTTACTTATCCAAACGTTTCGCAGATTAGCGAACAAAAAATGTAGCCGTAGAACTAGTATGAAATATATAACCAAAAAAAAAATCATAAAAGTCGGTCAATCAGTTTCGTAGTAATTCGACAAAAATATCTGAGGCACCAAATTCTAATTCTAACTTTACTAATATTATAAGAGCAACAGAAAATGATGCCTAGAGACTACTCTCAGCTAGTATATAAGTCTCTATATTTATAGTATTTTCACATTTTTTTTATTTTAATTTAATTTGTTTTTTTTTTAATTTAACATAATTTCATTTCATTTAATTGTATGTAATTTAGTTTAAATTAATTTCCTTTCTGTATTATATTCTATTTGTCACTAACATTACAACAACAATTATAAGTTATTTGTATACTAACAATTTGGAACAAATGTTGCCTTGAATAAAAATTTATCATTATTATAAAACTGAAGAATTATTTAAATGAACGCGCCAATCTCTAGAACTATTGTTGCAATTGTAAAAGTCTTTCTGCATTTCATATACTTCATTTATATATCTTTAAGCTAAAACCAAAAGCACCAATGAAGAAGGATTCAAAATCGGGGATATTTTTACTTTTGAAAGCTTCCACTACGTGCGGTGTGTAAACCGTAAAAATTTTGAAAAAATCATGTATGCAGAATTGTTCATCTTTAAAAGTTCTAAAAGAAATATAACGACGGCATGTGTTTATGTTTTAAGGTTGGCTCAGTATAACCTTTTTTACGTTAAACAAATTTCTCCATTGTCTGTTTCTCCTATGTGTCGCAGTTGCGCGGAATAGCTAGTACTTTATAGAAATAAAATAACAAGTACAGTACCTTAATTTAAAAAAAATGTTAAAAGTATAGTAGTATTAAAGCAAAATATCGTGCTTGTTTATGAAGACATTCCCTCTCCCTCTCTCAGACGACTGTTTCGTGAAGGTATACAAAAAACAGCTGACAGGATACTAATCTGTTACTAATAATGACACTTCCTTTTTTACTTATCAACACATGTGAAGTTAAGCGCTTTACCCTATTCTTTGTCGCGCTAAGCTTCTAATAAATCCAACGTTATTTTCGATGTCTTGGGTCGTTAAATGAATTTATAAATGGAAACTCTAAGATAAGTATAATAGTTTTACTGTAGTTATCAAATCTAGTGAGTAGATCTCGTGAAGAGCTTACTATAGAAATGATCCTATGAAGTAAGGTATTACTGGCCTAAGGTCTACTGGCTCATTGGTCTAGTAGGTAGCATCTTCGACTACAGACATGAGGTCCTGGATTCGAGTCCCAGGTCGGGCCAATTCAAATATCAATATTGAGTTTCCTATTAAGATTTTCTCAATATTTGCCCGAAGTTGGGAAGTTAGCGGTGTAATCCACCCCCGTGCCTCGGAAAGCACGTCAAGACGTCGGTCCTGCGCCTGATCTCTCTCCGGTCGTGTCGGATTCCCGTCACATCGGACTATGAGAGTAAAGGAATAGAGAGTGCGCTTGTGTACTATGCCTGCCATTCCACACTGGAGAAGCGTGGTGGGTCTATCCTCTAAAAACCCTCTCTCCTATGAATGAGGAGGCCTGTGCCCAGCAGTGGAACGTTAATGGGCTGCTTCTTACTTTTTCTTACTTATCAAATCTATAACATCGACAATGAAATTTAACAGAACTAGTTTTCATGGAGCTTGACTATGATCTCACATGAAGATAGATGGAGATAGAATTGACGATAGTATCGCTCTACCCTTACCTCCTAATGGTTTCTTGACAGAATCGTACTGAAACGTTATTTTTTTGTTTGGCGGCATGTATTTGCTGGTAGAGTGGTAACTATCTATGACCGAAGCCATCTACCAGACCAAACAAACTAGATAATGCAATATCCTACATTTGTCCTACTGGCCATCGAACCTAAGACCTCTGCTAGCCAAGCATGTAACTATAATGTCCGAAGGGTCGTCAATATATATTATTTAAGTATTAGTATCCACGTCAGCTCCACCAAAAAGTTTAACGATTTTTGTTAGATTAGAATTAGGTACAAGTTTAAACACAGAAAATTAATTTTACTTATCCAGACTTTCCCAATAATTCTTTTATACAATTAATTTTTACACTTTATACATTATATTCATGTACTACAGGGTATAATTTTTAACGAAATGAAATTAAGACACAAAATCGTATATTTAATACCTTTTAATAATGTTGTATACTACTAATCAGTGTTGGAAGAAAAAAGAAAACTAGGAAATGCCTTCTATTGTGAACGTATGTCATCCTAAAAGCAAATGTACTGGTAAAATTCAAATTACCACTTACCAGGTTATATTAGACTGAATTATTACTGATTATCAGGTTAGCTTACAGTAAACTGCTAACCTGCCAGCATTAAAAATAAAAACCTATACCAATAAGATGAAATCAATTTGCCTCCAACCAAATCATTATTCACCATGATAATCTTCATTCGCTATTGTTCAGGAATAGGTCATTCGATAATCAACAATAGATAAAAATTAACAAACAAAAATAAAAATTCAAATTCTTCCTACATAACGATTGTTTTTATAGTGTCCCTTATATACAAACAAAGATATTTTATAGCTTTTTAATAGTATTGATATAAATTGTTAGGAAATATTCTCGGAACCGCACAAATTAGTTTCGATGTCGATAAGGTATTAGTTCGATAACCTCTAGACCATTCGACACAACTACAGCTACGAGGCGAGCTATCGGCGACCCTTTCATCTTTAGCCAGGGAGTCATTAGATTACCTCAGTATATGACCGCAGACCTACAACCTTTTATGTTTTATAAAATGCCTCTATAGTACTGTCATTTGGTGGGTCTTCATGAAAAGTTATCCGGAAGTTTCAAATTTATATCTTTGGAGTAACACTTCTCTATATCCATATAGGTATTATAAAACTTGTTGTACGTAAATAAAATTCGTGACCTTTTTTAAATAAAAACAGTGAATGTACCTCATATAACTTAAGAAATAGAAACAAGCTTTATAAATTCTAGTAGGCTGCATAAAATTAACAACTCGTTTCTACAATAAACTCCCAGCGGACTTTCTAGAGATGTCAATTAATAAATTCAAAGTATTTTTTAAAAGAAAATAAATTTATATATCTTACTATTATTTGCAAAATTACTTAGGCGATAGAAAGGCGTAGGAGGATACGAATTACTCTAATTTTAGTTTAAATATATTAAACTAATATAATAATGTAATGATGAAGGTAAAAGAAATAAAAATACCCGATTGAGTTTATTGTGGGCTCTTCTCAGGATTGGGCGCGAAGAAACCTTCGTAACTTAAATTTTAACTCGTTCTTAAATACATACCATCATCAGTCGTACATTAGAATTAGTGTGTGGGAAAAATATAATTGACGCTTCGAAAGTGCTGTAAAGGCCTGGACGAATAAAGATATTTTGAATTTGAATTTATGCATGCTAGACTTGGGATGTGAGCTAGTGAATGAGTGACGAGAGCATTAAGAAGAGTGTGATCGGCAGAAGTGAACCGCCGGTGAATGATTTTAAATATTTGTAGAAAATTAATAATTGTACGTATTAAATTAAAGTATGTTTGTATTTATTTTTAAGTATATGCATAACACTATTGTATAATTAGTAGATATCCCACTACACCTGTCTATTATATTCTCGCACTTTTAGGGTTCTTGGAAGAGATCTCTCTTAAAGGAATTAATTTTTATTTCTAACTTAATATACGAGGTGTATAAATAAACAAATTATTCAATAATATTTTTCTAAATTAAAATGATTACTCGGCTGTAGCGTGTTATTGCCACGACTTCTTGCAAAGCAAAAAAATATGTTCCTAAGAACTGAGAATCTTGAGGTTAATTATTGATTTCCGGGTTAGTGGGATACAATCTTTGAATGCATTATTGCTTACCATCGGTTGAGATTACAGTCAAGCTATAACTGTTCATTATTAAGGAAATGTAGGCAACTACTATTTCCAAATATGATTTCGGTATTATTTTAATACTCTATGAATCCGATGACATAACAAAATACGCTCGCACGCGATCCACGTAAATTTGTTCCGGAGCTGTACAATACCGGCATTTCTTACAATAAAAATTAAAAACCAGAGAATTCCTGCGACAAATAAACGCATTATAATCGTTCTTTGTGCTTATTAATTCATATTACACGGTCGCTTAGGCCTCTTGACGCAATGACAAAAGATGTTCCTCGGACGACCACAAAAGTCAATGGATCGAAGCGAACAGAATATAATAAATTACTATGCCTATCTTTTAAGATGCGTAGGTACTTATATACGTGAGCTTTTTGTTCCCTTTTCTCCTCTCTCGACCGCGTTTATTTGTGTACTGGGACAATTTATCTTGCGATACGAGCGTACTATGAATGAATAAACTTACGGCTAACAGAATATACACTTAGTATCGGTAAGGCAGACATCTGTAGCTTCCACATACATTATAGTCTGTACATAACAAAATAAGTAGGTATAAAATGTAAACCTACGTGTCATAAGAGATTATAATATATTAATTAACTTTATAATCTTATAACTGGCTAATAAAAATGTATTGCATACATGTATCGTTTACACTACTGGATTTAAATCTCCATTCCAGGTTTTCCCTTCCGTTTTAATTTCTACTTTATATATTGACGGTGATAAATATTTATTATACAGCAATATCCAAGAAGATTGTAGCTTGTTATATCTCATTACTACCAATAGAATATAACCTTTGATATACTATATATAGTTAAAGTTATGTAACGATCATGTTGTAAATAAGTAGGAGCCCTTTAACGTTCCACTGCTGGACACTGGCCTGTCCACTCTGAGGAGCGAGGGTTTTTAGAGCATTGACCCACCACGCTGCTCCACTGTGGATTGGCAGGCATAGTACACTCTCTATGCATTCACTCTCATAGTCCGATGTGACGAGAATCCGACACGACCGGAGAGTGATCAGGCGTAGGACCGACGGCTTAACGTGCTCTCCAAGGCACGGGGGTGGATCACACCAATGAGGCAGTTTACGATCATGTATGAGGACATTTCTTCAAATTGCTGACAGCTTGGACCTTGACTGTGATCACACCTGATGGTATGTGACGATACAGTACAAGTTAGAAGCGGGCTAATCTAATAAGAGTCATTTTACGTCTCATGGTTTCTACACACGATCGTACCGGAACGCCACGGTCAATCCTCTCACCAGTCTAGACTCACACAAATTAGAAATTGTAATTTTCTAATCCCAAAATACATCCGTAATTTCATATGTCTATCTTTTAAAGATAACCTTTATTATAGAAAAGAATTTCGTGCTCTTTCTTAAGTAATTCAGGTTGTATCGGCAGCTAGTTTATTATATTTCTTCTACGTTTTATTTCCATCTACATCAATGAAAAATTATTTTATTTCTAGATAGTCGTTGTCAATTATGCCTTCATTCGTAAAACGCTACAACCTCGTGGTCGTACTCAATTATAGAGCCAGTATTTTACTGTCAAAGCTGTTAAGCTCTGGTATGAATTACCCGCTGCTATTCTGCATCGTTAGTGACTCTAAAGTGTACTTTAAAAAGTTACTATCTCTCACTGCTACTATAAAAATTACTTGCGGCAATTATTCAAGTTTATCTGAAAAGTAACGCATGATAAATTAAATCAAATACTTTATTAGCCAAATGTACTAAAATGTCTTTAACTTTGAAATTCGTTGACGTTGACGACGAATTTGAAATTTTTAATATCAGCTTGAAGTTGAGGAAAGATATATTTATTTATTAAAATACATCACGATAATTTTAGTTCATTTATTATTAAGATAAAAAAATTAAATGTCTGTTTCCTATTTTGTTTATTTTCGGCGTAAAATAATTATATGTATCATGATTGTAAAAAATTTGAATTATTTTACAAGACAATTTAAAAGTGCATTTCCGCGAAATTTAAAAAAATTTCCCATAGACTTTATATAAGTAAATCTGCTTTATTTTAGAAGAAATCCAATAATAACATAGCTCTATCCATATAGTGATGATAAAGTAAAAAGTTTGCCGAATACACTTCAAAGAGATATTAAAGTATTCATTGGAAAAGAATATTGACAGATGGTATTACAACTATTGAACAAAGTTACTGAAATATCTCAAGGTGCCTTAAAGCTTTTATGTATCACAGATCGAACTCAGTATTCCGCTCACGATTCAAGAATTCCATCTACTTCAATGGAACACATCAAAGTTTCTTTGAGTACCCTCGTCAATTGTCTATTTCTATGCCATATATTATTTCTCGCTTACAGTCATGAAATCCATAATGATTTTGCAAAGAAATATTTTCTAAATTCAGCTTCTACATTATTTCTGTATAAATGTTTTAGTTTCCCCTTTTTATTGCAATAATAATTCTAATAAAGCCCCTTCCTAATAGTACGTAATAGTAGTAGTAGTCTTTAGAATGGTACTTGTGCCTGTAGAGGAGTTAGTCTTTATTATTTTAATAATTAAAAAGACTATTCGAATAATCATTCGAACCTTCTATCCATAATCGTTCGATAATCATTCTTCATGGACTCGAACCTTCCATTGTTTCAAATAATTTTGACATACCAGTGATGTTTTCAAATTATTAACACAAAACTATTACACAAATTTGTTTCAGAAGTGACTTATTATTATTATTTATAATAGGCTACACAGCTTTTGATGATGCGCCTATTTCAATTTTAGTCTGTTCAATTTTGCTTTTTGCCATTTCTGTGCTTGTCCAGTCTATTCATGAACTGATTTAGAGATCTCGCAGTCAGCACACTCTCAGGCAATTTGTTCCACTGGTGTACAAACTCTATTACTGAGAAAGTGCTTAAATGGGTTTGATGATGCTCGCTTATACCAGAGTTTAAAATTGTGACCTCTTAGCTTGGGGTTAAACTTTTTATAAAATACTTCATCAAACCCTGAGACGTTGTAGAAACCGTTCATGATTTTGTAAGCTTCTATGAGATCGCCTCTTTCTTGCATACTCTTTAGGGTGCTGAGTCCAAGTGTTGCAAGCCTTTGGAAAATTTTTCAATTCTCGCGTAAATTCATTATTTAAAATTTCAATTTATCTTCAGTAGGGTCTCGCTTTTTTAAAGTCCGTATATTTGAAATACAGCGAGGTTGCTAGAAGGTTTTTACTTGTCTACCTAAGCAAAGTCATTGCATATATCATGTCTATGAAAATAACCTTAGTCGTCGCCATTGTTATAAAACAAATACAATTTCGTTCGACATGGGTTGGTAAATGAGGCAGGCTTTGTTCGTTTGATTTTTCATTTCATATTCAAAAATTATGCGTCCACGTTTGAAAAACACCGTGCTCAGAATCTTTTGAAGGGTACACAGCACGTTATGTAAATGTGACAATGTGTGTGCCTCATCTATTTAAATGTAGACGTGCACAGTAAGTATAATCATTTCAGAATAATTAAGTCAATGGTTAGACGCTGACAGATAGACAAAAATCAAAATTGGATCAATGAGATAACATAGTTTTTAATTTCGATTTACAAACATGACAACAAAAATTTACCTTTAAATTATTTATTAGCTTAAAATCAATTTAAGAGCATTATGTCAGTAGATTTTCACCGTTGCTTTATGCTGGTATTTACAGTACAGTTTTGATTGGCTGATATGCCAGCTGACCCACAATCAAAGTACATAGGTTGCAGAAAATTATACATAAAGTATGTTAATTTATAACGAAAACATAGCAATGGTTATGAGACTTTGCGTTCACTAGAATTTTTTTGCTAAATGAATGTATTAAATTCAAGACATAATAACGTTAATTCCTGTCATCGAGGTTACAATTTATATATCCTAGTCAAAAATTTGCTAAATTTTATTTAGTATTACAGCAGAACCGAATATGTGTCTATCTTCTGAAAAAGACGTGTCAACGGCAAAAAGTAATATATGATTAAAATTTTGCATCATTCTCAAATGGCCTTCCAGTAAAATTGTATTTTTTAAACAGTATCACTAATCTTCCAAAGCACACAGATTTATAAACATATTTTTGTGTCTAAAGCTGTTATTGAATATAATTACATTACTAACGGTACATTATTGACAAAAAAACGTCCTATTACAAAAGCATAAATATACAATTAACCATGATAACATTATATCGAACCTTAACTTAGCCGTTATTTATATTTGAGAAATTTCAAAATGGCATTGGTTTATTTAAGTATGTTGATTTATTTTCTAAAGTTGCTCCTTTAAACTTTGCTTTTCATATTGGATCACTCACTATTCTCCCTAAGTAGCGATATTTAAAAAATGAAATTGAAACGTTCACTTATTGCTTTTTTTTATTAACTATCTAATTATTATCAGTAACATTTTAGTATGACCTTACAAACATGGTGCTTAAACTTTATCACTTACTGACAAGTTCGTTGCGCCAGAAATGACGCTCCAACACCATAATTTTGTCGTCGGGACAATAAAATTGACCTATTTATTGTCAAAGTTGATCTGATAAGCTTAAATTTCAGGTCATTAACACTGTTGATAACATATATTTATTTCATTCTGGAGGAAATTTTATAGCCATGTTGTTATTCTTTGATAGAATAAATCACGCATGATACTAAGCACAATATTTTTCATTATAATCTTAACTCGGATCGGACGCCCGTATCTCTTACCCTAGTATATATGGCTTCTTACATTAATCAAAAATTTCGGCTCGAAGATAAGCAGTTACCGGAATTAAGCATTCTTGGCTTTCCTGATATAACGAAATATACGATAAGAGCTGGCGGTCAACACGAGGGCATTGTGCAATCACGTTCACTTTTTATACAGATCAAATATAATTAAATATATTCAGGATTATTTTAATATAAAAACATTTTGAGTTAACAAGTATAAAACATTTTAACAAAGGAAGCTTATCCTGATAACTTTTTAGTAGTATCACATACGTATTACTATGCTGAGTAGTTAATACGATTTTATCTACATAATATCCTATAAGGCAAACCTAATTCTCAAATAAAAAATAATTTAAATATTCTCTTTACTTGTTGAACTCTTTCCTAAACAAGCTCTTCTAAGATGGAGTGTGTCTCTTGGTAATGATCTTCCAGTGGTACAGATAAATGACATGCTATTTCCTAAACATACATACATCCATACATACATAGCTTCACGCCTCATTCCCAAAGGGTTAGGCAGAGATAATGTCCTTCCACTTGCCACGATCCTTGTATATTTCCTTCGCTTCTTTCACTCTCATTACCCTTTCATACAAGTTCGTCGGTTTAGAATACTCTTGACCTGGCCTTTATTTAAAATGTCCTGGATTCGGTCCAGAAACGTTCGACTTGGTAAATTCCCATGTATACAAATTCTTTCACCACTTCCACTTGTTCCCCATCTATCAAAATATTGCCATTCATCATAGACTCATCTCTCAGATTTATGTGTCAAAAGTGAATGCGAAAGTTGGAATGGGGAAGACCAAGGCTATTTCCTATTTGACATATATACACAATTAGTTAAAACAAAGACAAATATTAAGTATGCCGTTTATTCTAAAATTATGAAAATCTATTCCAAATTTTAAAAAAATATTTGAAATAATGGCAGATATTGATCGTAAAAGCGCATACGAATGAGGCCAATGCATTGTGTTAATTTTATTTTAAAGGAAAATAAAAATGCAAATACTTCCTTCACGTGAAACCCAAATCATTTTAATGAACTGTGTTTTTTTAATGTAATTTAAGTCATTGTTTATAAGGTTAATAACAAACGTTATAATGGGGTCGCCAATACTAAATGGAAAAGTAAGCCAACTGACTTGGTCGAGTTCCTTAGCTCTTTGTCTATCTTCATGCATAAGAGTGATATATGACGTATCTAGTAGTTACTTATTACCATATACATGACAACTCCATTAAGTAGTGGACACATGTAGAGCGGACGATAAAACTAAGAAACGTAATATATGTCATCGATTTTAAGTATAAAATCCTGATTAGAGGCCTGGTTATCATTTGGTTAAAACTAAATAATACTCATAAATTAAACTTTACATGTAATTTTACATATATATTATAATTTTAAATTCAGACAGGATGGTTTCTCCAGAGATTGACGTCTTGTATGTTTAAATAGGTTGCCGTACGATGTATTCTTCTCATTAGTAAGACAAGGAATAGATAGATAAATAGTAGGCTCTATTGAAAACCGCAAAAGAAAGATTAGTACATAAATTAATAAATTTCAGTGTGCAATGGGCGCACTTATCCAAACAATTAACGTATAGGGAGGTGGTGTTAATAAAGAACTATACATAGGTATATAACATGAAAAATATACTTAAATATAGATTCCGAACATACACAAATACATACGTGTAAATTATACAGTTATATATCGATATACGCATCGAGGTATATTGAACAAAGTTGATATTAGATGTATAACTTTGATTAGTAATACTACTAATGATGTCAACATTTTTTACACTAGTAAAGCCAGTGTTGGTGTCAATAGATTTAGAATACATTAAAGTGTTTTCAATAATATTAGCTACTAATGTAGAAATTTGTCGCTTACAACTATGAGACAGATACAATATATCATGAGTCAACCTTTAATTATGTTTTACAACTATATATACAAGTAAAAAAATTTGTCACTTTGATAGTGCCACAAATTGTATAGAGTCATATTTGAATTGTATATGTGCTTATTTTGGGTCCTTGTATAGTCCTTTGAATAAGGAAAAGCACATAGTATGAAATTACACAGGGTTTGTTCCTGTAATTTTATTAAATGGTCAAAACAATTTATAATATTCTTCCTCTTTGTGCTAAGACTATTACCACATAACAGTAACTCATTTAATGTATTGGGATGGATATTACCAACTAAATGTTTATATGAAATGTCACCAACTTGTGTTACAGTTGGTCACATTTTCTTTTAGACAATTATTGAAAACGTGACCAAAGCCCTTGCCCAAACTGTCCGAAACACTTATTGTTTTTGGTGTTAACTAGTGTCACTGAAATTACTGATCAAGATATTTTCACAACTATACATCGGAGTACAATTACACTTATTTTGTAATGACACAAAACGAGCCATATTACTCCAATTAGGACAGATACTACATGCTTCTGTTTTGCCAAGATATTTGAATGGGTAGATTAATAAAACCAACAAAAAAATTCAAATAAACCACAAATTTATTTATTTACTAAAATTCTTAAAGATGTGTTACTAAAACTATTACAATTAAAAAACATCAACAGAAGTCACTGTGCACATCCAGTTTATAGCGCACTTGGCATGTATTCTATATAAACAAATAGTTAACATAGGTTTAGAAATATATAACATGTATTTACAATTCACTAAAGAAAATAACTATTTTAAGAAAAAGAAAAATAAAATATGAAACTTGAGTAAGAGAAAAGAACAATAAAGGAATATGAAGTAAACGGTAAACTATAGTGTTTACATAGATGCATTTTTTTTAAACTGTTGTAAAGATAGCGAAATGATTTTATTGACAAACCTTTGACAATGGCACCTAGATCTGTCATAAAGCTTTTTAATGAAAAGGGGTGATCATTTGAGATAATTTTAAGAAGAAACTGGAGGTACGTCCCCGGAATTCGATTGTATGTCAAGAATTTATTCTATGGCAGAGCCATCGCGACCTTGTTGTAAGATATGTCACGGGAATTTGAATTACATTTTGTAAGCTTGTTCAATTTATTTGGAGAAAATAAATGTCACTAACGTGTATATTGTACGTGAGACCTAAAGTGAGGGTATAATGTTAAAATATTACACGTCTTATGATATAATCCATACTGATTACGTCTCTAGGTTTTCACCAAGCTAATACGCCAACGTATAGTCTAGATTATGAAAATAACCTTTACTTACTACAAGGTTAAAAAGTTCTTTGGTCTTGATGTTTTTACACATTTTTGCTCATTTAATTTCATATTACATTGGGGCAATGATATATTGATTTTGAAATACATCCTTTTCAGTTAATCATCTTTGAAATTTGTATTCGACCGGTTTTCACAGGAACGTAAAGAATATAACATATATAATATTTATTTTATTGAGGTCCATTTTGATAGAATTCGGCTTATACAACAAGAAATAACCTGCAAAAAAAGGTACTGGATATAGTTAGTCTCAGAAAATGTGTTTTTTGTTTTTTGGATTTTGCAAGTTAATATAAATAAAAAAGCAAATGAGAAGAAAGAGATATTTTGACGACTTTAAAAGTTTTTATATGCTACGAGGTCCTGCGTTCAGTATCCATTATTGCAATTTAAAAAAAATTAAACCATTCCGCTGCAATATAATCCACTAGCAAACATATGCCACCAAAGATTATTTGGTAAAGCTTCAGTGGCAAATTCCTTTCAGTTTCTCGGATGACATAATATCATAACCATTAAAACATCACATGGTTTTATCTTGGGTGAAATTCCTCTTCAAATGGGTGGTCCTACTAATTAAATGCCAAATTATTGAATAAGTTTTTATGAAGTCAAAACAACGCGGGATCTGCTTACAATTTCACGCTTAGCTACTATTCCACGCTATATCGATACAACAAAGTCATTTCCTCTTTACTACCTATTGGGAAGCATCACTAATTTTAAATTATAAAAATCCTTTTGTAGATATATTGTAATAAAGCCCATTCTGATGCGATCACATACACTATAATCCGATTAAAAAACGTTCCTTGGTGATATTCCTATAACAAGTATAGTTTAAATAATCCCTGTTGAAATAAACTTTAAAAAACATTTATAATTTGTTGAATCAATTATTTTTTAAGTTTTGTTCAACACTTGATATTGATATATGTTAGATGGTAATACAACAAATTTCTATATAACTATCTCAATTTCAACGGCTTCACTGGTGCAATTTACGAATGTTTGCTTCACGGGATAGTTATCTGATTCGATTCCCGGCAGAGATTTAGGAAATTGCACCTACTAATTCGTCTATTCTTTTTTTTGTCGCTGGGAAATGTTTTAACACACGCTGGATAGAGTATATAGCTCCATCAAGGAGTGTGGGACTCACTGTAACCAGAATACCCACTAAAACCCAGCGGAACCCTCTTCATCCGTATGGTGGACGCCAGATGTTCGCTAACGCATTCATATCTGGTGCCCCGGTTGCGTCCGACTCAAGGGTTCAAAAGAGGGGAAGCTTCTCCGGCGGGAGGGAGGAGCATCGACCGCCCTCTCTCTTTGCCTCTCTCTGCAAAATAACGGCCTCACGGAAAAAGGCAACTGCCCTCTAGCCGGTTATGCTACCGTGCACAGCTCCCACTATGCTGGACAGAGAGAGATCACTTCCAACCAGCGACATTAAGATGTGGCACTAGGGGCCCCAGGTCGGGCATTCTGCCAATATGTGGTACGCCGTATCAACAGCCGCATCACACTCTCGGATCTGGTGCAAGTACTTACCAAAACAACCATGTCCAGTAAGCACCTGTAACCTGTATGATAACACACCATGCCCCCTTGAGATCCAATCTTCCAAGTGGGGATGAAGAGCCGCTACAGTGACTGAGCCCGCTATAGGAGACCCGAGGTCCTCCCTCCATTTGTGAATTAGGGCCGTCTAGATTGGTAGGAGATATAATGTTTTAGGAATTGATTCTATATTTTTTAGGTAGATTGTATATAACTTATGAAGAAGACAGAGTGGACAAATTAGCCATATTCCAGGAGGATTCGGCCGTGGCTAGTATATTACTTTACCAGCAAAGAGCAAAAAAAAATGTGTTATACAATGATACCATGAAGAAACTATATAAGGTTTAAGATCTTTATTTCTCATAAGAATAAATTCATTTACATGAAAATGTGCACAATTCCTACAAAAAGTTTTGTTAGACGTAACATACGGGTAGGCAGTAATTAACAGTAGATTTTAATACTAAGAAAAGAAATTATTTATAACAGCGGGTAGACGTTAATAAAAATATATAAATACGTTGAACATGAGCAACTAACTGGAGGAGACAAAACGTGTAAAATACATATTTATATTTTCTAATTTTTATTAAATATGAATTTATTTATTTTGAATGATTTAATAATGTGAAAGTTTAATAGTTTTTTGTTAATATTACAAGTAATTTTTCGTACCTACTTGATGTATTTTGGTAATTTATTGTACATTTGAGCTCCTTGAAATAAAATAGTAGTTCATCTGTTTAAAGTTTGTGTTTGAACCAAGTATTTAGTATATCTAAATCATGTCAATCTCCAAAATACTAGAAAAATTAATAAAAAAACGACTCTTACTATATTTAAATACTTTTAACATAATATCAAATTCACAATACGGCTTCAGACAAGGAGTTTCTACTGAAGATGCCATTACAGCAATCAGTAACTTAATTGCGCAAAAGGTAGATAGTGGTAAGAGATGCCTAGCAACATTTCTCGACCTCAAAAAAGCTTTTGATACTGTTTTATTAAAAAGACGGAGAACGTTGGTATACGTGGAGTGCTACTGGCACTTCTATCCGATTATTTATATGAACTTAAGCAAATTGTTAGAATAGGTGAATTCGTGAGCGAGGAAAGGACACTTAGCTATGGAGTTCCCCAGAGAAGTGTACTGGGCCCAACTTTATTCCTGATTTACATAAATGACCTCTGTAACCTCAAAATAAAAAAACGGGAATATCTTCTGTTATGCAGACGACACATCCATCGTCTTTAGTGGGTCCTCCTGGCATGAACTTAAAACAACAGCAGAAGAAGGTCTCTCACATGTGTCAAAAGGGCTAAACTCAAATTTACTAACCCTAAATATATCTAAAACTAACTTTATGACCTTCACAAAATATAATATTATATATAATATTAACCAACCAAATTTTAGTCTTAAAATACACAACAGTAATTTAAACGACCTCTCTTGTAACTGTCCCATTATAANCACTTTAATCCGATTAAAAAACGTACCTTGGTGGTATTCCTATAACAAGTATGGTTTACGTATTCCCTGTTGAAATAAACTTTAACAAACATTTATAATTTGTTACATCAATTATTTCTTAAGTTTTGTTCAACACTTGATATTGATATATGTTAATGTAAGATGGTAATACTACAAATTTCTATATAACTATCTCAATTTCAACGGCTTCACTGGTGCAATTTACGAATATTTGCTTCACAGGATAGTTATCTGATTCGATTCCCGGCAGAGATTTAGGAAATTGCACCTACTAATTCGTCTAGTCTTATTTTGTCGCTGGGAAATGTTTTAACGCACGCTGGATAGAGTATATAGCTCCATCAAGGAGAGTGGGACTCACTGTAACCAGAATACTCACTAAAACCCAGCGGAACCCTCTTCATCCGTATGGTGGACGCCAGATGTTCGCTAACGCGTTCATCTCTGGTGCCCCGGATGCATCCAACTCAAGGGTTCAAAAGAGGGGAAGCAGGCGCTCATAATTGCGCCGTCTTATACCTCCCCTTCTCCGGCGGGAGGGAGGAGCATCGACCGCTCTCTCTTTTTGCCTCTCTAATGCCTCTTTCTGCAAAATAAAGGCCTCACAGAAGGAGGCAACTGCCCTCCAGCGTCATGCTACCGTGCATAGCACCCACTATGCTGGGCAAAGAGAGATCACATCCAACCAGCGACATTAAGATGTGGCGCTAGGGTCCCCAGGCCGGGCATTCTGCTAATGTGTGGTACGCCGTATCAACAGCTGCATCACATTCTCGGCACGCAGGTGTCTCCTGACATCCCACGATCTGGTGCAAGTACTTACCAAAACAACCATATCCAGTAAGCACCTGCACCAACCTGTATGATAACACACCATGCCCCCTTGAGATGCAATCTTCCAAGTGGTGACAAAAAGTTGAAAAAGACGAAAGTGAGCCTGATATAGGAAACCCGAGGTCCTCCCTCCATTTGTGAATTAGGGCTGTCTGGATTGGTAGGAGATATAATGTTTTAGGAATTGATTCTATATTTGTTAGGTAGATTGTATATAACTTATGAAGAAGACAGAGTGGACAAATTAGCCACATTCCAGGAGGATTCGGCCGTGGCTAGTATATTACTTACCAGCAAAGAGCAAAAAAAATGTGTTATACAATGATACCATGCAGAAACTATATAAGGTTTAAGATCTTTATTTCTCATAAGAATAAATTCACTTACATGAAAATGTGCACAATTCCTATAAAAACTTTTGTTAGACGTAACATACGGGTAGGCAGTAATTAACAGTAGATTTTAATACTAAGTAAAGAAACAATTTATATTTAGCGGGTAGACGTTAATAAAAATATATAAATACATTGTACATGAGCAACTAACTGGAAGAGACAAAACGTGTAAAATGCATATATTTATGTTTAATTTTTACTATATATGAAATTATTTATTTAGAAAGATTTTATAATGTGAAACTTTAATAGTTTTTTAAATATTACTTGTATGTTTTGTTGTGTAATTTATTGTACATTTGAGGTCCTTAAAATAAAATAGTACTTTGGCCACATCTGGTTCGCGGACAATATAAACTTATATCATTAGCATTTCTTGGTGACTTTTTTGTCGTTAATGTTATTTGTTTGAATATCTTTCTTAAGTATTTTACTAATTAGTAGGCAAGTCATATATTTATATGTTTGAGCAATATTCATTATTTTAGTTTCTTTACACAGTTTTACCGAAGAAGTTAAGTAGTATTATTTGAATAAGGTTTTTATTAATTTGTTTTGTGCCCTTTATAATGGTTCTAGATTCTAGTTTTCCACATTTCGATCAAATAGTCGATATGTGGTTTGATAAGAGAGTTATAGATTGTATATAGTACTTGTGAAGAAAAACATCTAGCGATTCCTCTTAAAGCCCTTTTTAAATAGTTTATATTAGACTTATAAATATGTGGTTGGATTAGTTTTGTTCATTTCCTGATTATCTATTTTAGGAGCCTTACTTTGGGGTATCTCTTTATATTTATAGTTAAATGGTTGTGTTTGAACCAAGCATTTAGTATATCTAAATCTTGTTGGGCATCCATTCTAATATTTTCCACAGAAGTATTAAAATAAAATATAATTTGAACTACCTCTTACAAGTTCGCGTTTCAGTCTTAGACGGTATCGTCAGTTACCATCTGGTTAGGTCACAGTCAAGTGACCTATAAAAAAAACCAATGCCAATTTTGCTTAAAAAATTTGACAGATCTATGCATATATTTTAAAAATAATTGCTTATGATAAATGAATTCCGAATTTTACGACACCGATATCTCTTCCTAACTTGAAAAGACCGTAGTTTACAAATTTTATATTAATGTAAGGTGTATTGTTTAAACGCCAGCTATAGGACGTGGATTACATATCCTTGTGTTGTTCATAAGCCGGATCGCATCGTACAGCTCCGCGATACGAAACCGTATATCTTTAGAACGTTTCTGTTTTTGTAGTTTGTTTCCTCGCAATAGCCTCACGGTACGTAGTAACTTTGCAGCCGGTTCCGCGGCCGAGAAGCGACTTGACTCATTTATCGTATTATAAATTTAGTGGGAGGAGCTATCGTCCGCGCCACCGACCTTCCCACAACGAGTTACGTAAACGTTCGCAGGAACAAGACGGCGATACGCGTGTCGATGCATCAAATAAAAAAACGAACGAGCGAGATGGACTCTATAATTTTTAATTTCTCTAGAATAGAAAATAGGGGCCGATTGTAGGCTTCCCCTCATTAATAAGCTATTAGATTACGCAATGTCGACAGGACCGATTGGTAGGCCATAGGGAATCCCAATAAACGCTCCCCCCACTTCCACGTCGATGGTTGTTCGAGATTCAAAAGAAGCCCCTTTGAGCACGCACAAAACAAAACGGGCGCTCGAAAAAGACCCTGCTCTAATTCTCTTTACGATCTCCGATTTCAATTGCTCCTTCAGAAATTTGAATGTAGGGAGGGACAAAGTTTTGTCACGTAGGGTCGCCCGTAAAACTGTATACCGAGTACACATAAAATGCGGGCTCGCCTCATAGGTACCCCATTAACGAGAGTACCCGACAGCCAAGGGCGATATCAAATCGAAAGATCGGATTGACAAAAAGTAAAGAAAAATAGCCGCCATACAACACTGCTAGTTTTACGAGCCGCTCTGTTATTAAACATTTTAAATAAATAGTCCGTTTTTTACTGGTTTGATTCAGTCAATAAAGATCTATGGAGTGACTTGAAACCCTTTGGTTCGGATTATGCACACAAGAAATCACAATGGCTTTTTGTCACCCGTCGTGCTTGTACATACTTATTTTCTGGATACCATTTTGTCCCCTAGCTGGTATTTTTTCGATATGGATCACTTTTTGTGCGTCCATTATTCGAACTATTGTGTAAAGCTTGCTCGGATAAGATCGTCGACATGTCACCAAGGTCCCAGCCAACGTTTTTACCCTTTATTAAAAGAAGTAAGCTTTTATATTAGAAAATAAAGTTTTGCAGAATAAAATGCCAAAAAGTTATTTCAAAATTGTTCCCACGGCGGGTTTAGATACCCAAAACTTCGCCGTTTTGATGATGTCTGTGTTTCTTTATAACCTTTTTAAAAGAATAATAACGTAAAATAACAAGTTACAGATACTACACAATTAACTTACTAATTTGACTAGGAGTGTTCACAAAGTAATTATTTCTTATACATGCAAAGGAAAGGAATGAAAGTGAATGTAAACAAAACTAAAGTTATACTTTTTAAAAGAAATGTATTTATGATGAATAGCAATATATTGATAGATGGGGAATAAGTGGAAGAGGTGAAAGAATTGTATACTTGGGATCTAAATTTACAAAAGATTGAACATGTGATCTAGCCTTACAGACTAATTAGTAATAATACTTTGACATAGTCTACCTAATTGTATTGTCTTAGTCTAGAGTCGAAAGACTAAGCTTAGTTTACTATAATGTCTATTGTCTCACACAGTTCTTGAGTTTTTGCTTAAAAACACTACACTTCACTACACTATATTGTGCCACTGCACTTACACTAACTCAAAAGGTTTTGTTCTTTTAAGTCTTCTCATAGTTCTTGTGATATCCAGAAGTTAACCAGCTTCAGGATTTACGTGATGGCGAAGGCTTTGGTGATGAGCTTTGGCAATTCTTTCGATGTAATTATTAACGAGCTCTATGCTTAGGTCCTTGTGAAGATCGCTATTTCTTATGTACCAAGGTGCGTTAATAATTTCCCTAAGTACTTTGTTTTGGAATTTTTCTATTGTTTTGAGATTGCTAGGTTTGGTACATCCCCAAAGTTGAATACCATGTGGAAGTGATACCGAAAGAAGAGCGAATGCAGGGAATATTTTAAATGGTGCTCTGCACGCCTTTATGAATATTCAGATGGAGTCTCAAAGAGCCAGACTGGCTGTGCATGGAGGAGTGTTGGTGCCAACATTTATGTATGGTAGTGAAAGTTGAGTGTGGCAAAAGAAATATAAAGTAAAATAAATGCGGTAGAAATGAGAGAGAGAGAGAGAGTGGAGAGAAACTGAGTGAAAAGTAAGAAATAGTGTGATAAGAATGGAAAAGTTGGAAAGGGAAGACCAAGACGAAAGTTCCTGGACAAAATTTAGTACATTTTAAATAAGAGCCAGGTCAAGAGTACTCTAAACCGATGAACTTGTGTGAAGGGTTTAATGAGAATGAAAGAAGCGAAGAAGATATGCAAGGATCGTGGCAAGTGAAAGGACGTGGTATCTTCCTACCCCTATGGGAATGAGGCTTGATGCTATGTATATATATATACACAGCGTCACGCAACAAAAAAAGGTTTAATTAGTACCATGACCTTATATGGTACTGATATCAATTTTTTTTAGGTTCCGCTAAAAATGCTGGTGTATGTAAAAATGTGTGGCTAAATAACTGACATATCATTAACTATTTCTTTGTTGATTTTCAGTTACTTTTGCATCTCATCTGTGGTCTGACTTACCAGTAAATCTTGATATAATCTAAACGTCTTAGCTCCATTAATCAGGTAAGGCGATATATCGTAGGTAAGGCGAGATTTCTTTTAATAAGGACTAGTCTTTGTCTAAATAACTAACCGCAATTGAAATGATTTTGGACCCCTAACTTAGATATGCCATTATACAATTGTTTCGTTACTTTTACACTAATAAGGCCTGGCCTTCGAAATATATTATAACTTACCTTAGCTGTAATCACATAGTTTTCCTTCGAGAGGTACTTTGTTGGTCGAGACTGCTCTTAAGAAGCGTCCAGACCATTTGGATCCGATTACACGTCCGAAGATGGTAGATACTCCTTGATTGTTTGTCGTACCGCCGCTCGGCTTGTTTACACACTCGGACTAATGTTTTCCCCTTTAGTGGTTTGAGGGGAATCTCGAGTTACTGGTTGCGACAAGTTGGCAAAGAAATATATTTCTCAAATGCCGAGCAATAGTAATCCCGGCAATCAATCCGTTTTATTGTAGTTTTACTCAAGTTTCTTTTAAAGCGTTTTACTCATTGTTTTAATAGTAAATTCTATAAATAATTACTATTATACATGCTGTTTCCCGTAATATTCATTAATAATTCAGATGCCCTTTCAAAAATAATACTTGGCTAAGGTCCATCATTATCAGCTATCATTGTATGTTCTGACAAAATCGATCCAGACGTTTCAGAGATTAGCCGGAACTAATACAGGACAGTCAAAATGTGCCTTACAGTATGACGATGGCTAATATATGTATAACAAAAATTGTTTCCACATATCTCCTTTATAGACTTTGCAACCAAATATCGGTTTCATTTGAAAGGCAGTAAATATTCGCTTTGCTAGCAGAGGTTCCAGGTTCAATCCCCGGTAGAGCGAATTCAAGAAATTGTATTTTCTAATTTGTTTGCTTCTGGACTGGTGGGCGGCTTCGGTCGTGGCTAGTTACCACCGTACCAGCAAAGACGTAGAGTAAAACAAAAAGATTTGTGTTCCGGTACGAGAGGTAAATTACCTCTTACAAGATTAGCGCGCTTCCATTTTAGACTGTATCACCACTTGTCTGCAATAAAAAAATACGAAGAGTTTATGAAATGACCAGACTTGCTTTCTTTTCACGATCTCAAAAACTATTCGCGATTAAATAGAAAAATAGTTAATAAATACGGACTTCACCATATTCCAAGGGGACATTAACCCACGGGGGCAGTAACTAGATGGGTAACACCACGGGGATCAAATAGTATATAGGTATATATTCGAAATAATAAAGTGTCTTATAAAGAAAAGAATGTTATCAAAATATCGTTGGTCTATACACCATGGATTATTAAAGTAATAGGTATGTATTAAAGTACACTATGTATTAAAGTAAAAGGTAAGTAAGTAGCTGCCCAGTAACGTCCTACTTTTTTTTTATCGCGACGGAAATCTTAATTAAGATACCCGATAATTTGGGTCAGGCTATCGGGTTATATGGGGTTGTACCCACTAAAACCCCCTCGGCTATCTGCCTCTGCATGTAAGATAGCTCCGGGTTCTCTGACGAAATTCGCCGAAGCTATCCTCGTGCAAAAGTCCATAAGACTCATCCAGGTAGGATTTAATTCTCTACCATGAATCGTCTCATCATCATTAATCCACTGTCGCATGATGGACTTCCCAGGATCGCTCTTGGCACTGAAAATCCCCTAGTCTCACTGCTTGCAATCCCTTAATAACGTCCTACTGCTGAGCACAGGACTCATAGGACGGAAGATTATTAGAGCATAGACGCGCTTATCCAGGCAAGCACACGAAAGTGTCTTAAAATCATTAAATGAAGAAAAGAATGTTATCAGAGTATCGTTAGCTTACACACTGTGGAATTTGAGGCATTAAAATAACCCGTATCACCTCATTATTATAAAAATACCATCGTTATTAAAGTCTATAACAACACTTTTATGCACTTTGGCCCCTTAAGATTTATTTAGTAGGTATCGTAAAAGGCGGTATAATTCAATTTTACTCGGCGATAAATTGCTTTTACATTTATTGTGGTCATGTCATAACATTCTACTTCTGTTTTTGTTTTTTTTTCCTCCAATACCAATATCACACCGAGGTTTTATTGAAAAGCCGATGTTATAGGTATAATAAAATTTATGTTCGGAAAGGCTTCGTAGATAAATAGGAAAACGTTTGATCATGGATTTTAGGGGTAATGAATTTTATTGAACTATATTTTCATTGCTGTGTTTGTTTTATACACTACCTATCGTACTCCAATTTGTATACAAAAAACAACAAACTGAATTATCTATTACGTCCTTTTAATAAGTTTCACATTTAACAAACTGGTAATATTATTAAACGTGGGACTAATTTATATTTATATAACTTTGTTGACAGCAGATATTTTTTGTTTTAAAATAAAATGAAACCCATTTTTTGTCGTAAGTTGAAATAAGTCCTACAAAATGAAAGAATCACCAAAATCGGATAAGTAATCTTAGAGTTGGAGTTCAAACACTGTGACAGGAATTGTTTATATAATGAATTTACCTGTTATATAATCAATATAAATAGTTCAGCACATATTAGTATTTATTTAAAAAGCTAATGCCTTTAAATACTATCTAAAAAATATAACTAAATACTTGGGTTTAACTAAATACATTTAAAACCAATAAATTTAATTTGCTAGTTTTTGCAAATCACCATATATCTACGCCGGAATCGTCGCTAATATGGTTCGGTGCATCCGTGTGGGTTACCTGTTACACAAAGCCCAGAGGGTAATAGCGGTCAAGGTAATACGGGAGTGTCGGACGGTATCCTGGACATAGGCGTCTCTTCTAGCGGGCGATCCTCCGTGAGAGCATCGTGCGGAAGTTCTCGCGGCCGTCTATAGGCACAAGGATGACGACGTCCAGAGGATTAAGGCTCGAGCCGAACGCGCTCTGATCCAACGATGGAAAAAGGATCTCAGGTCCCCAGTAGCGGGGGTGACCACTGTGGAGGCGATCCGCCCTCACCTGAAACAATGGCTTTCCAGGAAGCAAGGATCGCATTATACCTATAGATTGATGCAGGTTCTGACCGGAGACAGATGTTTCGGAAAGTTCCTGCACAGAATTGGTCGCAAGGAGTCACCGACCTGCCATGAGTGTGGTGCTGCCATCGACTCAGCACAGCATACTCTGGCAGATTGTGCAGCCTAGGGACCTCAGTGTCACCTCTTGGTTGCGTTTATCGGCGCGGACCTTTCAATGGGCAACGTTGTTGGCGCGATGCTCTCTAGTATGAGATGTTGGGCGGGATTGGTCCTCTTCTGTAGAACGTTCATCTCACTGAAGGAGGCCCACGAACGAGAGATGGAGATTGCAGTGGATGCTCCTTCACACCACCGGAGGAGGCGGGGTACAAGGCAGCGCCTGTTGGCGTAAGTCTTTACGCCTTCGAGAATTCTCAATCGGATTCATCCGGGACACCAGGGAGGAATGCGAAAGTTGAACTCCTGGTGCTTCATTCATGGATGCAAACGGTTCCGCTATAGTTTAGTGTGCATTGCTTCTTGTTCGCCGAGTCCCACGCTCCTGACATATGGTCGGAGCCAGTGCATAAAAGCATTTCCCAGCGAAAAAAATTACTATACATGGCTTAAGTGCTGTAACTGTGCATAATTTTTTTTTTATTCAAATGCTTTAAGCAAGAAATACAGAATATTCCAAGTTGAAAATACATAGGAAATAATTTAGTAAACACTTAGTCTTTAAATATTATTAACGTAATATTGTTTATTCACATTTTTTAGGCAAAATGCCTATATTTTTATTAATAATAAGTAATAATAAATTTTATTCAGAGCTACATTTGACTAAAGCTGAATTAAACGAAAGCTAAATGAAAAATTATTTATTCATTTTAAGTGAAATAACCTTGTGTACCATGCTTGACAACTCACAGCGGAGCAGAGTGGTGGATCCATGACCAGAGAACCCCCTCACTCCTATGAGCGAGAAGGCTAGTGTCAGGCAATGGTTCATCAATGGGCTGTTGCTTACCTTTAAAAAAAAAAACATTCTGTGTTTTCGTCTACTTAAATTAAATAATGAGATATTATAACTAATAACCTAGTTTATACCAGCACTCTATTCACTCGTAATTTCCTAAAGAGAAAGCTTTCATCATATTATATTTGTTAATCTACTAATGTGTGTCCTAATACTAAACAGGCGAAATCGCGCAATTTATTCACACGTAACCATGAATAGGCATTTAAAGAAACTAGACGTATATGTACGTATGTACATAACATTTGTCAAATAATAAGTTAACTTTATGTAGCAAAAAGTATCAATTTTAGCGTCTTTAAAAATTTTCTCTGTAGTATATTTAATTAAGCCCGCAGATAAATTTTGAAATCTTCGTTTGCCTTAATCAAGCAGCCTTCCAATTTAATCTTTATCTTAACAATCTGCGCGTAAAAGTTTATCCAAAACCATTCCGAAAATATCTTCGCATCGGTTGCTAAATTTCTGGCAACAGCTGCCGATTGTGCCTCTAGATTGCACAAAATTTAATCCTCGTTGCAAAAACCATATTGAATTTCTCTTCTTTCGATTTGGTTTTTTCTTTTAATGTCCCAGAATGTCGCCTAAGGCTTACCTTTCTCAAATTACACGGTAGCTTCTTTTCGCTAGCATTGTCGTTTTCACAAACAACTCTGTGAAGGCAGTTTTATTTATTTTTATTATTCTCATTTTATTAGTGAAAGCCAGTAGGCGGTGCTCTGGGCGGAAAGTCAAATTAGAGTCGAATCTATGCTCTCGTATATTTTTACTTACACATTGATTAAGAACGTATATTATATTAGTAATTAGACATTAATTTCTGTCATTTTTAATACTTACTTTCTAATGATATTTTTCGAGAATCTTAGTCATTTTGATTACTTATACATTAAATTCCAAAGATTTGATGGCCTAGTGGTGAGTCGAATGGTTTCTCATTTAGAGAAATCGCGAATTGAATCCCGGGCACATGCCGACTTCTCTTTAAAAAATGGAACTTTTTGTGTGTTCTTAATCGTTCAATCCATCATTGTGCTTTTTAGTGTAAAAAAAACATCGAGTGGAAACCTGCATAACCCGCGAGTAATTCTGGGTTATGTGTACCCTATGCTCTGAAACCCTCTCTCCTATGTGTAAGGAGATATGTGCCCAGCTGTAGGACGTTAATAGGCTGCTACTATTCTTACTTTTACCTTACATTCTATTCAGAGATTAACCAATTCTTTATTTGTACATGGCATAATCACACAAAGGTTTATTTTCCGTAGTGTCTTTGACTCGCGTCGTGTCACAACTTTATCACCTCAAGACTTACTGCCAACTGACGTAAAATATGTTCTCGTGTGATAGCTAGTAAAAATAATTTAAAGAATCTGTATTTTTCTTTATTATCATTTACAAAAGTTTAAGTAAATAAGCAAACAAAGTTCTATAATTAACTTTTTTGCCATTCCCAGAATTTAATAATAAAATTGTCATCCCTACACAGCGTTATTTCCGTTTTCGACGTAAAATTGCTCTGTTATATTTGCGTTGAACTTTCGACAGTGTAAATACAATACAAATCAAATGAACGCCAAATTAAGTTTTCGTTAACTATGAAAAAACTGAACAGCGCAATGCAGCTGTAGGTAAGACAACTGATGCATCCAAAATCAATATTTGCTTTGCAATATACAATAAAAGACTGTAAATACAGACAGCAATTACTACACCGGTAACATATTTGTTTAGGACTGAGAAATTGAAGTGTTTTCGAGCGTGCCAAGACATTTCGTTCTTGGTATTTCTTCGGCTCCCGTATACGGGTCTCCATTACGTTGTAAAATATCATTTAAAAAGCCAAAGGAATGTGGCCCGTATGATATTTCAGTACGGTTTAATATATATTAAGCAAGTTTCTAATAAAATGGTTATTTGCACTATGTACGTGTAAGTGCGGGGCCCGTAAGCCCACCATTCGATTGTGTAAATAATACTGGAAGAGACAATAATGAATCGAACAATCCTTTGGTAGGTATAATGTGTTTGATTTATTAAACGATGCTCGAAAATTCGAGATTTGTATCGCAGTAACTGGTTTGGAATTGGTACATGATGTATTGTTTATGATACAGAGTGTATTGATTCGTTAATGAAATATTATCAAATGTCATTTGATCAATGACTTGAACAATTGGAAGTCGGAAACTAAATGTATCGCTGTGCTATATCTCTATAAACAAATGAAATTGAACAAAACTAGTGTCTGTTTATGTGGGAAAATATTTTTTGTTTAATTTATAGCTTTTAGGTAAAAGCAATTAAACACAAATAAACTAATTAATTAGTCTGTCTTTGGTATTGTCTCTGGCTTTATACGATTTTCTATCTCGGGGATTACCCGAAGTACCTAAACAATTGACGACGATAATATGTTTAAATATAACATCATTTTAAAATATAACAAATATTTAACAATGATCCTTTTTAATTCGATATTTTCTGTTTAACATAATTAGTAAGGGGCTACAATGATGGTTCTTGAATAATTTATAATGAGTACACAATAATAACAGCACTGACTAGTATAACATTTAATATTCAAAGAAAAATAACATGTAAAAGAATTTTGAAATAAAGAGCTCACCTTTAACATGAAGACTAAAAAGTGCATAATTAGTGTTGCAAAATTTCAAGGATTTGAAGATATTTGGAATCCGTTAATATTTTATTAGCAATTGCTACCAGGGTATAAGTTCTCAGTTTAAAATTTAAGAAACTTACAGAAATGTTTCAACAAGATTAATAAGACACTACGATTAATGAATTGGACATTTAACACTAAATACAACGATGTATGGCTTAGCGTATGGCTCAGAAACAGTTTACATAAAAACAAAATTAATTAAATATTCAAGTCCTCTGTGATCAATATAAACTGTCTTTCACGAGAAACATTAGAATCTCGTTTATTTATTCTTCACAAAAACGTTAATAAGACATGTACGACATAAGTCAAGAATGACCTCTCATCATACATCGTAAGCTGTTAAGTGACTAAATCAACATCAAGTTAATGTGCTGTGAATCATCGTCTAAAATAATACACGTCTAATGCATTTTCATGATTTACAATGACACTTGTATTTAAGAAAATGAACACCACTTGTACTATTGAATTGGAAACTTGGCATCCACGCTGGCACAGTAGTGCAAATACTCGCTAGCAGAAGTCTTGGTATCGGTTATTATTAGGCCAAATTGTGAACATTAGATTTTTAATTTGTTTGAAAGGTGAATCTAGTCTTACTTTAATATACATACATAGCATCACGCCTTATTAGTCAGAGACCACGTGCTTCCACTTGCCACGATTCTTGCATATCTCCTTCGCTTCTTTCATTCTCAATAAGCCTTTATATTCAAGTTCATCGGTTTAGAGTACTTTTGACCTGACTCTTATTTAAAATGTCCTGGATTTGGTCCAGGAACGTTGGCCTTGGTCTTCCCCTTCTAACTTTCCCATGCACTCTTGCCTCATAAATCCTTTTTGCCAGACTCCTTTCATTTATTCTTTCTACGAACTTAAAGCATCTAAGTATATATTTCTAAATTTTAGTCACTTCATCTTCTTTTCTACCACAACGTTCTCTTTTCACACTATTTCTTACTTTGCCACTCAGTTTCAATCCACTCATACTTCTCAACGCTCTCATCTCTACCGCATCTATTTTACTTTTATGCTTCTTCTGCCACACCCAACTTTCACTAACATACATAAGTGTTAGCACCAACACTCCAGTCTGGCCCTTTGAGGTACCATCTGGCTATTTATAATTCATATTACTTTAACAAAAAATACAATATAAGTGGATATTGTACTAATCTGACAAAAAGAAATTAATTTAGTACCTGAACATCGTAAATGAACAGAATTTGTTTGTTAGGTGATAATGCTTTGCTGCTAGTGAGGACGTAAGCCACAACCGAAGATACTCGTACAGTTCAACGCGAGATTAGAAAGTACAAGGTCTTAAAATTCAATTTCTAGTCAATAACAGATTCATATCATGTTTTGGTCTTAAAAAAATGACTATAATCACTTACTACTACGAGACAGCATTAGACTGCGGTGTCTCTAATTTATATACAAGGCTCCCCTTATAATAAAACATATATATTATATGAAAGATAAATTTAAATAGAAAGTATAAACTTTTGCAAGAAATGTTATTAAAACATTTGTACTGTTAGGAAGAACAATAAGCTGTTTTCTTCGGGAAAAATCCACATTCCCTTAATATAGAGGATGCTACAAATGAGAAGCGAAATATATGGAGGAGGGAAAATATTAAAACTTGGTTATTTGATCTCTCTGCGCAATCCTCCGTTAACTTTCTTTAATATTCCCATTTTCAGGAAACTTACTTAGTGTGGAATAAAGATATACGAATAGAATTGCTAAGTAGGAAAATGTTTTTTCATTTCATACGATTTAACCATATAAGGGTTATATCTTAATATAACATTATTATAATACCTTTATCTCACAGATTATGATATTTTTATTACGCTTTAAATCTTCTGAGACACGTTTTGGAGTGAAACTTTTATAGGCGCATGAGGGTAAATTTTGCACGGATGAAACGCGTGATTAGCGTCACGAAGATGTGCAGCGTTTTTTTATGCTAATTCGTTTGAAGGTTAGGTAGTGTTAATTCACTTTTCCAAATTTAAAGTTCAAAAACAAAATTTAATTAATAATTTCTAATATTGACAAAAAACTACGTAGCATTTTTATTTACTATTCGTCATTTGAGATTTAAATAAATTATTTGTGTTAAATATCGACACTTTTAATATCTTAATGACAATTAAATTCATTAAATTCCTAACATATCTTCCTTTTTTCCTTCTACCAAGTGGAAATCTATAGTTTTCAAATTTGTAAAAATATATACAAAACTTAACTTTGTATGTTTGTATTTGATTGACCTCATCATAATCCTATCCTTTTTGCGTTGTTCAGATGCATTAAATAATGGGGCCTACGCAAATGACACACCATCTTAAAATATTGGTTATATTATGATTAGATTTTTTTAAACACAGATAATTTTATAAGTCCTTAAGAAGGAACTGTTGGTAACCATTTTAAATTGAATAAGCTCAAAGTTCTGTTTTTTTGCGTGTACAAAGGAAATAAACACAATTAATATACATAGAATTGGCATGTATTCTTTCGCTTCCCTATTTTCTATAATTTGAGTTCAAGCTTTTCTTAATATGTTATTGTAAAGTATAAACACTTTACAATGCCCTTACATTTTTTATGCAGAATTTAAATAACTAACAAGAAGAATCTATTACATTCAAAAGATGATCAATAAGAATAATATATATTCTGCTATAGGTATCCCGAACATCTGGGGCTGATAAAGTGATGTTTTAAATCAAAAAAGTAGTACTGAAATTAACCTTTAAAAAGCCTAGTTGCTAATTAAAAATCCTTCTCTCCCCCAAATTCAGTGGATAACATAAACGCAGATTAAAAGAACTGCCAAAGTATTCCAACCCTCACACGGTTTTTACGAAGCTAATGCGAATTCAAAAGTATTTCTTTAACGTAATACGTATCTCGAAGTTTTCGAGGTTTTCATTTTCGCCTGGGGGTAAATCGAGTTTGTCTTTTCATCTCGCAATTCGCATCTGTGTGGAATAGCTTGGTAGTACCGACAGTCGACACAACGGTCATTACCGTTTCATCCTAAGCGCCATACGAATGGCCCACAATAGACAAATAAAATTTAACCTTTCTGTTTAAATAATAAGGACCAAATCTCTATATAAATAGGCAGAGTATTATAAAACGCAATCTGTAGGATTTTAGATACAATGATAGTAAGTGTACCAGCTGTTGCGGTTTACGAATTTCGACGTAACTAAAAGCTCTGCTTGGAGTTAAGGGTCGTTTGGTTAAATATACTTACTAAATCCCGCATACGTTTAAATGTACTTGTCTTAATGGGGATATGAGATATTACGAATTCATGAAATATATATAATTATGATACCTATTAATAATTTAGTAATCATTTCAATTAGGACTGAAATTTATATTATATTTTTCTACACAGTACCATATGGTTATGTCTTTAGTATTTATGTATATTATCTGTGTGTATATTTGTATATATTATATGTAGTTTATGTATCAGTATATGTATGTTTATAATATATCTTAAGCTTGTATGTATGCTGACATATTCTTAGTTTCTTCATATCTGTGTACCTACACCACATGTTTTATAAAATTCTTCCACTTTCTGGGGTTTCTGGAAGAGATCTCTTTAAAGGAATAAGGTATACTAACTTTAATTTCTTATTACTGCGACTTCTTTTTTGGCGTATATAAATAAATAAACCATACAGTTATATTTTGCAGGGCATCGCAAATAATTCACTTATTTATACATATATAATTTTTTATTCAACTCCCGTTATTAGTTTACTTTCTGTCTATGGATATACATATATTTTTTTCAAACTTTCAATGCTTAATAACCTGCTCTCTTATCATCATTCAATCTCAATTTTTTCAAAATCAGACAATTCAAAGGCCCTCTAGACAAAATCTAATCATATTTATGAGAAATCTTACAGTGCCATCCATTTTCAATTTTATATAAGAGACTTTAAAGATTTAAGATGGCTATAGTGATTCCAAACGCACTTTCCTAAGTTCATCCAGTGCTTCTTAAAAAAAGTATTGGAAAATCTTATATATATACAGTATGTATATATTCAGCTGGAATTGAATGAATTTACTTATGTTTAAGTTTAATATGCTACGAAACTGAAGGAATCTTTCAAACAGAAAACAACGAAACTACAAGTCTGTATAGTTTAAAAACATACATTCACAGTCTAACATCATAAAACTAAGACATAAAAATTTTGTTATTATTAATAAATAATAGGATTTTTTTTAAAACATGAAGATTAGCGAAAGAATATAAAATATAGACACATTTCACGTAATTTAATTTAATATCATATCAATTGCCGACATTACATGAGTCTTATCTGCTAAATTTATTTTATAAACCAAATAAATCTACATATACTCAAATATAATCAATTCAAATAATAAGCCCCATCTAAATAGCTGTCCATAGCGTGTGATCCTAAAATGCTGGCAACATTACCTCTTGAGATAGCTAAGCTGATCCTTTGACCGAGATAAGCACCATCTCTGGGGTCGTTTGTTGAACCCAGCAACCGCTTAGAAAGATGTTTAAAAAATATTTTTGCTTCAGAGCCCCACGGCCCCATTGTTTCCACGCCAAATGGCAGAAAATGTGATCTTGGGAAATAGATTCAGAGGGTAGAGCAGCCTTTTAACACCCCACTGCTGGGCAAGGGTCTCCTCACTCATATGAGAGAGGAGGTTTTAGAGCATAGACTCACCACGCTGCTCCACTGCCGATTGGCAGGCATAGTACACATGTGTACTCTCTCTTCCTTCACTCTCATAATTCGACGTGATGGCAATCCAACACGACCCGAGTGAGATCAGGCGCAGGACCGACGGCTTAACGTGCTCTCCGAGGCACGGGGGTGGATCACACCGCCAAATTTTGCCCAATTTCGGGCATATATTTAGAAAATCTTAATAGAAAACTCAGTATCGATTTGGAATTGGCCCGACCCGGGACTCGAACCCAGGACCTCATGTCTGTAGTCGAACATGCTAACCACTAGACCAATGAGGCAGTAAATTGCAGAAATAGATCCATATTTTTGTCATTATGATATTGATCATGATATTATGATATGATATTGTTTTGGAGAAATAGATCCATATTTCTGCAATTTTTTAATTTCGGTGTTAGAAGCCACAATACCAGGCAAAGTTGAAGATAATTATAAATGAGAAGGTGCCATGGTATCAACACAAGTTGCATCCCATACCAGGCACCTTCCATTCCTCCAGGGAATTAAAGTTATTCCGTCAGGTCTCTCGCCATCGCTACCCAATATACCTTTTGGGTTTAATTGAGCCTGTAGGTTAGCAGTGACAAGAGCTCTATGAATAATGTCATCCAACGCTGCATGTTTTGAAAATAAAATAAAAAACGTTCATTATAAATGGTAACAAATAAGAATATTAGGATAAAAGTAACTATTTACTGGTGTATACCGTTCAAAGTAATTTTGAGTTGGTTCATTTCGCTGGTTATTTTTTTTCCATAGGCTTATAGTCTATAAAGCCGAATGTTTATGTCCTAAATGTTTCGAGAATGGTTTAAATTTACAATTCTATCTGATAAATTAAGGATTTCCACACATTTCCACGTTATAACAAATTTTCTACCTTCTATTAAAGAAGGTACTTATAAAGGAAATCAGAAAATTACATTATAAAGGATTTCATTTTACATTATATACTTGTTTGTGCAAAACTCGTATATCAAAATGGACGTGTTCAAAATCAATTTGAAAATATTAGCAATATACAGAGTTTGCTTTGTTTGAATTTCCAACAAAAATGTCTGCGGTGTTCACATTAATTTCACCCTCGTTTAGGTTAATTAACTCTATGTATTTCTTTCATGTCTACCCGGAACGCCCAGTATGGAAAACAGGTTTAAAAAATATTTCCTCGCTATTCCGCGTTTCCTTTGAGTGGGAATATTTTTCTTTTACCAGCGCACGTCACTTTTACTTCCCTTTTATATCCAGAGGGTTATTCATGAAAAGTTGGCAGTGTTTTATTATTACATGAACGGAAAAAAATGTTATTACAACCAGCATTTTATGGTATAATTGTAGCAATAAAATAAAAAAATACAAATGTTTTAAACCTAACCGAAATAACACAGTGTAATTATGAGCTTTAAATATTTAAATGTAAACATATTTATTTATTTCTTTGTATTCTTTTTTGCACTTCAACAATTAAAAACTTAACACATCGAACTTACTAATATAATAATATACATAGAAAATATATACATGATTCGTCTAAACTTTGGGCAATATTTAAAAGAAATAGTTCTTTTAGCATTTTTTTAATATCACAGTGATTTTGAGTGCTGCACTATACAACATACGTCTGTGAATAATATGAGACCGATATATCAGAAATATTAGACATAAATGAACATAAGTCTAATATTTCTTGAATTTTAACTTCTTTTAGCGCATAAGGATACAATTTTTTACAAATGAAATGCGTCACGAAGATGTGCAGCGTTTTTATGCTAATTCGTTTCAAGTTAAGGTTGTTTTAATGTTCACAAATGACATAAGCAATTTTAATTTGCTACTCGTCATTTAATAAATTAATATACTATTTTTCATAAAACATACAATAAAAATATTACCTTAATTCTCTTTTGTAAATTTTAAATTCAAAAATAAGAATTAAATTTTAATTATTAATGTATAATATTTAGAAAAAGACACGTAGCATTTTTATATACAATTGGCCATTTGAGATTTACATCAATTATTTGTATTAATTTTCGACACATTAAATATTTTAATGACAATTATCCATCCCTGTAAGTCTCGGAAATCTAAAGTTTTAGATTTGCATAAATATAAACAAGACTTAAAAGTTAGTTTGTATTTTTTATTTTTTTTACATGTCAGCAGTGATTTATCCTTTTGGATATTGCGTAATGGTGCATACAATATATATGTGTCTATTACATGACTGACGTCTAATATTTCTTAAAATTTAACTCTCTTTAAATTCATTTCAAATTTAAGGGCTTAAGATGCGGTACTTACTTTAATTGTTTCAAATCAACTTCTAGTGACTCTTTTAAATCTTCGTTGTATATACTTGAAACCTTTTTATGTAGTACAAACTTTTACTAAATAACAGCAGTGTTGCGTTTTAAAGTTAACGTAAATAAACCAATGTATAAATTACTATATCGGTATAATATAGGGTAATAATTCTATCTCGTCTGGGAAAAAACTAGACATAATTGTTGTATTATGTGTACAGATTTACGTAAGGCCTCCTGAATTGAATGCTAAGTAAACTAATTGCATGTAGAAGCTCCTTTATTCCGTAATACATTATATTTTAACTAAAAGATATCAGTCAAAGGTTTTAATCATTCCAATTCCATGTGATTTCAATGAGCGAATTACTCCAATACCATGCGACCCTTTGTCATTAAACCAACACCATTGTCAACTACAAAATAAAATCCAGGTACCCAACCCACCAATTACCGGGTATTGTCCACTTCAAAAAAATACCGGAGACATTTCTGTACATGTCACTCAAAGTACCGATTTCCTGGTGCACGATTTTCGACCATATTCCAATACAATACAGAAAATTAAATTGTGAATCTCGTAAACCATTGTGCTAGTCCTTCAGATTGTCATATGTCGTCTCTATTGTGATTTTAACATCAAAGCTTCTATTGCTTTTTGTTCACTTTTTAGTTTCTATACACCTGCCCTGATTCCACGATCACGTACGGGTTAGGTCAAAATTTTTAATATAAAAGTTTTATACGAAAATTTATTAGCACTACATCGGTTGAAACTACAAAATTGTCTCGGAGATGTATTCTTTAATTAAATTGTATTGCATTTTTAGTTAGAATTTTCTTTCAAACTATATACAGAAAAAATTGGTAATTGCACACATTTTTAGAGTGGAATTTCTGCAAGTATTTAAATAATTATTTGCATATTTTATATCTGGGGATATTAATCTAAAAAGGAGCTAACTCGATAAGTGGTGGTCGAGTTGTCACTGACGTTATCAAATTTTTAATTCTTATTTATTTATGTATATTGTAGATTTAATGTTTTGTATTGTGTTCGTCCCGGGTCGCCGCTGAAAACCAGCGTTGGGTTGTACCCAACAACAGCTGAGCGGTATTCCTATTTTTAGCATCATACTTTTCTGTAATAATTACTGTGTATGACACATATAACATACACAGTGGTTAAAAACATAGTTTGTGTTTGAATGTGCAGAGGAGTGTGGAAGTAGAAAATAAAAGGTCGTTTATTTTTATTTGTTTTTTACAAGGTAGTGTTTTGATTTTTCGTCCTAATCGTTGATATCCCCAATTTTTTTTAATATCTCTCTTCAGAGATCACTATTATGTTCATGCCTTTTTCTAAATGTGATTTAAAAAGACAATTTCTAAATAGGTTCAAGATTTCATTAGAGAACTTTAATCGTCAAGAAAAGTACGTTTTAATTCGGTCGCTTTAAAAAATAAGGTTGTATATGTGTATAAATATATACACACATATATAGTTTGTGGAACGCTGGCGCCATCTGTCTATCAGCGTGGGGCAGAGTCAATAGTGACAATCCGGCGCGCGTCTCTCTGCTCTGGCAGACCGTCACCCGAGAAGCTGTCGCATTCCTAGCTATTATTGTTAATGTGTTTGTTTACATTGATACCGAGAACGTTAAGTGATTGGACATTATAATCTGAATTAATTAATAATGTGTTTGATTGCACAACAACAACATTACCCACCAACGCACATTGTATAGAAACTGAATCATGGATGCCACTAATAACGACGTCGGCGGAGAACCCTACGCCCCTATGCTTTATGCTGCTCCCTTCTCTCTTATTCTCCGACATGTATATTAAAAAAAGCATTAATAAGTCCTAACTAAAAAGTGTAAAATATTTTTTAATAGGTATATTTCGCTGTTTTTGTTTGGTCGATTTAACCCTTTTTTTATTGTCGTAATCGATTTGAAAGATTTCGTTATATATATACAGCCGAAGCTTATATAAGCGTGTTAAAAAGGTGTAATTTTCTAAAAAATAAAATATAATCTAAGAAAACATTAAAAATATACATAAGCTCAATAATTTCCGTTAACTTATTAACGAGAATATGTATTTCTAATTAAATAACGTGGCTATGTGTGAATACAGAGTGTAAATCTAGATGAGATCAAAGCCGTCTACCGAAATGCCTTAACTCCCAAATGATACAGCCGCAGAGCTAATTATGTAGTCTGTTTGTACCAAAGTTTGCCAAACATGCCTCGATCATAGATCTGGAATCTGTATGTTTTGACTATGTAACGAGACAGAGCAAATATTTTCTTGGGAGCTATTAAGCAATTTGGTTTAATTTATCATTCATCAAAATCTAGACCATTTAATGTTTTTCATTACAATTATTAAAACTGTTACACACCATTGAAATAATTGTTAAATCTACCATTGATTTCATCGAATTATCAACCTAAATTCAACCCTACAAATATTATTAAATGTAATACTACCTTTAATAATAATAGAAAAGAAGCTTACTCGAGAAACTTGAATAATCTGACACCACTCTTTGACTTCAAAGGGTCCACTAGTCATATGCATATCGACGGCCTCGCTGGCGTAGTGGTGCGAGTATTAGCTTTGATAACGGAGGTCTCGGGTTCGATCCCCGGTAGGACGAATTTAGGAAATTGTATTTTCTAATTTGTCTGAGTCTGGACTCGGCCGTGGCTAGTTACCACTCAAAGACGTGTTTGTGTTCCGGTACGATACTGTGTAGAAATCGTAAGGGGTATATCGCCTCTTACCCGATTAGTTTGCTTCCATCTTAGACTGTATCACCACTTACCATCAGGTGAGATCACAGTCAAGCGCTAATCTGTCATCAATAAAAAAAAATGCAGGGCTGAGTATAAACTTTACACCAAGACTCCACAATCAATTCTGAGCAATATGTAAAAAACATTCTTACGCCTAAAGCATATTATACTTTTATTGAATATTTAAATGATAGAAATTCTTGGATTTGCATCCTATTACCTACGTTCCGTCATTTTTATATAGTGTTATTTTAGTTGTTATATTTAACTATCGAGTTTCTTATGGGTATCGCCTTGGCAGAATATACATTTCACACCAGTGGTAGATTCATCTCCAACCGACAAACTTGTCTATTCAGAGGAACTTTTTAAGAATACATAATCTAATATTATAGTAAGATTCGTTGACATAATCTGGTGACATTTAATAAAAATCTTAAACGTGAATATCCAAATGTAATTAAGTAACCACTATACAGTTCTACATATAATTGAAATGTGATAACATTGTATGGGACAAAACTAATTGTATAGTGTATAATTAATTGATCAATCCGCACAAAACAAAAGCTTGAATTATGATATGCTTATGTTACAATAAAACTGGTCATTTAAATAATTTCTGTCTATTTACCAAATAAAAATCATAGTGAACTATTCTCTTACTTATTTATGCCGGAAAACAGTTTTGTATTTATATTATTCATGCAGGAGTGTTGGTGCCAATACTTATGTATGGTAGTGAAATTGGGTATGGTTGAAGAATGAGTGGATTGAAACTGAGTGACAAAGTAAGAAATAGTGTGATAAGAGAACGTTGTGGTATAAAAGAGGAAGAAGTGACTAAAATTGAGAAAGGTATGCTTAGATGGTTTCGGCACCTAGAGAGAATGAATGAAAGGAGACTAACAAAAAGGATTTATGGGTCAAGAGTGAATGCGAAAGTTGGAAGGGAATATTCCAAAGTGAATGTTCCTGGACCAAATCCAGGACATTTTAAATAAGGGCCAGGTCAAGAGTACTCTAAACCGACGAACTTGTATGAAAGGTTAATGAGAATGAAAGTAGCGAAGGATATATTTAAGGATCGTGGCAAGTGGCAGGACTAGGTCTCTGCCTACCCCTATGGGAATAAGGCGTGATGCTATGTATGTAACTATGCTTTACAAATAAAAACCATACGTATAAATACTTCAATGAGCTATTTGCTACGTATTATTGCAAAAAGCTTATAGTCCTTTTTAGGCACTAGATCATCGTTGTACCAAATTTTAATCAATTTCGTAAAATCCGTTCTTAGCTGACCTCTACTCGGGAAAAGAAATATTCCTACCAAATTTAAAGTCTCTACAATTTATGGTTCCACAGATATCGTCAGTCAATAGTTAACACCCCCGCAACCCCCCTTGCGGGTGGAATTTCGTAAAACCTGTTCTTAGCTGACCTTTACCCGTCATAAGGATAAAAAAAAAAATAAGGAATAATCCTACCAAATTTCAAGTCTCTACGCTTTATGGTTCCAGAGATATCGTGATGAGTAAATAGATACCTGAATATCTCTTTTATATCTATAGATATTGTCTTTGTGTAAATTGAGGCTGGAAAGTAAACTGGTAGTAACCTGAAAAACATTGTTTTAACAAATCTTTAGGTTTAAGTCTATTTGTTAATCAACAAAAAATTATTATAACGTCCTAATGATTAACGCTTAGTCACGAAATACAATAAAGTTATAAGCTTATCTTGTTTTATAAAAGTTTTTCTCTTCTGATAAACAGTTTTGGATTTGCGTTTTACAAGTCTTTGATTTCCAGTCGATTCAATGGTAGTTAAGATTGACAATCAATCCAGATTTCCCCATATTTCGAATAGGGCACTACGTTAAGCATATATAAAGGTTGAAGGATAAATAACAACTTAAGGGAAAATTTATATTAATAATTTGAACTATTCTATTCCATAGTTAGTATATAGTGAGCAAAAGAGCCCTTGCGGCCCTTGTAATTAAAGCTGGATTAACATATCTAATGGTACGGTTTATGAGTGAACATCAGTCGGATAAATGATACGCTACCTTAACTAATTTATGTAGATTAGACCGTGAAATTATCTCTGTAGCCTTGCTATATAAATTAGTATAAATAATGTATTAAATTATTATACCTATGGAGAAAGACTTTTATCATATGGAAATAAATGCTTGAAATATCAAAATTATTCTCTTACTAATAAATGTATAAGCTTGCCTCGCCAATCCTAAATAATGGAAGATAATCAACATACAATTATCATATTAAATATCATGCTGCCACATTGCAAAACATTGCATTAAACCACCATATTGCTTTAATGCGCTGTAATTAGCTATATATACTTAAAAATTGCTCCCAGGATACGCAGAGAGGTTGAATTGAACTCTCAGATCTATTGATTGATTCTATATAAGGTGTAGGCGGGAGTAGGTAGAGACCACGTCCTGCGACTTGCCACGATCTTTGTATATCTCCATCGCTTCATTCATCCTAATTGAACCTTTCAAACAAATTCGTCGGATTAGAGTAGTCTTGACCTGGCCCTTATTTCAAATGTCCTGTATTTGGTCCAGGAACGTTCGCCTAGATCTTTCCCTTTCAACTTTCCCTTTCACTCTTGAATCATAAATCATTTTTGGCAGTCTGCTTTTATTCATTGTCTCTACGTGCTCAAACCATTTGAGCATACCTTTCTCAATTTTACTTACTACATTTTCTTTTATACCACAACGTTTTCATATCAGACTATTTCTTGCTTTCAGTTTCAATCCACTCATACTTCTCAACTCTCTCATCTCTACCTCATTTATTTTACTTTTATGCTTCTTCTACCATACCCAACTTTCACTACCATACATAAGTATTAGCGCCAACCCTTTGAGACACTATCTGGCTATTCATACATTAAATATATTGTATATTTTATGTAGAACAAAACAGCCGCTTATATATAAATATTTTATTAAAATGGATATCTTTGAAGATATCCTAAATTTAAATAGTTGTATACGTTCTTTTAGACCAACGTTTAAGTGTATGTAGACGCAGTTGCTCGAGTCAATATAGTATACTAGTATTCAAAACCACAAACGGGTCTAAAAATACCAAACTCAAACTGAAGAGCTCCGATTTAAGAATTGAACCTACGAATTTCGTATGCTCATTTGAATAGAATAAAGGCCGTCCCTTACGAATCTTGTTTTATCTTGCGTCCTTCTCAATGTCTATGTCGGAAGCCTGATCATTTATAAACGTCGTATTTATTTCTATACAATGGCTGCTGCCACCTCGGTTCACATGGTAGGCCCTCACTAATTAAAAAAAGACTGACGAATAAAACCGGCGATTTTTATCGCTCGCCGAATCATATATCCGATGATACCTCGTAGGCGTTCTCTATTACACTTCCTTTTCGCTCTGTACTCTAAAGCAAACAACCTATCTCCCTCATACAGTCTACCGTTTTTCTTTATTCATTAAATCAGTCCGTAATTGTTTATAATTATAATTCATTTAAATTTGGAAAGAAGCGCTGCCGCATCTCCGTTTTGATACTTTAATGGGCCTGTGAGAATTTGATACTTTATCTTTTTGATTCAAGGTTTCTCTTACCAATGTGATGTTACCGCCAATTCTAACATGTTCTAAACGATTTTAGACTCTATTACTATACATACAAAAACTAATACATCCAAAAGAGTATACACTTAAAAAATGTATAAAAAGATTCGTTGAATGTCGTAAATCGAAATCAAGAACTTTCTGTTGACAGTGTTTTTGTTTGAACCTTACTGGTTTCGTAGCGATAACACTTCACAGTCTTAATTATTCCTATAGCTTTTTCGAAGATTAAACTGTTGATGGCACGATAATTATCATAATAGTTATTTATTTCACAGAAACACAATTTCATGTGAACTTTGGTAGACCTTTTGAAGTTATATAATCAAAATCGAAATATTCGTTATTCAAGTAGGCTCAAAAAGCACTTTTGAATCGTCAGTAGTCTGACGGTTGGTAATACATCTACTACCGAATCAGAAAGTTGAGTCCGCTGAGAAGAAACCGGTAAGAAACTCAACGGTTACTTCCATTGATATAGTTTTTGTATGTTACAATGCGCTTGGCTTTCATATGCAACTGGAATCAACTACGAACATCTTTGTCTCTTAAATTATCCTTAACATTATAATATGCCTTTTGCAAACGGATGTTTTTGATATATTTCTTAAATTACGTAGGGGTTATTCCAAAATTGATTGCATTATCTTATTAAAATGCATATTTTCAAGGCTTTTCAAATTTATCTTCATTTCTTGTATTAAAATATACTTTTTACATGCGGACATTATCGTAAAAGTTACATAAACACAAAAATATTTTACGTAACATGTGATATGTAGTCCAATTTTTTTTAAATACATGCTTTTTGACAGACAGAAGACCCATCAGTCATTTCCCCCAAAAATCTTTTTTTCCCCCTAACTGTAATTTCCTATATAAAATACCGAATTTCAAATAATACTTTTTTGATGATAGGTTAGCGCTTTAACTGTGATCACACCTGATAGAAAGTGATGATACAGTCTTAAAATGGAAGCGCACTATTCTGGTAAGCCTCGAAAATAAATAGCCCGTTCCACTATTGTAAAAAGCAGACCGTAACTGCAACTGAATTGTAATCAATTAATTTGCCAAACAATTAAAAATCCCGGACTGTTGACAATAAGCATAAATTTCTTTTTCTTCGTTTGTTAAATAAACCTGCCTACTTATCTTAACAATATGATATAATATCGATGTCAAGCAACAAATCATTTCTTGGTAATAACGTCGTATGTTTTAAAAAATAGGCCCGTCAAAGTGTTTCATAACTCATACAAAGCGTGAGTTTTATTCGATAAATTACCTATAACAACTCTGAACCATGGCGTCGCTGTCTACATGAATATTTATCGGCTAATAACTTATCACACAGACTCAGTAGACCAAGGATCATTGTAAAAGGCATATTCAGTAGATTATATACATCCTACTAATAACATAACCATATCATTAATATGCATAGCGCTAGGATGGATGTTCCCTACAGGAGGAGGGTAATGTTAGACACAAACTTCGTAACTAATTTAAAATCTGAGATCAAAATATGGTATTATGTGGTAATTTATACGATATTTGTGCGTTGTTGCGAATAATGTTTATATAATGAACAGCAAATACTATCAGAAACTGCTTACGTTACATGTTTATCTGATTATCGTGAAACAATATTAATATACAATATCGTTGAGCTAAATTGTATTCATTTTTGATATGAAAACAACTGTATATATGTATGTGTCAAATTATTATGAATTGGCTTTACAGACTTAAAGCTTAACGTATTTAAATAAGATAATTAAAACTCCTACTTCTGTACGGAAGCTTTGTTTTATTATTTTAGATACTTTAAAATAATATTAATATAAAATTAAAGTTAACTCGTACGCTATCTAGAGTGACTTAATCATAATTTTGAATTCCATAGAAAAGAATGTTTATTTAAAGCTTTTACGCGAGCTTTCAATAGATGGTGTGGTCCAATTTGAATTAATTAAGAAGTTATGAATGTACTGTGACATCAAGTGACATATACTGTAACTTTAAAAAAATGTATTTAACTTTGCGTGGATAAATTTTTTTTTTTTCATGATTGAATTTAGTAAAAATTTTAATTTTAATTTTTCACTTCTCACGATAATTTAAATTACCGCCTTCATTATTTAATAAGGGCGTCGTTAATATTCGTTCTAAATTGAAATCTTCATATAAGTCATTCAAGTCCCAGAAGTTAATAGGAACGACTAAAAATTCATATCTGAAATAACCTACATTCCATCAAAAGTAGGTCGTGAGAACAACCACATGTTTCAGGTAAAATCTAGAATACGTTACTTATATACTAAAATTTTTAGATTTATAACTATTTTAGTTGCGCCACTTCGACGTTAGAATTCTATTTTAAGTTGAAAAAATTAAATCATCTAAATCAGTCTAAAAGTTCATGGCTTCAACCGATGGACGTCCACTGCTGGACATAGGTCTCACGTAATGATGTCAACAAGGCCCGATCTTGCGCCTCTTGGCTCCAGCGGCTACTGGAGACCCTCTTGATATCTTCGGTCCACCTTGAGGGGGCCTCCCTACACTGCGCCGCCTGGTGCGGGGTCGCTACTCCAGAACCTTCGGGCCCCAACGTCAATCGGTTCGTCGGACTATGTGTCCAGCCCATTGCCACTTCAGGTTCTCGATTCGTAGGGCTATGTCGGTGACTTTGGTTCTCCTACAGATCTCCTCATTTCTGATTTGATCGCGTAGAGAAACTCCGAGCCCTATCTATCGCGCGCCGAGTGACTCTGAGCTTTCGTATGAGGCCCATGGTCAACGATCACGTCTCGGAGCCGTAGATCATCACTGGAAACACGCCCTGTTCGAAGAGCTTTTTCTTCAGGCACTGAGGGATATCGGACGAAAATATGTGGCATACTTTCCCAAACGCTGCCCAACCGAGTTGGATTTGGTGGTTGACCTACTTCTCGAAATTGGACCTACCTAGCTGTACTATGGTCCCAGGTATGTATACTCGTCTACAATTTTGGGTGATGAGTTATAAACGATGATTGGGTGGAGCGGAACATGGATACTCGACATAACTTACGTCTTATCCAAGTTCATTTTTACCATCGAGCATTGTATTGAAATCTTCGCCATGATGACCACGTCATCGGCAGACCATAGATGAGTGATGCCCAGCCCGTTGCACTCCAAGAGCTTAAAAAGATCTTCTAGCGCCGCGGTCTCAAAGTTCAGTTAATAAAATTAATTTCGGCAATTATTTAACAGGATATAATGTCCTTCAAAAGTTCAGTTTATTGAACAGAGTTAACAACAAACAAGTAGAAAAACATATGTAGATAGCGTAGCAAAATAGATGTAATTGCTATATTTAACTGTTTTTCTTTTGTCCTATTACATATTTACCTATTTATTTGAATCGGATGTGAGGTAGTGCAAATAGTATAAAAATAATTATATATACGTATAAAAAACGTCCTTCGGTAGGTCCACTTTAAAACACTGAAATAATCCAAAGGGGTAAACAAAATTACAGCAATTTGCAGGTAGATACCTTGCGCGAATTCGTAAGCTAAACAAGGTCGTATATCATTTATATCGATTTTAATAACGATGCAAATAACGAACACATGCCATATGGCGTCATAACAAAACGAAATCGCCTTCAATCTTATTTGTTCTTCGTCGAGGCTGTTATTAGGTGTCTTGTTAACATTCTCTTTCCTGCTCAGGCTTTAAATTAAAAGGGAATCGGCGCCCAGCAAACCGTCCAACCGCAACGAACAGTTATTAACAATTCCGGTACAGAAAATATTTTACTTCCACCTTCTTATTAAACTTGTTTCGGCTTTTCTGTTCTATCTTAACGCACCGTTACGGTAATAAGATGGATAAGTATTTATGTTTGTATTTATTCTACTTCTCAAGTATTTTTTTTGGTAATATTTCTAGTTTATTTGTCGGATATAAGAGTTTTGAGTGAGAGAATGTTCTTTATTGTACATTACAGAAAATATAAGATACGTATACAAAAATATATGAAGGCAAACTATGGCTAACAATGAACCGCTTCACACATTATACACCTAATAAATATTGCAATGCAGCAGACATTCATATATTCTGCCACATATCGCACCCTTACTGTAAGCCGTTGAGGAGTTCCATTGATCATCATATTTAACTACGACAATCACTTGACCATACTGACGTTACAGTAGGTATAAAAGAAACTGCCGAGTGTTGTTAATTTGCTCCTAAAGAGTTCCGTTACTTTGTCATGGAACCCATGATCAAAACCTAACCAAACTATCATCAAACAACCCTTGAAATATATCCTTTCCAATAAAAATCGAATTATCGAAATCGGTTGGCGTGATCTTAAGTTATTTGTCTATTTGTTGCGCGCATGCTTAATGTAAATTTAAGACTTATACGGTTTTCTCATGGATGCTATCATCAGAACTGGACTAAAAAAACATGGGACCCTACGACAAGCACCACCTTTCATTTAAAAAAAGAATCATCAAGATTGGTTCACCCAGTCGAAGGTTATAAGGTAACAAATATAAAAAAAATACAATCGATAACCTCCTCCCTTTTTTGAAGTCGGTCAAAATGATAAACATTCCGATCACGCATAATTTTTAAAACTATTTAGCTTCTGTAGTTATCACTATGAGAAGTATACGGACAGATAAAAGGAAATTATTACCACAAGCGAAGGGTTAAGGTTTTTAATAGACAAATAATTTGCAATAAAATAATAGTGCGACTATAAATTAAGACGTGAGCTATTCTGTCTTTCAAGTTGATTAAACTGCATTCGGTGTGCAAATTTGATTAAAATCGGTTAAGTATTTATATATATTAAGTTTATATTTGGAGCAAAAACACAATATTTGACGTATTTATTTTCAAAATATAAGACAACATTAGTGTTCTCTTAATACTGTCATTCTCCATTTTATCATCAATATGAAATTCTTCTTTTTGGACTAATATTTTTTACCTTTACTTGTTATATATCAACAATGCTCTCTCGACATTTTATAACATTGAAGTTAGCGGTTTTAGCCATGTCAGCACTCATCTAGAGCTTCAATTTGAAACTTTTTTAAATTATTTTGACTGCCAACCATGTCCATACTAAACTTATAGTTACCATTTTTTTTTTACTCTCTGCTTAACCCATATTCGTGAAGCATCGTTACCCGAGGCACGGCGTCGAGGGCGCGCAATTATGTAATTACGTGTTAGGAGATATATTTTTATCACGTCCACCCTTGTCTATCGGATGATAATTTGTGCCCTTGTTTTGGTGGCAATTTGCCGTCATTACTCCCATAAATTTTAACGAAAAAACTTTAGAAGCCATATGTGATACTTATAATTGTATTTTCAATTACATTTACCATGTTATCCTTAAAAGCGGGTAAGCTAATTTTGCTACGTCATTTTTTACCTATGGATTTATTTTTTTATACTTATGATTAAGCTATATCCTATTAATATTTCATTGCTGGACATGCTAGAGATTGAATCTCAGGAAAGGCCGTTTTAAGAGTATTAATTCATCACAATGTTCAACTGCGGGTACTGTTAATTATTATATAAATTATGTTATTTTTACCATCTTGAACAAAAACACTTACGACTGGATTTCGTTTGTTTTTTTTTTACAGAAATCCTCGTAACATCAGATTTTAATTTTTTATTCAATATCATCATCCGGTGTGTACAAAATAATTAAAAAGCTTATGTAATCTACTAAAATGAACAATTTCTGGCCAACGAAGCATTATGTTAAGAATTTACTATATTTTCCTTTTAATGTTTGCAAATAAGAAAGAAATCCTAGAAATTCTTGAGAAACCCTACGCGTATGGAGTTCAAATTTTCCTGTTCTCTGCCCTTGCTGTAATTTCCTCTTGATACTAACATTTAACAGTTATTCAAGGAAAGAATCATTGTAGATTTATTAATCAAATTCAATAAACTTTTACACTAAGAAATGATACAATATATTATTCCATTATCCCTTAAAGGCTCTGTTATCAATATTTCAGAATAATTTTTATTTACTACAAAAAGTATCTAAGTATAGGGACGATTACAAAATTGCCAGAGGTAGGTATCTTCTACAGGTTTTAAAGTGTCTTCTCGGTTTAGCCTTGAAGGTAATAAGGTGTTTGTAGTCACGGCTCTCCAATTTTAGCCAATAATTTACACGTTTACCTTTCAACGCTCTGGCGCATTGTTTCTTGTTTTGGGAAAGAGAATTATCGGTTAAATTGAGCTTAAGGTAAAACCATTCACCATATGTTGTTCACTATAAAGTATGAGACTTGAAGGAAGAGGTTCGCTATTATACTGGGTGGACATCACTATTAGGACATAGTAGAACTATCCTATTGTGGAATTGTCTAGAGTTGTTACTAGCAGCAAGGTTACCACTATTGACGGCCTTTGTGACACGCGAGTACTCGACTCGCTAGTACCGAGTTCAATTCCTGGTAAGGCAAATTTAAGGAATTGCATTTTTAAATTTAAATTTGTATGATTTGACCATGGCCAGTGATCACCAAAACCGTGCCGCTAATAGTTAGCATTCTGGTTCAATGTAAAACTCATTAAGAGGTAATATGTACCAGGTTAACTTGTTGCCACCACAGAGTGTAACACTGCTTTCCACAGTTTATTTATTGAATTTAAAATACATTTACGCATCCCAACTGAACAGTTCGGGACTCACTAGAAACGTCCAAAATACCCACTTAAAACTCAGCGTAACCCACGTGATCCACGGTGAAGAGCCCGAGGCTCACCGAAAAAAATACTGCTCGGGTACAACGGATTCATTTCCCTTCACAAAACTACTAATTTAAGACGCAGCTGCAGAAGGCGGGCAGGACCCGTCTTCGTTCTCCAAGCTTCGGCCGTCGGCGATTAAAGCCATTCACTCCCCTCTTCCGCGAGTCGATAGTTTCAGAAAAGTTTCTTTAAAAATTTCGTCTTGAAATAAATTTAAATAACTATACACGAAATAAATCAATAATTATTAAACTATGATAATACAATGTACGTTACGATATATAGATTTTTGTGGTTATTATAGTAATCAAAAAGGCACCAATGGAAAAATGTATGCATTACCTGGGGATACCTGGCAGATGCGAAACATGATGTGCCGTAGTAAACAAAACATTGTATACGCCAAAGGTAGCAGTACAAAAGAAAGATGATGAATCTCCGAATCGTTTGAAAAGAGACGCGACGTGGCGACGCTTCATCACAGCGTCGATCTCACGCGCCGCTATAGATGTTTCGTATCAAAAAAAATTATGAAGATCAAATTAATATTGAACATTTATCTATCAACCAAAGTATTTAGTGAAACTTCTTTAGGTAAAATTTTTACGGATGGGATGCATGATTAGCATCACGAAGATGTGCAGCGTTTTTTATGCTAATTCGTTTGAAGGTTAGGTAGTTTTAATATTTACAAATAACATGTGCATTTTAAATTGCCAAATAACTTTTCATGAAATATAAAATAAAAACATTTCATAAATTCCCCTTTCCAAATTTTAAATGTAAAAACATTTTATTATTAATTTCTAATATTGACAAAAATACGTGGCATTTTTATTTACAATGTGTCATTTGAGATTTCAATAAATTATTTGTAGTAATTTCCGACACTTTTAATATTTTAATGACAATAAAATTCATTAAATTCGTAAGATAACCTCTAAGCCTCGGAAATCTAAAGTATTACATTTGTATAAATATAAACAAGACTTGAAAATTATTTTGCCGAAGAAATTTCACTTCTAGCATGTGTACACTACACGCGCTTTTAATTTTTTAAGTAAACCCATTACACAGTTAAGATAATTAAAAATAGAATATTAAAAATTGTGTTGTAGCAGCTTAATATTATATATCGTGACCACTAAAGCGAGTTCAATCAAAATATCATTTTTAATAATATAACGCTGTCGGACACGGCAGTTGGCTCCACATAAATGACTTCTAAAGATGTAACTCGATCTTTGAGATCATAAGGGAGATTATTAACTTTGTATTACATTAATATTTTATTGCAGTTGTAATGTGATAAAGTAATATAAATCCAGAAATCCTTATCTTCATCTAACAACTTATTATTTCTATCTACAATCAAGAAACTATCGATACATGGTGCTGCAAATCTCTTATAATAAAATAAATCGTTAATATTTGATAAAACTAAATTAAAATCAAATGTAAAACAAATAATTTTGAACTTAATTGACCTCATAAAAATGTATTTTGTCAACCATTAGAAATTTTAACGAGATACATAAGAATAATGAAAATAAAGGTAGGGGTTGAATAGAAAAAGATAATTCACTGTGGTATTACTAGGCTATGTTTTAACCGATGGAAATATCTTATGATATCAGCTATTTGCTAGTAAAAACCCTCTCAAAATCGGTACCATTCTTTCTCATAATCTTGGTAAACTGAGTGAGTATCGCAGACACGTTAACATAGAGTAAACGACGGTTATTTTGATATTTGAAATAGATACTTCAATATATTGTGTTTGGTACATACAAAAATATATTCTAATTAATGTTATAATTTTAAACTCGGTTGGAGTATATTATTCGTTGATATTATAATAATAACTGTAGGTGTAAGTATAGCACTGTATAAGAGTAAACGCATTTGTTTTCGTGTGCATTTACTTTTTTTAACGCTGGGAAATCCTCGTGGATACCTGGACTACTCGGGAGGATGTTCCATGGTATGCCGGACTCATACCGGCTAAAACCCAACGTCACTCGGAGACGGGGTCCCGAGAACACGACTGACAGACATTCGCAACCCCGCCAGCCATGTGCCTGTTTAGGCCCAATGACCAAATTGCCGGTTTGGCCGGTCAATGACTAAAACTTATTCCGAAGATGGATTGCCTGAAGCACCTGGCAAGCCACCAACCACCTCGCGGGAACTCTCTTTGTTGGGCAACGGACCCCGCATCCGTTACCCAAAGGTCACCACTAAGTAGCGAGACAGCGATCGTGGACCTCTCGCCTCCTTCCCGGCCTTCTCCTGCGAACGGTCGAACTGGTCACGTTCGCCTCCCTCAACCGTTTCGTCATCTCTTTCCGCGTTATGACATCCCCACAGAAGGAGAGCGTAGCATCATTCTAATGACGGTGGGGAGCAATAGATCCGCACCAATAACCGCCACGAGCTCGGCCCCCGAACAGTCCAGGCTGGGGTGTGCATTTACATGATTTAACTCCTATATGCTATATGGAATTAAAAATAAAAAAGATTTATATTACGAGCGTAGCAGTCTATTTACTCGTTGAGGCATATTTGTTTAACTTGATATGACTGAGTATGTAGGTCAAAATATACGTGGGATTATCTGCATTGTGAACATTATTTAAAAAGGATTTATTAATTACGCGCAGTGATGACACCGCGAATCAGTTAATTTAAAATTTTAAAGTGTTTTATGTGTACAAATACAATATTATAAAGCTCACCATGATGTCACCATTAATCATATATTTACACAAACAAAATACAAAAGGGTTTAGCAAGGAAGAAAAACAATATTCAGTAAGTAACAAGTAGGTATAGAAAATACGACTAAAATTTGTTATAGCCTATCAGATAGATAGAATAGATAGGATATTCCTTATATTTTACCACAAATAATAATAATAATAAATAATCATTTATTTGGGATAAACAAGTAACAAGTTGTAAGATACAAGATACAAGTAAAAATAACAGATATACCAAATAGGAGGCACCTCAGCATAATGCCGCATTGGTACGCAAACCAATATGACGCTGATTTTCAGGCGTCCTCGAAGAAACTAAGTAAACTACGTAAATTACAATATATTCTTATATACTAACTGAACTACAACATTTTAAAACTATTCATACGGTTACGATAAACTAAATCTAGTCTTAAACTTTAAGAATTGAAAAATAAGTATACAACATATACTACCTAACACTATAAAGAATCTTATTAAATTCCCCGCCATTCCCAAATAATACAGAAACAAACGTAGACGAACAGTTTAAACACGTTATGGTCGACTAAGTATAAAAAAAGTAAGTAGCAGGCCATTAACGTCCCACTGGGCACAAGCCTCCTCACTCATATGAGAGAGGGTTTATAGAGCATAGACCCACCACGCTGCTTCACTGCAGATTGGCAGGCATAGTACACAAGTGCACTCTCTATTCCTTCACTCTCATAGTCCGATGTGACGATAATCCGACACGAAAGGAAAGAGATCAGGCGCAGTACCGACGGCTTAACATGCCCTCCGAGGCATCCAGGATCTCACGTCTGTAGTCGAACATGCTAACCACTAAACCAATGAGGCAGTTTTACTAAGAATATTAAGAAGCAATCATTGTTTTAGAAACATTATTATATGAAGTGAAGAGGGTAGGTGGTGTCTAGTAAAACATATATATGTACATTATTTTTATATATGTAAAAAATTATGACATAAATATTATATTAATAAAAATATTGATCAAATATACAGGTAAACTTTCTAGTTTTCTGTTCTATATTTGTACAAAAGTAAAACAATATCATGCACAGTTCTAGAATTTGTAAAGGTCACGATACAAGGGTTTCTTCGAGGCAGTAATAACATCATTTTGCTGGGATTTGGTTGGAAACAAAAAGGGTAATTTTAGAATGAAAAAAATTGGTACCGTAAAAACGCTCTTCGTATAATAGAGTGGATTCTCGGCCAAGGGACTCGATGTTTCTGATATTGGAAAAGGAAATATGCATAATTTACGCGGTGCCCGGCAATGAATATTGAAGGCTTCTTTTATTTTGCTCGGCCTTTGAGAAGTCTCAGGTGAATACTATCCCTGGGATAGCTATATACAACATTGTGACTTTGTTTTTTGAGTAAAATAATACTTTATAATCTTAAAAGGTTAACGATTTGGTTATTATATCGACTGATGGCAAGTGTATTTGAGAACTGAAAAAATAACTAGCCTTCAAATGCATTATGTATGTAAATATGTTTAAGTTCCTGGTTGAATTAGAAATGACTTATGACTTATGACTTATTAATATCTTAAACTGTAGTTTAATATATTGCGTTAATTCGGTCATTTATTTCTTTTAATAAGTTATACAGCCTAAAAAGGTAAATTGCTAATCTAATAAAAGGTTTATTTATGATTTCTACATTGTATAACCGTAATATAAAGTAAAGCCAGTCTAGAATAAAACATATCAGAAGATTTATGCCATTTCCTGTAAGTTATACTTTACGAAAAAGGCATGAAATAGATACTATTTTTCAGGAGAAACGATCTCAAAATGGTGTTTAATGCAGTCACTTTTAATCATCTGTCGGAACTATTATTAATATACGAACCAGTGTCAATTCAAAACAGCTTAGAGTTTCTTTTAAAAATTTTAATTTAACATTAAACATCAATAAACGAGTTAACTGCTGTAAATATTGCTTTAAAAAGAAAGGTATTTAAAGCTTTTTCTATAATGTACAGTTGCTGCGTTCAAATAACTTTGTGTAATGAAAAAATAAAGCTTCAAATATTATATCATTCTGTTCAAAAACAAATAAACACTCTTCCCAAACTCCGTTCCCGTTTTTAATAAAAACACTAAGAAGAGAAATGAGAAGTCTCTCACAAAAGGTTTCTTATTATGCCGATGCAATATTATCGATATTGCAACTGTGTCGGGCACGTTTAATGGAAAAGGCATTTGAGGAAAAATAATAGGTTTTCTTTAAGAAGCTATATTTTTATTCCTTAATAAGATTCCTGTTGCTGAGTTCTATATTGCTTTTTTCTCAGTCTGTTGTTATCATAAGCAAAATTCCAATTTATGCGAATATGAAATTAGTTTAATCGAAGAAAAATTTGTTTCCGTACATTTTAGCAATAGGTGAAAAATGTAGAAATTTTTTTTTAAATTGCCGATGGCTATGTGATGATACGGTCTAAGATGGAAGCGCGCTAATCTGGTAAGAGGCGATATACTCCTTATTGTTTCTACGCAACATCTTACCGGACACAAATCTCATTGTTTGGCGGTACGTCTTTGCTGATAGGGTTGTAACTAGCCACTGCCGAAGCCTCCTACCAGTCCAGACTCAGACAAATTAGAAAATACAATTTCCTAAATTCGCCCTACCGAGTATTGAATCCGGGGACCTCTGCTAGCAAAGCGAAATACTTATACTACTGCGGCACCAGGGGCTGTCAAAAGAATTTTTATGCTTTATTTCGTATTTGTTAAGGAAACGGATATACATATCTGCCTTTTTGTTTATTTTGAAAACGATAGACACAACGAATTACTATATTTAAATACAATATGCTTTTCATTTAAATTAGTTATCTTCTTAATATATCAACTGAATAAAAATAAAAATTTAAAATAGTTTTTATTCAACTAGGATTAACAAGCTGTTTTGTATTGTCATACATTGTACGAGTCGCGTACTTTTGAATCTGTAAGTATATATATTAAAGCTAATTTAACAAAAACTTATCAAAAATACTAGAGCTTAAGTAACGTCTGATGAGAGAACTACCTAGATTATCATTCCTAAAGACGTTCTAAGCAATTAGTCTTCTATAAGCTAACGGCTCGAACGTGCAACGTTAGTATCTGTCAGAGGGAGCACACTTGCGCTTTTCTTAATAAATGGCGGCCATAAATTAATAAACTAATACCATCAGCTGCTTGTTCATTTCAAATGAACTATTAAAGATGCCGTTTGTACTCGCTTGCTGTAATAACAGGGTAAAATGAATATTAAAGCTAAAGTTAGTTTCCGACGGTCTCGCTGATGTAATTGAAAGAGTACTCGGTCTTCTAAGTTTCAGGTATCATTCATATTTACCATCTTAAACTGCATCATCACTTACTACCTGTCTGATCAGGCGATATCACAATTGTACCACTGTGTAACCACCAATAAGAAATACCTAGTTCTCAAATAGGAATTTTTAATAAATCTTAATAGTGATTAAATGAAGGGCTATAAATCAATTTAAAACAGCCTGTTTTGGCTTAAATGTCAACATTTTATTTCAGAAGATTGATTTTCAGTTAGATAGACATCAAATTAGATTTTTTATTATATTATAAAATAAACCCATATTTGTCGTTTTAAATGATCGTATTGACTTTGTTAGTTATTAAAACGGTTGATATTTTTATTTCTACAGAGATAACATAAATTTTAAGAGATTTAACAGTTCAGAAATCAGCAAATAAGTCTAACAGCTAGCATTCAACTAATCCTTACAATAAATCCTACTGACCGACTCTAAAAGACATAAAAGTCAAGCTTAATTTACCGCTGGAGATAATGATACAATTGCAAATTATCCAGGATTCCACGTTGGACCGTTGTTTATCTTTAATCACCCTTTTTTCCCTCTTCACCCTTTCTGAAGTGGGGATTTGGGTGCTTAAATTATAGCTAAACCTCAGATAAAAACCCGTATGTAAAATAAAATGTGACATGTTACGAAACAATTGTTTATAAAATTAAATAACATTGGTTTGTTTTTTATAGGAATGGATCAGTGTCAAGACTTGACCTTGTATATGTATGTACGTGTGTTTGTATATATTTATTGATTGTCTATACTGCTTAGATATTAGAAAACTTGCATTTTGTTTTATGGGTTTAAGAGAGAAGCACTTTAGAGCCTTGAGAATAAAGTCTAAGAATATGACGTTAAAAGCATTATAATAGATATATATTATATTCTAATATTGTAATAAGCAGATCAGAAGTTCAATTAAGACCAAAAATTCCTTATCACAGAACTGTTTCATAGCACGTGTGGATGACTAAATTTCCACTAATGTGGCTTTATATGACTGATGAAGATATTTAAGAATAATTTAAAAACTTGCAATAACGAAGGTTGAATCATGTCCTATTCTGAAAAGAACCCACAATCAATTACTGATTTTAGTGTATTATTTATGTTATTATTTTTAGAGGTCGTAAGAATAGAAATGTAATTAGCAAACAGACTCATACAATATTTGGTAATGTCAGGTAGATCATTTATATAAAATAGAAATAAAAGGGGCCCAAGGACAGTTCCTTGTGGAATCCCATACTTATTAATATTATCTCGCTTATTAATAAGAATTAAATGTGAGACAAAATCAAAGGCTTCTGTCAACGCACTAAATAGTGACATTGTGAAGGTCTTTTCGTCCATGCTCTTAATAATTTTAGCACCTAAATTAAAACATGCTTGGGTAGTCCATTTATTACTTGGGAATCCAAATTGAACGGTTTTAAAGACAAAGGTTACATAGCTTTTTCAATAAAAATTGATAGTATCGGTACTAGAGTAATATGACGATAGTTACACATCTTGGTTAGGCCACCTTTTTTATGTATGGGTTTTACAATAGAAAATTTTAAGACGTTTAGAAAACATCCATGATCGAAAGATAGTTTTATTAATAATTTTAAAAATAAATTATTTCATACCCACAGAGACTGTATTTTGTAGTGTTCTATTAATTTTGGTCATTTAGGTAAATATGTATGAAAAAATATAGTATTTGGGATGCATAATTTATTTGTATTATACCAATTTCCAATATCTTTATTGCTAAGCCTAATAAATTAATATAAGACAGGTGAAGTCATAGCGAGACACTAGTGTATAGAAAACTCAAAAATTATATATACCTATGTCACTTACATACTTTAAAACTATACAACTAATGTACAAGATGAATTTTGTTCATTAAACTCATTCTCATCACGAGGTCTTCAAATATTTTGGCAATGAAGATAAAATTTAATTCCTTTGAAATGTATATGGTCATTATAATTCCCATTTTCCTACTGAATCAGGAGCTTCGGTGATGCAAAATGGAAAAGTTATTCAATAATCATAGAAAATTTAAGCGTTATGTATGTGAAGGTTCAAGGTAAGGTAAGCCAATATCTTTTAGAATATACGCAGACTCTGTAAACGAAATTATGCGGTGGCACGCGGTTTTCTTTACCCCTTCCGAAAGCCGACCTAACTCATGATTTTGCTTATCTCGGATCGGAAAATTTAAATGCGATTTCGTCTCACCCCATCTAGTGCTTGTGTAAACGCGAATTTGAACCCCTTCACCTATATCTTGAGTGTCGAATTGTTTGAGTAAAAGGGATTCTGAACAGGTTTGAGCGGATGCCACTTTGAGTTTCCTTCTAAGCCTCCAGCGTTCTCCAAATAATCTTTTGTTGTAACATAAAGCTTTTACTCGTAAGCGCATAATGAATTGTAAATATTACTTAAGATATTTCATTTTATAATGTCTTCACTTCCTACTAACTGATTTTGAGAGAGGAATTTAAATATAATAGCAAAAACAAAGAGTTTTTTAAAAAGTAAGAAGTTAAAATCGCTTTATATAATTGTTAAGTAATGTGACATTAATAAAATCATTTTACTGTCATATATTTCTTTTAATTTTTATTAAAACCTAGTAATGATGTACGCATGCGTGTTATTATGCCTGCCAACCTGCAATAGAGCAGCGTCGTGGGTCTATGCTCTAAAAATTCTCTTTCCTATGAGTAAGGAGGCCCGTGCCAGCAGTGGGAAGTTAATGGGCTGTTACTTACTTATGTTTAAAATACAATAGTATTTATAATTTATTTATAATGTATAATTACTTCTCCAGACGAAATATATAACAAAAAAGTTGTAGTGAATTACTTAACATAATATACTAACTAACTACAATTGTAATGCATATTAATTTAATTTTCCTGTTTTTGAATCAGATATATTTGCAGAATTTCATTAAAATCCAATTGCTACCGGGGGAGCTTAATAGTTAAAAAATACGTGAAACTTTCGTGTTCATAATATTGAAAGTGGGATTTAGTACGTTTTCACATTCCGAAATAGTTTGCTTGTTTGTCTAGTTTGCGGCTAAAACAATTAACCGTTAAATGTGTACCTAAATACTTTACTAACATTCGCGGTCTTGGTTATTTTGGGAGTACCAACATAAAGGGACCCACATGGTTAAACACTTCGACAACAGTAATTGTCGGCTATAATAAAATTTTAATAAAACCATTGGAATATGCAATCGTTTGGTGGTCGTTATTAAATTTTCACCCGTATAAACCACATTTGGGTATAGTTTTCATAGATTATATTAATATCGCAGATCTATTTCGTACCTCAACTTAAGCAATGAATAAAATGCCTAACTGATACTAGGTATTTGTGTATAAGTACAATGTTATTGTGGTTTCTAACGGTAGCAGCGTGCTCAATGCTCAATCAGTACTATAGCCACTAAAGAAAGTAATTGACCTACAAATCTCAGACAATGACGGCCTCATTGTCGCAGTGGTGCGAGTACTCACCTTGCTAGCAGAGGCCCTGGGTTCGAACCGCAGTAGGGCGAACTCAGAAAATTGTATTTTCTAATTTGTCTAAGCCAGGTCTGGTGGGAGGCTTCGGCTGTGGTTAGTTGCCACTCTACCATCAAAGACGTACCACCAAAACAAAAAGATTTGCGTTCCGGTACGATACTGTGTAGAAACCGTAAGGGGTATATCGCCTCTTACCCAGATTAGGGCGCTTTCCTCTTAGACTGTATCATCACTTACCATCAGGTGAGTTCACAGTCAAGCGCTAAACTGTCAGCACTTAAAAAAAATGAATCAAACGAACTTCTAAATTTCATTCCGTGTAATATTATATGTACGTTTTTGTAGACCTAAAAAATGATATTACGTACCCGTGACAATAATAAAACTGTGTCAGTAGACAGTCAACTGTGTTTTATATAAAATCAAAGTCGAACAGAGCTCAAATGACTTTAGCAAGAATATTCTGTGGATTCTAGTTTTAATTTATTTTATTCATAATTGCAAATGGCCTTATTTTTGCCTATATGCCTAAATGATTGTCACTTTAAATACAAAATCTCCGTAGGCAACTGAGGGAATTCAATGTTGTCAAAACGAATTTGAAAAAACATACATACATAGATAGCATCACGCCTCTTTCCCATGGGGGCAGGCAGACACAACATCCTTCCACTTGCCACGATTCTTGCATATCTCCTGCGGTTTAGAGTACTCTTGACATGGCCCTTATTTAAAATGTCCTGGATTTAGCCCAGGAACGTTCGCCTTGGCCTTCCCCTTCCAACTTTCGCATTGACTCTTGACACATAAATCCTTTTTGTCAGTCTCCTTTCATTCATTGTCTCTAAATGCCCAAATCATTTAAGCAAACCTTTCTCAATTTTTGTCACTACGTCTTTAAATATTGAAATAAACTTATTCGGTTTGTCTTCTCGGTCTACATGTTTGGAACTGCATAATATATCCAAATGTGTCGACAAGACAAACCAAATGAAATGATACTCAATACGTATTTAATACTTTAAGCAATATATACCGGCTTATAATTAAGAGTCTAAATATTATAGGTTTTAAATTTTGTTGTTAATAATCATCGCACTTCAACCAAAATTAACGTTTTTGATACTCTTTACATTTTGTTTCTATAAAAGGGGTACTAGATTTTAATAGAAACTTAAAATTATTTAGACTATATGAAGAACTAAATTTTTCATTTACGTAATTTCTGTTTTTTTTAGTCTATGACCACATGCTCTCACGTGTATTGTGACTGTAGCATCATGCGGTCCAGTCTCTCTTTTGTTGTGGGTATAATTACAATTCAACTGCCCCTAATTTATATGAGAGAATTGGATGGCATGTGTAAAATACATTAATCAATATAACCAACCCTGCAAGCTCTTTTATCACTGCATATTGTAAGGTGCAACGAGTTCGCTTACTTTTCTTTAATAATTTATCTAACGTCATCCCTCTTATTCTAATCTTGTAGATATATTAACTCAATTTGTTGTAAGTACTGTAAACATAGTTCTTTAATAATATTTGATATTGTTTGAAAAAATAATCTTTAAAAAAACATGAAAATTGTGCCAGTGAATTCTCTAAAATAGTTTGTGGTTTCTGTCACAAATGCTATGAATACTTGCAATGCAATACTTCTTCTTTACTTCTAGTCATCACAAAATGAAGATTTAAAAAGTAAGACTTAAACTCTTAAACAAAATCTAATTTATATTTAGTTATAACCCAAAATAAATGAACATTTCCTATCTAATAGAGTGCTTATTTAAAAGGCATGATGGCATAGTAATTAGACGCATGGATTAGTCTTATTAAGGTCGCGGAGTCGAATTCCCGACAAGTACCACTAAGTTCTACTAATAAAACTTATGAGTGATTAGGTCTGTGCCCAACCGTGGGACCTTAAAATGCTACTATTTACCCTATTCTTTAATTTGTTCTTATAAAAAATCATCATATGTTTGTTGTGGCTCAAATAAAAAAAAAACAACATATTATGCATATACTCGTATGTATATTTCTCGGAAGATTAATTTAAATACAAATTAAATTTTATGTTATCTTTTATTCGATATATGTATGAATGCATGATTTATTGACCTCGACAAATGGGAGAAAAAAATCGCCCCACTCGAGTGAAACATCGAAACCGTTTTACGTTGCTTTGCCTGACCTGTCGTATTGGTTTCAGATATTTGGGTCGCATCTATACGTCAAAGGAGAAAAAAAATACATTAATCAATCACGAGTGCTATTTTATAGGGTTCCGTATATACCTTTTAAAATATCAAATTGATAAATTTAGAAGGGAATCCTATTTTTTATGTGAACGGATAGTTTATATAAAATAATAGGAGTATAGGGAACTCTGTTATTTATCGGATCGAATAGCCAATATATATCATCTTCTTTAATCCACTTGAACCTACAAACAATTTATTTTCTGTTTATAATTTTAAAACTGTTTAAGTGTAGTAAGTTTTCCTAGTAAGTTTTTCAAAGTTGAATGGATAAATAAAATATATTCTATCAACGATTGAAATATTTTACAGAGGATTGTGAACTAACCCTAGCGATAAAAATATAGGTAAAGAAATGTTTTCTTTGGACATCTCTGATTAAGCTTTATTCCAAAATATTCGATAATTTATCAACTCCATCACCAAACAAACCAAAGCCGTTTTATTTTTAAACATTCTTTTTAATATTGTTCTAATTATAAGTGCAAATTTAAGTGAATTATGTTCTCTATTTGCTCTTTAAATTTTCCAAATAACATAATATAATTTCAACTTATTTACTGCTTATAATGTTAGTGACTAATAATCTCGTTAAAATTATTCCAACACATTCGGATACAAGTCGGAATAGTCGGATGAATGGACAGAGAATTTACTAGTATCGATAATTCAAAGCACGATTAAATATTTGGTTCATAGGGCTCTGAATCTGTTATGGTTTTTTATTTGCCATGCCGGATTCTAAACCTAAATATCACGCAGAGAACCCGCAAATCCATTGAGAATCAAAGTATGGCGAATGATACCATTAACCGATAAAACGCCGCTGGGAGTTACTTTGTCATACGAAAGCGTAGAGTGGATGAGTTGTTTAATTATACGTATAAAATACTAGCTGAACCCGCGGCTTCGTCTGCGAGGATTGTGCTTTTGGTAGCATTTTCATTAATTTACGCAAATTGTTGTACAAATAAGAAAGCTACCCACACTTTGAGGGTGGAATTTTCTAAAATTTACCTTTGATAGTTTCCACTATGTTAAAAAAATCTAACCAAGTATTACATATCATAAAAGATATAGTTTGTAAATGTTAAGTTTGAATTTTTTCTAATTTTAATTAACACCCCCGCAACCTCCCTTGCGGGTGGAATTTCGTAAAATCCGTTCTTCACTGACCTCTACTCGGCAATAGGAATATTTCTACTAAATTTCAAGTCACTACGCCTCATGGCTCCAGAGATATCGTGATGAGTCAATAGATACCGGAATATCTCTTTTATATGTATAGATTACGTATAGCATAATTTACAAAATACTGAAATAAAACAATTTTTACTTGTCCTGTTACGGGGAGATTGAACTCTTTTAATGTTATCGTAATATATATGTATATGGACAAATGTTTTAAACTTTACACCAATATTATTTCCAGACTTAATGACAGTCAAAGATGATTTTTTTGAAAAACCATTTCACTTCATAAGAAATTCACAAAAAAATATGAGAAAAGTAATATAACTTAAGAGGTGTGATACATATGACAAAAACTAAAAATATCTATACTATATTAAGAAACCAGTGAGAACGATGGTAAGGTCCATAATATTCCTAACAAAAAAATCACTAAATCGCATTATAAAAACATTTGGGATACACATAAAATAAAAGCGATAATATGACATGATTAACGCGTGAAATTGTTCGCTCGTGAAAGTTATTGGGAATATGAGATATATACATGGATATGCCTTTATTGAAACATAACAATAAATCTCAATACTCTTTATTATTTGGTTATTTGTGATGTGTAGTCCCAAGGGTTAGATTTGGCTGTGGATTTTTTACATTTAACACAAAGATACTTAGTGTTAGCCGCGTGATCGAAACCTGGACTTCAAACTTCTCTAATTAAAAATAATTGTTTAAAATACTTATTGTAATTGAGAGATAACCTAACTTATCTTAAAGATGGGGCTTAAGGTATGATGACATCTACTTAATGCTCACTTAGTTGGTAACAGAACTTAAACTATCAATATAAAAAATATTTTGCAGTAATAAAAAATATTATAAATTGACTTAGGGCAGTCAAAAGAAGTTCAGTAAAATTAAAAAATAAAATATTAAAATCATTAGAATACTTTGGAAGGTGAAACACTAATAAAGGATTTAATATTTTTATACATGACTGTATAGGTAGTCCAAAATGTAACTGAGGTGTGAATTTCAACTCTAAACCTTCTCTTTTATAATTATTTATAAAAGAGAGGGTTAGGAGTTGAGCACATGAGCATTCCTCATAAGCAGGAATATATTTTTACTGTAATTTTACATTATTATTGTAGTACAATGGCCTAGTTTATGCCTTATATCAACAAACAGAAATACAGTACATTTTCTTTTTTTTATAAACAAGGTTTTAGTTGATAGTAATCTCTTCTGATGCTAAGTGACGATACAGTCTTAGAAATAATTTACTTTATAATTTCTTCTCAGAACCATAAGGTGCCTTAAATATAAAAAGAAAAGCTTTTTTAATTGGCGACAAATCTGTACTGATGGTGATATCTGGCTACGGCAAGGAAGGTATCCAACAGTGAACTAATTTGATATGTACAAAATTTATACAAAAACCTAATCTCATAGCATCACCGATATAATTTTTACGTTGTTAATTAATATAGAAGAAAATGTTTCCATAAAGATAAAATCATTTACAGAAGCAATATCTAAATGTGATACATTTTTAATGAACTGTTATTCCGAACTTTGAACAATAGATTTTAAATACCAGATATGAAATCCGATTCAGTGTAAACGTTTGCACGAGGAAAGAAAACAAATGCTTCTAAAAAATATTGGTTTGCAGTAAATCTCTGATTGTTTTCCCATTGTAAACACAACACAAAATACTCAACTCAGATTAGCTGACTAACGAAACAAGATTACTAGCGATGATACAAATCTGTTTACCCGATACAGGGGACGAAATATGAAACAATATTTGCGTCCACATTCCGAAAATAAATAGCCGGTTCCACTATTATTATAAATCGTTAATACTACCGAATAAATAGGGGTTGAAATTAGATAGTTTGTATCAGGACGAGTATCGTATAGTAATAGTATTGTTATTTAAAATATATCCTCATATTTAAAATTATTTTGTATCCATATATGTAATTTAAGACCTTCTAAACGGCTTAATTTGTTTTAATGACATTTTTGAGAGTGTTTGTGGATTTAAAAATGGTTTAAATAAAGTTTTAATGTCAAAAATAAAGATTTTCTCTACATTTCCACGGGATCGATAATTACGCTTGTAATGTTTATTTATATATTTTATAGTTCTTCTGTAGATGTGTATATCACCAATATTCCTCTAAATGACGTTGATATGTGAATGGTTTAGATTTTTCTTTATTAAAAGCGCTTGACTGTGATCTCACTTGATAGTAAGAGATGATACACTCTGAGATTAAAGCGCGTTAATCTGGTAATTTACTTTTTATGGTTTCTATACGCCATTGTACCGGGATACTAACCATTTGTTTAGTATTACGTCTTTGCTGATAGGGTAGTAACTATACTTGAAAGTAGAAGAATACTAAAATACAATTTCCCTGCGTTTAATTAGCTCGAAGATTCGATCCGGATTACCCCATATATCCACGGTAATCGCGACAAACGATTGTAACATCGCTGGTAACAGCTAGCAATGCAATTATAATATTACCATCTTAATACTTTTAAGATTTGTACTGAGTGAATTGATTTGTCATAAGGCCATCTTTTATGGTAAGGAATCTACGACTGGTTGAGAAAGTCGATATTACCGAGAATTAACCGGCATGAGAGACAGCATTAATATTAATTAACACATGAATGACATTTCAACATTTTTTAATTGTATTTTTTTTTTACTTACGCCTCCAAACTACAAACACTAAGTCTGTGTCCAGATATAAAAGTGCGATAGCGGTTTTATCCAAAACAGCGATTCGAGTTTTTAATTGTTGAAATATATGTTTGTAGTTGCACGTATTGCTTGTGAATCTATTTGTTCAAAATGTTGATATAGTGAGGAGGGATGTAAACTTTTGATCCCCTGACATAAATCTCCATCAGAAAATAGGGAGGGACGTAACCGGCTTAAGCTTAGCGTGCTCTGTACCTTGCTTCAAATATCCTACTAGTTAATACACTTAGTTACGTTTATTTGGTACATTTTACTATATCGCAATTTGTTTCAATAAACCAATCATTATTTTATCCTTGGTCACAAAAACAACATTTCTTAAAGTTTAACTGAATATTCACGACAAGACGTAAGTGAGATTCAGTTAAATTATTCCTTTGTATAAAAATCTTTTCCTCATTAATTAAAGCATAATTACCTGAGTAGAAAATTTCCAATAAACCGCATTCAAAATGAGAAACGTTTGCACCTTTTGTAACAGTATAATTAGAGGCAGTATTAGAATAGTATAATTATATTAATGGATATATAGCTCTTATTTGTTTGCGTGGAGCTAAAGGCGATAATGCTTCGTATTTGTGAAAATTATCTACTGCTTTTTAGACATGTCTATAGGTATAAAATATAAGCTATTAAAAATTTACCTTGTTAGATTGAAATTTGATATTACATAGACAGAGATCTAACCAATAACAGTTGTTTGTCTTTTTTTCTCGCTGGGAAATGCCTTATGTACGCCGGATGAAGTTTAAACTTACATCCGGGAGTGTGGGACTCGCTGGTCGTACCAGGATACCCACTAAAACCCAGCGGAACCGTCTTCATCCAGGTGTTGGGGTCCAGATGTCTGCTGACGCATTCAGCTCTGGCACCCCGGATGAATCCGACTTATAGCGCCTCCTCTCCTCGGACGAGAACAGTTGTTTGGCTAATAATTTTTGATGATTTATTTAAGAACTTATACAAGACATTAGGAAGTCGTATACAAATTCCAATTCAAATCAATCACTGTTACATAATAATGTAAAATCAAAATATCTTTATTCAAGTAGTCATATTACAGCACTTTTGAATCGTCAATTTTTTTTCCACACTTTGATTCTAATATACGTCTGATGATGGTACTCAAGAACGACTTAAAATCGATAAGGTTACGAGGGTTTTTTCGCGCCCTGATCCGAGGAGAACCCACAACAAACTCAGTCGGGTATTTTTTTTTTTTGTTACCATCATCATTAAAATATCATATTATCTATTTCGCTTCTCAGCAACTGTCGTAACAAAAATGCGTAGAGATAACACCAGACAATAGAAAAAACAAGAATAAATCAGTTACAAAGTGACCGTTACCAACGGTGAGTTGTCGCGTCTAAGGTCGTTAACTTTTTTGTAGAATTTTATAAACTGTTAGTATTTATTAGAGATGTGTGTTTATTGTGATGGGAATAACAATGAAAACCCTTGAGGTAAGTTTTAATTTTAAAGATGTGAGCCTATTAAATACAAGACGGAGTTTTTTTCTCTATCGAACATTTAAGTACCACTTTAGCGTTATTCGACCCGCGGGGCAATCGACGCATAAAATGTCCATGCGGGGCGGAGCTAGCGACTGTATTTAACTCGATTTACGTCAGACAGATTACTCTTTAAGCTTTTCCTTTTTGGGACATGTTACTTGGAAAAACGACCAAAAAAAATGTTTATTTTAGGTCAAGCAAAGGAACAATATGGTTACTGTTACCTAATACTATTTAGGGTTTCCAAAAGTTCACCCAACATTAACAAATGAAGAAGTTATAATGAACCTCGTAATATGGACTTTACTATATTTTCCTAAGCGGTCATAACACTTCGTAACTGCTGGTAATTCATTTTGTCATTAAAGATTTAATTTTAACAATACGCCATGTGGTCATACAGCTTTATGGATCGCAATTTATGAAGCTATGAAGTATTTTACGTGACTATGAAATGAAAATTTGTGCGTTAAAATAAACTTTAGTCGGGCGTTATTACGACCAACATTGAAAACATCTTCACGTTATTACAACGATTTCAATACTTCGCTAGTTAATCAATTTTATTATAGTGGAATCAGTTATATTAACGCTGATTAAAAGACGGTTTTAAATCTAAAGTTACTACTGTTTTTTCATGCCCTATTTTGAGAAGAACCCGCAATGAACTAAATCGAATGTCCTTTTGAATATCTTTACTAAGGAAAATTGAATTCGGGCACTATTACTCATTGGCATAATAATTTGTTTGATCAATCTGTGTAAAATTTTCAAATAGCAGTCCAAAGGGTACGCAGACTAAACAAGTTTTCGACAGCCCTAAACTAAAACTAAAACATCCCTTTGATATATTTCTGTATTGAGTTTCTTTATTTATTAATGATTAGGGTTGTTTTGATTCCGAATAAAAACGGCACTTCCCCCTTTTAATACTTTCCCTTCATTAATGTACCTACTAGCAATTCATGATGTGAGTTTGGTGATTAGAAAATTTGAATATGTATATATAAATCCAGTGACTGTTTTAATACGTTTTATTTTATTATAGACATAGTTTGCATATACGGCGATTGTATTTTGTGACAGTATTACAATTAATTTTTTTCATTGCTGTCAGTTTAGCGCTTGATTGTGACTATACCTAATGGAAAGTGACGATACAGTTAAAGATAAAAGCGCACTAATCTGGTAAGAGACAATCTACCTCTTTTGTTTTCTACACAGCATCGTACTGGAAGTCAAATCTCTTTACTTGGCGGTATATCTTTTGTTGGTAGAGATATAACTAGCCACGGCCGAAGCCTTAGGGTGCCTTTCCACCAGAGATGTGCTATGCTTCATAGCTATGGATGTGTTTGATATCTACCAATCATTGGTGCACATAGCTTAGCACTCAACTTCAACTAAGTTTTTTTTTATATCGAAGGATGCGTGCTATGGATGTCTGTTATGGAACGTCGCAAGTGGTGTAGCTATGTGCAGGGCAGAGCACCTACAGTAAACCCGGGTTTGTTGCTGAAAGTAGACATGCCATTGTGGAAGCACAAAGGTAATTTATATCTAGTTAATCCGACGAACGAATGAACTCCCACGCCGTGTCTCTTGCTTCATTACATTTGTATGTGTTTCAATTACTATCCCAATGGCAGGGGTAGTTTTGACCGCGTCTATCAGCTTTTCGTCTATTTTTCTTAAATCAGAAGCCACCTTCTTCCTTGAACGTTACGAAATGAGTCGGCAGGACGCGTGAGAGACTCTTCCCTCACCGCGCATAGCTCGAGCTGCTCATCTTCCTCACACAGCTACATGGTGGAAACGTTCACATATATTTTTTTAGATTTTTTAGATAGATATTTTTAGATTTCACATCTCCGCAGTACATCTCTGGTAGAAAGGCCCCTTTACACTAGTTACAAGCTCAGACGAATTAAAAAATACAATTTCCTAAATTCGCTTTACCGGGCATCGAGTCTGGGACCTCTGCTCCCAAAGTAAGTAGTCGTACCACTGCGCCAACGAGGCCGTCAAAAATTTATGTTGAGATTTTAACAAAAAACACAATGAATTTTGAACGTAAACTATGGTTAGGGTATATGTGATTTGCGATGCTCTCTAGCGGGAGATAGTGGATGGAAGCGGTCTTCTTCTGCGAGACAGTAGTCTCCTTGAAGAAGACCACGGGATTAGCCAAGCGGGATACTGCTCTCGCCTCTATTAATTATCAATCGGACTCATCTGGGTCACCCAGTAGGACTGCGCCAGTTGATCCTCAGGTGTGTCACTCACGTATGAAGAGGGTCCCGCTGGATTTTGGTTAGGAAATTGCGAGGTCGTCTCCATCAGCGAGTCCGACACTTCTGTCCGGTTGGGGTCGGTGTGTAAATTTATTTTCCAAACTCATATAGAAAAAAACCATGTGCATTGACGCCAATCCGAAATATCCGAGATTTGTTATATTAATATCTAAAATAAAATTACTCATACGAAGTGAAAATATTCTAGTTCTTTTATTTATGAAAAACCTTAAATAACAGAGCTACTAAAATAAAATAAAACGTAATATCCTTTACACAATATTTTCAGGTATCTGAAGAATTGAACACATGCGTTTATTTGAACTGGGATGATATTTCTCATTTGTGCAATTTTAGGGTCCGTGTACTAAAAATAATATTTTCCGTATTCCTACTTGAAAAGGCAAGCAAAATCATTCTTTTAAAATTATCTGGAACTCATGAATCTCAGATTACAAACTCGAAACTCTATTTGAAATTACTTTTACTTAATTAGATTTTGATGGACAGAAATGTTATTCTTTCAGCTAGTTAGTTAACGAAAATAACTGTCGCTGTCGACAGTTTTCAGAAACTTTACGCTACAAAGTTACGGAGTGGTGATTTATAATTTATTATACGGAAATAGAAAGTACACCAAGCGTGGTCGTGTTTTAAATAATGTTTTATGTGTCATTTAGCCGCTGCTTCATAAACACCCTTTTAGAAATAAACGGAAAAAGTCACTGAAGGAACCTTCCTTAGGTACAGAGAGTGAAGTAAGTTTTGTACACCAGAAGTACATTACTGGTGGTTTTATATACTAGGTATCCCGCGCAGCTTCCTTTGCATACATTTAAATGTGGGATTTAAATTATAGCCCCACTTATTTGATGCTTAATTAACAGGTAGTATCAGAATTCATGCTTATGAATCTCTCGATTTAAAAAAAAAACATTAAAAAGTCCATGAATTCCAATCGAATATATAACTCCCTGTTACTGACAGGGAAATATATATACTGTGGTCTGTTACTAATCAGATGGAACTATCAATCTACACTGTTCTTGAATCAACCTACACACACAGGAAAAAGCTAAAACAAAATCAGTCCAGCCGTTTAGAAGGAGTACATTAATATAATGACGCATAGAAAAATTATGTATACAAAGATAATAAATATTTACGATCATACTATTATAATTCCAATATATATATAAATGTAGATCTCACCTGATGGTAAGTGATGATGTAGTCTAAGATGGAGGCGAAATACACCTTATAGTTTCTACACAGCATCGTATCGGAACGCAAATCTGGTGGGGTGGTAACTAGCTACGGCCGAAGCCTCCCACCAGACCACACTCAGACAAATAAGAAAATACAATTTTCTGAATTCGTCCTAACGGGGATCGAACCCGAAGTCTCTGCTAGCAAGACGAGTACTCGCACCAATGCGCCAGCGAGGCCGTCAATTTTCGTATGATATCAAATAACCTACAATAAATAAAAATCGTTGTAATATAAAAAAGACATAATGCGTTAATAAGAGACATTTTCTGTGGCCCGAATACATTTTTAAACGGATTTCATTTTTTGGGTTAATCCGTATTTGAATATGGTGTACGAGGGTCGATTGGTCCGGTATGTAACCTTTGTATATATCTCTTCAGTAAAAGAGCCTTAAATCGTCATGAAAATGTTCTTTTTATATAAAATTGTCGTACAGTTCACATTTAGTAGGTATTTGGTTTGGTATTTGGTATGATGCTGCAGCGAACTGCAGCGTTGGTTTTCACTGGGAGCCTTCTTCAAGTGACGTTAATAATATGAATATGAAGTTAATACCTATAGTCATTTCTTTACATAAATATTTACTTTTTTTTGGCGATGTCTTATACATGTCGTTTGCCTAACTAGAATTTTAACCTTTCCTTGCCTTAAAACAAATCATGTCAAGAGAAGGTTGGAAAATTTCTTTTTTAACAACTTGTTACGCTATTCATTCAGAAAGTATTGAGCGCATACAAAAAATGTGTCTACACATACTGCAGTGGTCTGTTGAGACAAATACCTTATTATGCAGCTCGACTCAAAAAAATTAATATGACTTCTCTTCACATCCGCCGTAAAAGACTGGACTTGCTAACATTACACAACATACTACATTCCCAACCTAAACTCCGCCATTTTACTCTCCCAATTAAGTATTAATATAAGAATTTCAAGTCGTAGGTCAAACTATATATTTCCACTCGTCGTCAACATCGTCGCTTCAACCGATGGACGTCCACTGCTGGACATAGGTCTCACGTAATGACGTCCACAAGGCCCGGTCTTGTGCCGCCTGGCTCTAGCGGCTACCGGCGACCCTCTTTATGTCGTCGGTCCACCTCGTGGGGGGTCTCCCTACACTGCGCCGCCCGGGGCGGGGTCGTCACTCCAGCACTGCTACGGATCTTCTCATTCCTAATTTGATCGCGTAGAGAAACTCCGAGCATAGCCCTCGCCATCGCACGCTGAGTGACTCTGAGTCTCGCCTTCGAATGAGGCCCATAGTCAGCGACCACGTTTCGGAGCCGTAAGTCATCATTGGCAACACGCACTGTTCGAAGAGCTGCGTCTTCAGACACTAAGGGATATCGGACCAAAATATCTGGCGTAGTTTCCCGAACGCTGTCCAACCGACTTCCACTAGTTGTCTTTAAAAACAACACCTCTTCCTACAACCCTATAGTCAGGATGTGTCGGTCACATAACCAGTTCGCTAATTAAGATTTAGACATTTTTAACGCTTGATTCTTAGTTTTATATAATAAGCTTGTCAAGCTTTGTAGTTGAATTGATTGAATATCTTGATTATATTCATTTAATTACAAGGTTTGATAGGCTTGTTATAGAAAACTGATTAACACCACTACACTAATATTTATAATTCATAGAAACTAAAATTAATAAACTAACACTTAATTACTAATACTTAAACTTTTAAATTTGATAATCGCTTAGTAAAAAAAAATTAAAATGTTATGTTGTGGGACCATATAGGGTCTCAATAAGGTCTTTACATTTATATATTAATAATAACTTAAGCATCATTAAATATTGTGATCAGTTTTGACTGCCTTAATAAATAAACTATTTAGTATGAGAGGTGTAACGTTTTATCCTTACGTAACGATTTCACCAATAACCACAACTGAAAATTTCCAAAAAGCAAAATAACTGTACGTAGGTTGAATGAAATTAGACTTTATTGTTGTAACATTTCTACTTAAAACCAATAAGAATTCACAGTGTTAAGAATGTAATGCCTCTAACAGCAATGATGCAATGAATTCATTTGTAGCTGACCTGAAATAATATGCACTATGACGTAATTGGACAAGTTTGTTATACAAATTGAAATGAATTGGCTCCATAAATTAATTGCGGTCAAATGATATTTTGACACTGAGTGTCTCAGCTCTCATGTCGTGTTCAATAATACATTAATTCCATTGGATTATATTATAATTAACAGTAGTTCTATTATCGTAATCAATAAAGGTTAAAGTAAAACAACAATAAAGCTATTTTATTATTTTAATTGACGATTGGATAAGGTAAATAAAGTTAAACTATAAGCTCACAAAGTCTGCTTGTATTTCGTCGAAATTACAGATAGAATACGAATTAATTTCCTTACTTTCTTAAAACTATCATTTTTAACCATTTTCTATTTTAAATAAGGTTATATAATATTGGAGTGAAAATCAAAATTTCTCTGTTGCACTTTCAATCGCGGTTTCTTGCATTTTATTTTTATATATTGGTTGAAATTTTCGTACATAATATTACTAGTCAAATTAATTGTGCGTAGAATCTATGTACATTTAACCAACTATAAAATCTGAATTTTAAAACAATTCTTTTGTACTCGTTATATGATTTTAAAGGGTTATAAATGAGATAATTTCAACATCAAATTCAACAATTCTTGATTCAGTTAGGCTTTAACAGCACTTTCGAGTCGTCTAAATACAATTTAATTATTATTTCTAATAATAATTAAATTGTATTTTACTACTACTACTGTTGATGATATTACAGAAGGACTCAGTCTCCAAAATTATTCCTTCTCGCCCTGTTTTGAGAAGAGCCCTCAATCAACTATCTTAACATAAACATTACAATATGGATTATTAATTAGAATAGAGTTGTTCATTTGCTCCCATGCTTTTTTTTCGTTTTACTAGTTACTTCCTAATTAATCTTGCAAATTATAGTACGACTTTTCAATTAGTTTTAATAATAACAATAGCTGACCCAGCATACGTTGTTTTGCCATATAATAACTATCATCTCTAATTACTTGTGTTATTCATAAATCCTTTTTGTCAGCCTCCTTTCACTCATTCTCTCTACGTGCCCAAACCATCTACGCATACCTTTCTCAATTTTAGTCACTACATCTTCTTTTATACCATTACGTTCTCTTATCACACTATTTCTTACTTTGTAACTCAGTTTCGATCCACTCATATTTCTCAACGCTCTCATATCTACCGCATTTATTTTACTTATATTCTTCTGCCATACCCTAACTTTATCTACCATACATAAGTGTTGGCACCAACACTCCTCTATGCACAGCCAGTCTGGCGCTTTGAGGCATCCTCTGGCTAAATCATTAAAAAGTCAAATTCCCTAGTACATCTGTATATTGACGAACCGTCAATACAATTATGAAGGATAAACAGAGTCGTGGCGAAGCATTACTCACCAATAGAGCTAGTTATAGCGCAATAAATTTATTAGGTCAGTAAACTTGAATTTGTGGTATTACGTGCACTATGACGTAATTGTCTAAGTTTGTAGTGCAGATGAGAATGGACTGGCTCCGCAAAATTAATATGAATGCTGTTTCAACGCCGAGTTCCTTGCAAGTTACGTACTGAATAGTACCAGAATGTTTGTTGTTTTAAAGAATAACTTTCAATTATGCATACACTGTCTTTATTTATAGGGCAATAAAATTATACACTACGTTATTTATAGTGTTACACAAAATGTTTTCATTTTTATTAGAATGTTGAAAGGAGTTTCTGCTGCAAAAAATTATTATATATCTGTTTCATTCGCGTAGTTTGCAACCCCGTGAAAAAAATATTGAAATTGGGATCGAACTGTCAATTTAAAGCAGTCTAAACACATAGAAAGTTTATTCAAAATCGATCCGTCTCTTTACGACGAATTCAGTCAGTTTCAGGTAAATATATTCATTTTGGAAACGAGAGTTTACGATTCGTAGCCTTTACGATACGTAGACTAATAACAAATAAGTTTCATAATATTTGTTTGAGTGTTTAATACCAGTCAGGTGTTTTTATACTAATTTATAGAAGTACCTTTATGTGGTTTACGGCGCTGTGTATTAAATAAGAGACAAGACGATCGACGAACATTTATTACAAGGTACAAAGACACACTGATCTTTATGAGTATACAATAAGTTTAGCTTTATGAAAAAAGACTATTTAAGCAGATATATTATATGACAATGAATTAGTACTTTACAGAATGGGAAAATATAAAACAAGAAAATATTAACTCGATCAAATGTGTTAAATATTAGGCATGACTTACTAATCAAAGTACTATCAGATCCGTACCAGAACTACCAAACAAAAAATATTATTGTAAATATTTTACGAACTTCATTGGCATTGGTGTCTAAAAAAAGTAAGTAAGTAGCTGCCCATTAACGTCCCATTGCTGGGCGCAAGCCTCCTCACTCATACGGGTTTTAGAGCATTGACCTTCCACGCTGGTTTACTGCGGATTGGCAGGCATAGTACACAAATGTACTCTCAATTCCTTCACTCTCATAGTCAGATGTGACGGCAATCCGACACGACCGGAGAGAGATCGGCCGCAAGACTGACGGCTTAACAAGCTCTTCGAGGCACGGGGGTAGATCACACCGCCAATTTTTCCCAACTTCGGGCAAATATTGAGAAAATCTTAATAGAAAATTCAACATCGATTTTGAATTGGCTCGACCTGGGACTCGAACCAAGGAACTCATGTCTGTAGTCGAACATGCTAACCACTAGACCAATGAGGCAGTCGGTCAGTTTTGTCCGATAATATTACAACAATTTGGGTACTGATGGTCCTAATTGACGACTTTACGACCAAATGCTGTAGAACATTTAACATGTGCCTCATTAAAATGTAGTAAGTCGGTATGCTTAAATATCTTCACTATGGATGAGGCTTTTATTGTAATAAATACAGTAATTATGAAACAATATGATATTCATGAATAATAATAACAGTCAATTGGTACAAACCTCCTCTATAATCTTGAATTAGGATTACACGGAAGTCGACATTATGTACAACATGTGTTGTAATTTACAATACGTATGTGCGAAGGGATTCAATATAGGATAACAGGAAATGGTTGGATCATCCCTTTAATATTGCTAAGCTCACGTAAATTGTATTAGCAGAATTAAACTAGTTCATATTTCATATAGGTGCTATGCTCACAGATTGTATATCTTTATGACATTGAACTTACCTTTACATAAGTTAAACAAATATTTAAAGACCAACACGGAAACCATTTTATTACTGAAGTATATTTCAACGATAATAATGCTTGGATTTTAATCCAGTTCCATAGGCAATTTCAAGTGATCTTGTGACAGCGTTTTCAGGCTAAACAGATCTGTGATTTGCCAAGCTAAACATAAGCATTTTTATGAACATCTATACAGTTGTTTAACACATTAGGTATATTCCCTTAGCAGATTTATTTTAAAGACAAAAGTGTGGGTTTGTATCCACTTTGATATTCGTATATAGATTCAATTAATTTAAATGAAAAATATTTTTGCATATTATAATTCTTGAAAGATAAAATCGTTTTAGAATGGATAGATAATCATATACTATATAACTATCACCACAAAAACAATTATTTAGTACTAGCTTAACCCGCGACTTCGTCTGCGTGGAATGTTTTTTGGGTAGCATTTTCATTAATTTAGGCAAAAGGAATATTCCTACCAAATTTTAAGTCTCTACGCCTTAAGGTTCCAAAGATATCGTGAGAGAGTCAATAGATACCTGGATATCTCTTTTATATATAACGATGAGGTACTTTTATTATGCAATTGGGAGGTCGTATCGCCATCAGTCAACTCTGGGGTTAGTAGACAGTCACAGAAAGGAGAGAGAAGGTGGGCTGCCTATACGAATAAATAAAAATACATTAATTCATACAAAAAATATATACATACATAAAGAGATTGTGGATACATACTTATATTGCAACTGGCTCATTGGTCTAGTGGTTAGCATGTTCGACTATAGACCTGGACCGGGACAGGTCCTAGGTTCGAGTCCCGGGTTGGGTTGGTTCGAAAATCAATATTGAGTTTTTTATTAAGATTTTCTCAATATTTGCCCCAAGTTGGGATGTTGGCGGTGTGATCCACCCCCGTGCCTCGGAGACCACATTAAGCCGTAGGTGCTGTGCCTGATCTCTCTCCGATCGTCTCGGATTCCCGTTACATCGGACTATGACAGTGAAGGAATAGAGAGTGCACTTGTGTACTATGCCTGTCAATCCACAGTAGAGCAGCATGGTGGGTCTATGCTCTAAAACCCCTCGCCCCTCGGAGTGAGGAGGCCTGTGCCCAGCAGTGGGACTTTAAAGGACTGCTACATACTTTATTTTTTTATATTAGTCATACATATTATGTAACATTAAAAGCATAGAGAAATGTACAATGTGTTGATTTTAATTGTTTGTTTTTCTGACCAATTGGTCACTATACAGTAAAACGAAACGTTACTATATTCAAATATGTGCAGCAAATCTAAAATGCAAACAAATTGAATACCTTGTTTACACGTAAATAAACGAGGCAGTATCAATAATCAGGTCTAAAACTAGCTCACGTTTACATAGATTGAATCAAAATAATGTCGTTATAGTCGGTCGTTTGCATGAAATAATGCTTAATTTCAATTCCGTGCATACGAAATACATATGTAAACTTATGGAAGGTTGCCAATAAACTTTAATACACTATTACAGGTCGCGGGGTGCATCAATGACTTTGGTATTGATTATGCTAATTTTATTATCGAATTTTCATTCGCAACGGTGCCCCTAATAACATTTTTTCGTATCGACATGCAATATTAACATACTGTACGCCAATAAAAGCGGTACGATTGATTTCACTCGGGTCGTTTGTTGTGGATTCATTTTACACATTACAATGTGATCGAATTCCTGATTTAATATGTAACGCGAGTATGTTCATATTTCAACCCCATAATATATGATAATGTTTGGAAATTTGAGCGCTAATATGTGAAATAATGGTTTTTTTCCCTTCTTTTGGAAATAAAGTTAAAATTTTCGGTTTAATTTAAATTTATGTATAAATATAAGCTTATATTATTTATTTATAAGATTAAAAAGGGGGGAACGAAAGAACTACCCCAACTTAAATAAAATAGATTGAAAAAATATTGTCATAGTGATAATAAAAGGTATAATATAATATATGAGGATATATAAAAGGTACGCAATAAAATTACTTCATTTGACGATTCAAAAATGCAGTTAAAGCAGATTTAAATAAACAATGTTTTTTATTAACCTAAAGTTATATTATTAAATTACTATTTATTATATGTGAAGTAATCATACAATCCCGACGTAATAAATATGACGAATATGTCGGCAAGAACACTGGTTAGAATGGCATCTTTTAAAAACATAAATTTAAACAGCATATTCTATAAGGCAAATTTCATAAAATATCCACACTTATACAATACTTTGATGAAGCATATTCCCACATTAACCAGCCTTTATCCGCTGTCCTTTTTTATTATATAGAGCGATAATCTTTCGTAAGCATCTGCTTTAAATTACATCTTAAATTCGAAGAATAGACAACAAAATCATATTCAGCGAATAAATTCAAGCTATTTGTTCCATTGCTCCCTTTATTTCTATAAAGAAATGAAGAATACTAAAAGTAAAACGTAATAAACATAAGAGTTAAAAACATCGATTGTTTGTATTGCAAACGAAAACTCTAACAGTATAATACGATAAAACATACTTTATCGAAAGTAAAACATTGATTCTGACACGAAACAACAGGGAAAGTAGCGAAATTTTGATTTGATACTGTACTTCCTGTACAACTCATACCATAGTAAAATTTACGATCATGTTTACCCTACGCCGATATAATAAATAGGGAGCCCACCGAAAATCTACCCTTACATCAATCCTAGCCGATCCTATAAAGGATTGATGTAAAACGATAAGGAAAAATAAATAAACATATAAGAACTGAAAGTGTTCTTTTTATTATTCATATTTAAAGGTATTGCCATAATCAAATATGATAATACGATAGTCTATATGATATGTCATTTGAAAATATCACCGACTTTCAATAGCCATTTATTTAATAATATTTGTGATGTGAACTAATTTAAAATTATTGCTCTGATGCGTTTATCTCAAAGATTAGAAAGAAATATAGCCAATAAAGATTATGAATTGTATATATAATAGTAAAATGAGCGTTTAGACCGACAAAATAGAAATGTAAGAACGATAGAAGAACTTCCCTGAATGAAGAAATTTACAGTGTCTCAAACAAAACACTAATATCTTAGTCAGAGAATTCACTACTTGAGTAAAAAAGGTAAGTAGCAGCCCATTAAAGTCCCACAGGCCTCCACACTCATACAAAAAAGGGTTATCAGTGCATAATCCGCCACGCTCTTCCATTGCGGATTGGCAGGCATAGTATACAAGAGCACTCTCTATTCCTTCACTCACATAGTCCGATGTGACAGTCGACTTAACATGCTCGCCGGGCAAGAAATGTGAAAATCTTTACAGAAAACTCAATATAGGTTTTGAATTACCTCGACTCGAGACGCGAACCCAGAACCTCAAGTCTGCAGCCCAACATGATAACCACTGGACCAATGAGGCAGTACATTAGTAGAGTAGTTAAAAAAAAACCAGAACTTTTAAGGTACTACTACAATCTTTATAAAAAATAAATTATGAGAGGAAAATTTAAAAATATATGAAAATAAGTAATAGCCATAATAGAGGCACCAACTGACGATGCTAAAAATACATATATTTGATTATTTATTTTTGCGGTAATAACACCCACTCACACCTATATTACAACCACTGACTCTGCATAAGTACATGGCGAATATCTTACCTTTTTTCTTTTTACTATTTCTATATTCGGACTCCTTAATCTTTACTCGGTCATGTCAAATATTATATAAGTATTTGTGAAATCCGTAATTGGCCTTATTTTAAGTATCTTATGTAATAGTTTGTTAAAATACTGGTGGATTATCAATAAATAAGAAAATAAATAATCCTAAGAGTAGTAATTGTTTTTTCTGTTTCAAAAGTTTAAAAAACATAAGATATTCTTTATTTTATAATAATCGGTGTACATAACTCTTATATTTCATTAAAAGAATAACGGGTCTTAGACTATGTGATTGTTTATCGTACAAAACCAAAGGGAGCAGGGTCCCTATACATTAGAGCATAATTCTGTTTGTTAACAGTCAAGCGGTTAAACTTTTACATGATGTGAAATTTTCTTAGCTCGTAATGAGTTAATAGAAGTGTTTGACTTCTGTTATATGTAAAAATTTTCAAAATCATGTTATTGCTCTTCAGTTTAATTAACTTTTAGCAAAACATCTTAGCTAATAACCGGTTTTGTGAACAAAAATATGGTTTTATTGTTTACCTTCAGTTTTCAGACTCTCCATTTATATTTTAATATTTCTCCATTTATATTTACATCCAATGGAATTTTGATATACTATAGGAAATTGTGGAATTGTATTATCTAATTTACTTTGGGAATAAATCTTATCGTCACTTACAATAAAACTATACTACACTATCTGATGAATTTTTATACTCAAGTCTAATACGGATTATAATTACTCCGATCATTTGAATTGTTATATAAGATTCATCGGAAAAAAACATTATTCTTAATGCTTTATTTTATTATGCTAATAAGTAATATCATTACAATGTTTTTATTTCGTTTGTAACAAATACTTAGCAATAGGGTGTCTTCAGTTTTTCAAACTTTTCATCGTGTACTATATGATTCTTGAAGTTCTCAATTAATGTATTGCTTTCATTAGGATTTACATCTTCTATTGCCTAGATCATGTAGAAATTATGAATACTTACGAATTATGAATTATTTTATGGTCTATATAATAGATAAGAAAAGGCTAATGTAATATTTTGTTTTGGTTTATATGTGAATAAGCGTACAAAAGATATGAGCATCCAACGTCTATATTACAAATGACTCAGTCGTCAATTACATTTTTGTAGAGCCGGAATTCCTCAATTTACCGCACCGAATCAAGGACCATGTTCAAACCCAGTTATAGTCTTATAATCGAAGCTAACGCTTTGATGATGAAGATAAATTTATCCTCAATGTCACGGAACGTCCGACGTAGATTTTAAGCGTTGCGTGTAGCCCGCTCCTTAATCTGGGGCCATTAACAGGCGTCATTAATCATAGTTTTAATAACAATTTAACCCCAACTAGATTAATATATCTTCATGTACTCACGTGCTATGAACAGGCTGAAGCTATCAAGCTTTATCATTCAAATTTAATACAAAACCAAGGCCGCAACTAACGCGTCCTTTTATCGACTATACATCTCATTTGTGATTTGCTTGCAACTGTTACTAATGTAAAATTCAGCTTTTGTTGTTTACCCATTGTGTACAATTAAACGTGGCAAGATGTAATAATCTCGAATGTCTCTTTGTGTTTTTTGGGAGACACATGCGGGGTCATAATAAATAATAAGTTGCTTTGAACATTTTATGTCCTACAATGAATTGAATCAAATTTAAATGTAGGGTTGTGCACATATTCAGTTGAGCGTGCAGCGATCGCTAAATTCGGGGTGTACCATTATTTATTGCTGTATAATATTTTGTAGCAAGCCGACGATTATTGCGAGCTTTTTACGAATTATATTTTATTAACGGCCAAAACGCATCATTATATCGCATTCATGGGGTTGGAATTTATTAATTTTGTTTATGTTTCTCACGGCCTTACTTTTATGGTGCAGTTAGATTTATTATCTTTTCCAAACGACGTATATAAATCTAATAATGAGTTTAAATTTAGTAGGAAAACGTTGAAAATAAGATATACAAAAAAGAATTAATTACTTAACTCCACTAGCTAAGTTACATCCAAGTAAGTACTAGAACATCCGGATAACTTCGTGCCATCATTACGTTGTTTATTTTTCGACTCTTCATTGACATTGCTTTTCTTTTTCTAGACTACCTCCAGTATTTAAGTGACATAAAAATTTAGAAAATCACATCTATTTTAACGAATATATACTAGAACCAGGCAAATTTATTGTTATTGAAGTGAAACTTCCTTAGCCCCATGATGGTAAATTTTTTACGGATGAAACGTATGATTGGCGTCACGAAGATGTGCAGCGTTTTTTATGCTAATTCGTTTGAAGGTTAGGTAGTTTTAATATTTACAAATAACATGTGGCATTTTAATTTGCCATTCGTCATTTAATAATTTAATATACCATTTTTCATAAAATAAAAATATTGAATATTGCATAGATTTTTTTTTAAATTGAAAGGTGGTGCTCGTCATAGGCTTTAAATCCAGTTCTGATCCATGAGAAAACCGGATAAGTGTTAAATTTGCATTAAGCATGTGCGCAACAAATGGACAAATAACTCAAGATCACGCCAACCGATTTCGATGATTCTTTTTTTATTGGAAAGGGTTGTTTTGTAATAGTTTGGTTAGATTCTGATGATGGAATCCATGATAAAGTGACGGAACTCTTCAATTCTAAGGAGCAAATGAACGATAATCGGCAGAACCTTCTATAGGCTATCCAGATATTTGAGTTGCCTACCGTAACTTCGGTATGGTCAAGTGCTAGTCGTAGTTAAATATGAAGATCAGTGGATCTCCTCAACGGCTTACAGTAGGGGTGCGGTTTATGGCAGAAAATTTAAGTGTCTGCAATCAAATAGCTGTTCAATTAGAAGTTCCTCGCTTGTCCACTTGGCAGCTCCCGCGTCTTTCCCACCCTGACTCCGAATATAAGCATACGAAGAACGCTATAAAAGAATACGCAATTATTTATTACTTTTTAGAGCATATTAATATATATGTAAGTTTGTTTTGAAGGCCTTTCTTTTTTTCTTTAAATTTTTATTTATCTAAATTTTAAATTTAAAAACAAATTTTAATGAATAAATTGTAATATTGACAAAAAACTCGCGGCTTTATCAGAAATCTAAAGCTTTAGATTAAAATTTGTTTGTCAAAGAAGTTTCACTTCTGACATGTCTACTTTGTACGCAGTCCCATTTTTGTTTAAAGTATTAACTAAATAATAACCCGTGATAACTTGAACTACAAAAACGCTATGTTACTTTAAAGAGCTACATAATGGGAAAGCAACTTTGTTACGAGAATCTAAAGTAATGTGATATAATATTAGCACATTTTGATATTGAGGAAAAATAAAAGTTAAAGGTAACGGCGAACGTAAGCAATTGAGAGACACGAGACAGGATGGGAGCGTTTGACAGGGTGATAGATTGCTGTATATATACACACATTGGCAAAATATTTGCAAGGCGGAAAGATCTACGCTAGAAACATTTGAAATTTGAAAACAAGTTTTAGTGCGAGAAAGTCTTAATATTTATTTGTTTTGTTTATTGGTGCAGCTTAGCGCTTGACGGTAAGTGATGATACAGTCTAAAATGGAAGCGTGGAAACCTGCTAAGAGTATTCGCTTTGCTAGCATATTCCCGAATTCGATCTCCGGTAGGGCATAAGTAAGAAATTGCATATAATAAATTGTCTGAGTCTGGATTGGTGGGAGGCCTTGGTCTTGGCTAGTTACCAACCAACAAGCACAAGACCTACCGCCAAGAAAAGAAATCTGTGTGCTGGCACGATGCTGTGTAGAAACCATAAGACGTGAATTGCCTCTTACTAGATTAGCCCGCTTTCATTTTGGACTGTATCACCACTTACCATCAGGTGTTATCACAGTAAAGCGCTAAATGTCAGCAGTAATAAAATGACTGACGACTGCAATATAAAATATTACAAATAAATGATCGAAGAAACGACAGAATACATTAAATTATAGGAAGAGCAAATTTCTTTATGAAATTGTATTTTCGAATTTGTCTATGGCTGGATGGGTGGAAGGCTTCGACCGTGGCTAGTAGACATCTTCCTAAAAAAAACTGTAAATTACCACTTGTCAAGACAGTACTATCTAGATGTCTAAGACTGTGTCATCAATTATGTTTAGGCATGATGGTATGCAATACGAGGAAACTTTAACAAACGGACGAATTTTGTTAATACAGTCTTTCCAGTTGCTTCGCGGTGTAGAAGTTTTAAAACGAAGTAGTGCTAAATTGTATAAATTCAAATAGTGAAATAAATATTAATATAGAGCAAGTTGTGTATATTTAAATTGTGGAACGAATAAAAGTTGTTAGTCAATGTAAGTTAGTGTTTTTATAACAAGTTTAAAAAGAGGAATATATATCATTTAAGAAGGCTGTTTTAGACAACCTTAATTTAAACTTTTGGTCTTATTACATAAAATAATATTCAATAACAATTTTTTTCGAGTTGTTATATCAAAAAGAAATATTTTTAAGAGCAGATTTTTTTCGTAAATCACGTTTGAAAGTTAGTAGTATATTATCGAGTGAAGTACTTTCTAAAATAAATATTCATTCACACCATTTCGCTCCCAGCTGCCCAATAAATACATAATTGGCTGGCGAATTATAACTCTAAATACAATTCAGGACTAAATCACAGCATGGTAATCGATGGAGATTGTTCGTCTCCCGGGGTTAGCCCCAAATTATTGGTTTTGCTTGGGGCGATTTTGCAAAATGTAACTATATTCCTTAATAAGCTCTGTTAACTTTTGTCCGATACAATAATTATACGTAAAAAAGATTTTTGCCATATGGCATGGTAATTATGATGTTATAGGAAATATTGACATTTTTATTTCACTGCGTGGTTGAATACAATGACCACTGGCAACATTTAATGAATGTAATAGTTGAATTTCAGTAATAAATGCATTTTGTAGTAACTAAATTCATTTATAAAAGGACATTAGATAACAAGTAGCTACAAAAGAAATATGCGTATGTACAAAGAATGCAAAGTTTTTAGTCAGATTAAGCAAAAAATAATCTTATCGCTACTTTGGAAGATAGTGACATAATTCAAAAAGCTAGTTCTTTTGCCCTTTTAAAAGTAAATAAACCAAAAACGTACGGATATTTTATAACGCCACAGCGACATTTTTGCCGAACAAAGATGTTTATGTTTCAAAAAAAATATGACAATTGAAAGTGAAAATGTAAAAAAAAAACATAATTATTTAGATTTTAAATAATTCTCTCTTAAACTCTTCTAAAATCGATACTAAAAGGAGTGTCATCAGTATCTTAGCCAAATCCTTTGATACTTTTAAAGTATTATAGCAAGGTGCCAAGAATTACATAAAATACTAAGTTAATATTTATACACTACGAAATCAAATGAGATATTAAATCTGTAATAAACAAACATCATAATTCACTCTTAAACTATAATTATTCCGACAGAAATGAAAAACATTTAACTATAGTAAAACAACGTTAAAATATATTATCTCTAGTAGTCGAATGGATAAGCACTGAAATAAATAAATCAAAAAACATTAACCGTTAAATTAACGTGCTTTATCTTTGTTAATCGCTTCGAATCGTTTCACCACATTCACACACTGGTGCCATACTCACAAACAGGGGAGCACACTGCTGCATTTATATTCATGTTAGTGACTAACTACAGTTGAACCTGAATTAGTAAAAGTTAAAGGTACCGCCTACTCTTACGGCGATCTATCTCCAAGAGATTCCAGCTTATTGAGATACAGAAGTCACCATTATCGCTCTTACTAATATGCGTAAAGAGTCTTAAGAAAAGTTGCTATTTTCTTCGTAATTCTAGAAAAAATGGACATTTTAGCCACTATTTAGGACTCATTGTGATTCATTGTGATAGCAACTCCTGATTGCTGACAGAATTATACATAACTAGTAGTCCCAATTATAGAGAGACCACAACCCTCATTCAATTCTCATACAGAGAAATTGCGAGTTCGAACCCTGGACGAGACCACTATGTTTCATTTACTATAAGTAGCCTCCTTTTTGCGAGAGTAGTCGCATTGAAGAATGCATTTGAGAGGGAGCGCCTTCTCTTCCTCCTTCTGGGTTGTGTGTATAGTGGGGAAAGAGTACTGCCAACCCGTAGTGGAGCAGAGTCACCAGTCCACCTTCTCGCGGGTATTAGGAACTTCGACTCACCGGTCTGATCTCCTAAAACTCTCTCTCCAATGAGTGAGGAGTCCTGTGCCCTAGAGATGTTAAAAGGCTGTCACTTAGCTTTTTTTATTAATCATACATGGAGGTGTCAGAGGCTAAACATTATGTGAATAAGTTAAAAATTATAGTCACTTTAAGAGATTCACCATTAAAAAAAAACTCTGTTCGCACTTACACAGGTTTGATTGTATTTCATTTCTGTTTGTACAGACCAAATATTCTATGTGTGTGTGTTATAGTGCGGGCCCACGCAAACGCCCGTTCTCCCTCGCGTTTCATTAAATACGTTTCCGCATATCACGCACTATGTCATTTCCTTTGTAGGGATGTGAAATAAATCAAAATGTCGATGTCGATGTATCGGAGGAGAGGGGGGGATATGAAATCTCTAGACGCCACCTCAACTTAGAGAAAAGCCCCTTTTCATCAAGATGAGATGGCATCTATAGGTTAAAAATGCATCCAATTCTGGGCAAAGTTCGATATTAGAAGTATTGTTCTATTTCTGGTGTCGAATTATATTATTATTTAAATTAAGTACACGTCGATTTTTAAGCTCGACCTATCGAATCACATTCTTTTTTAAATATTTTTATTGCGTAGGGTATTTTTAAATGTGTTCATTTTCATCCATTTTTTTTCACCTTTAATGTAAGGTTCAATTTTACGTACCGAGAGGATTCCAGAAATTTTATCTAACTTTATTTAGTTAGTGGGAGACAGCAAAAATGGCTAATGCCATTCTTACATAATGAATAATTGGACAGTTAAAAGTTTTTGTATTATGTCGTTTATTTCTATCAGGCTTTTATATTGCATTGCTCATATAATTACACACAAGAGAAGAGTTACGTGATCATCAAATTTTAAATATGTAAAATAAAACAAAACATTTTATTTCATTTCCTTAATATTTAAAATATCTTTTAGATATAATAATTACAAAGATAAGTTACAAAAAAATTACTTCACATCACTATTTGTAACCATGGGAAGCTATTTGCGGATTCAATCAAATCCACAGAATGGTAATATTATCGGCTTAAAAACATTTGTTTACCAACGGAATAACTCGTTCCCAGTAATAAATCTAGCTTTGATGGAAATTAAAGGTCGATTAATTTTAATCAATTTACGTAACACATTTTTAATACATAATCTTAGTACAAACAATCCTATTTATTATCTAGCGTCAGGGTGATTTTTTTTTGTATTATCCTTATCTAAACTAATATTATAAAGATAAATTTAAAAATGTCAAACTATTGAAAATTGTAGCGACGGTTAGTCATCAGTCACTTAATACATATGACTAACATTTTTAAACCAAGCTGCTCCACTGCGGGTTGGCAGACTACACATGGTTCAGGACTACTCCAGCGATATGCAAGTTTCGTTAAGACTCTTTAATTCACCTAAAGGCACAATTTTAAAAGTTTTACAAAGAGAACTTAATGATTTCTGCCCAGGATTTGCACATGTGACTCGTAACACTGGACTGGAAATGTCATTAGCTCTTAGCTCTACTGGCTTGTACAGCGTAAACGCAGTCTTTAAACTAGTTGATCAATACCTTTACTAACATATTATTTGCTTTATTGGCATTATATTGAACGTCCAGTTGTTTATACACATATATCCTTATTCTACTATTAAATATATACTACAAACTTTTTCTACTATTACTTGTAACCATTACCTAACTAGCACATTTTTTTAAACAAATCAGAGCAGTTCATAAGTAATTTATTTAGAATTAAAGTAATTTTGTCTGTGGTTACCAAACAATTTAATAGTTAGTTATTACAACAATGGATGTCTTTACTTAGAGTAGTTTACAGATAAGACATCAATTACTTTAACAAGAATTTGAATACCGTCAGAACATAAAGTAAATTTAAAAAATAACCTATTTAATTTTTTTGTTTGAACAAGAAAATGTTTAGAACTGATGATAGTTAAGGTATATTGTAAACTTTATATTTACGTCATATTTTGTCTTTTACCCAGACTTGTTATAAATAGATTTCAATCGATTCAAGGCTAGGTTTGATATCGGAAACATCTTAAATTAAATAGGTTAAAATAGTCTCGATACATTACATCATTATTTATACGAACAAAATTTTAAGTTTGTAACGATTTTGGATGCCTATTGAAAGATAAATCAGTCAGTTAGTTAATTATGTAAAAGCTTCATACAATTATTAGCAGAAAATTCTCTAAATATTCTTTTTTAGATAAAATTTAACTATATTACATTAAAAGGCTGGGCTTAATTATTCAAAGAAGATATGATTTATAGAGTATAGACCCACCAAGATACTATACGGGTTGGCAGTCTACACGTGCTTCAGAATTGCCACTGGAATATGCAGGTCTCTTCACGATATTATCCTGAGCACAATGAATGGTAGTGCTTGTTCAGGATTCGAATCCTATTTAGAATACTTTTAACAAGGATCCATGTGTCTATCCCCTGGGGAATAACGGGTCTTTATTAAAGTAAGGTAAGTAGCAGTTGATTAAAGTCCCACCGTTCGGCACAGACCTCCTCACTCATAAATAGAGGGTTAATAGAGCATAGACCCACCACGCTACTCTACTCTTTCACTCTTATAGACCAATGTGACGGCAATCTAACACGATCGGTCTTTTCTGCATAAATACAATAAATACAACGAATCATAATCATATATTTCTACAAATATACGTGAGGCTAACCTAACTACGTAGATATGCGATAAATAACTTTGTCTCCCTTTAATTAACAGTCACCATAGAGCTCAGTTACGCCCAAACAATGATATTATCACCCTCTATCAGTCTGTGTCCATTCTTGCGTATTATTGTGAGGGTTGATTGGTCGTCGACGTGGGTTTTACAATGCGTTTATCACCCGAATTGGTTGTTACCCTGATTTCGGGAATTGTTTAAAGTTTTGTTCCCAGACTATATGATTATAAAGGGATATATTACGATAATATGTATGATCTACAAATGGTTGTGTGCTGTTTGTTTTAGATAATTTGTTATATGCACGCATGTTATTATAACATGTAACATTGCCACCCATCGGCTATTCACGAACACGTTTGGTTTGTTTGTTTTTACACTGTAAGGTTGTCTAGAAGTAATGGTTTTAAAGCTATAATACCGTTTTTTGTTAACATTCTTCATAATATAAATTTTGCTTTATACGTAAGAGTTATGTGCAATAAAGCGATTAAATAAATAAACAAATACCAATAATCGTTATAACAAGTTGCTATTCGACAACCTTAGTGTTCTTATACAGAAATAGCATCTAATCTTAAAGAAAAAATATGTTTAAATTAGTAATATATATCTGAAAAAATATATAAGTGTAGAATGCCACCGATCTGCTACATTCGTATTCATTGATACATTAATTTTTTTCCTAACACAAATGTAACTAAATATCATTTTTAGTTTATAAGGAAGAATTACATAAAGAGTAACATAAATATCGTGATTTTCTCACAATATTTTCTACACTAAAAAAGGTCAGTAACACGTTTAAAATGAAGTAAAATGTATTGCTAATAATTCTATGATATATGCTTGATTAGGAACGAAACTGGCCATACTATTAGCTACTAGCGCCCAAAGATACACCTGCGTTACATAAACGCCTTTTTTTATCATATAATTAAATAAATACATCATTAATTAGAAAAATGGTGAAGAGACATTGTAAATCACGCTCCGTTACGTTTTTTATAATTGTAGATAAGTTAAATAAACGAGTTACAAAAATATCTTTTCGAACCAATTTGCAACTGGAAAGTATCGCTTAAAATTAATGTAATGATAAAACTTAAGCGCAGATAAGAAGTTTTTGTCCCATAAAAGAAGCCGAGACCAGTTTTATGGACATCTAACATGATACATGTACGTCGAATGATAATTAGAGACCACCAAAGTAGTTTCGTTTTGTTCAACTCTTTATTAGCAAAAACGTGTCAAACAACGGAAATCCGGCGTTGTAATGGAATAAACTTTTAAAATATTCGTTTGTTAATTCAGATGTTTGAATTTAACTTCTTTTTAGCTATTAACTATTCAGAAATATACACGCTTTTACGTTTTGTTTACATTTCAAATGCATAAAGTGATAGTATCTGCTTATATTATTAATACAATAAAAATAAAGACATTTGCAAATCTTTCTTCATAATAGTAAGTTTAGCATGTGAAAGAATTACTTTATCCATATTATAAAATTGTTTTTTAATGTTATAACAGTTGAAACTGTGTTTTACTATGTTGTTAAAATAGATATAGACACTAGAAGCTTGATAACACGCTTTTTACGGTTTCTTGGAGCGCATAATAAAGATTTACATTTGTATTTTGTATTGGAATGTTTAAATTGTAAAAAATAAGGAATTCGGAATTAGGAAATTAAATTCTCAGCTCATTTGACATAAATAAATTCAACTGATAGTGAAACAAGTCCCTAAATTCTAATTAACCAGAACACGAATAAAATATAAAAACCAACTAATTAAATCAAAGGCCACTCATGTAAAATATCAAAGGCTATATAGATAAGCGCCGACATCATAAATTTTATAGGCACTTAATGATTTTATATATGTACCTTCACCATCCTACATCGATATCCTACACTTTATGTAATTATCATTTTGTCATGCACGACCAATTAAATCTTTTACAAAATAATTCATCCGGTAATAAACATGATTATATACGGGATGCGGGAAATTATACAGTGAATGTTTACCCATAATTAAGATTATATGTTTATATAACATCTGCTTTTTTCGTCGGGTAAAACTTTTATGCAGTTTGCCGAAAGAGACATTATATCTGGGATTCGCCAGGAAGGTCAAAATACCTTCTAAAATCCTGAGGAACCCTCCACAAAAATACCAGAGACTAGTTTATGTATGTCTCTCTGGCAACCCAAGATAAAACTCACAAGGAGACATTAAGAGGTGTTCATATCAACCTTCTACTCAGCACTCTCCTTGAAAAGGGGTCTACATCCTACTTACCTTCTCTATAACCTCTTTCAACAATATAGATAAACATAAGCTGTAATCAGCTGATTACTTTATTATGAGGATGATGGTTTCGGATTAGAGTCGTAGATTCGGTCAGATATAGATATTGGGTTATCTGTTTCAATAATGTCAATGATTAGAAAGTTGACGGTGTCTATTACCCCAAAGAGCACATAATGTTACCGAAAACAATAAGAGCAGAAAAAGCTCTGATTCTGTAATCAAAAGTAACACCGGCTACGTTGTCAATTCCTATGGAATTTCTCTAAAATATCTGTATATTAATCCCCCCCAAAATATCACCATAAAAAAGTGCGTGCGTACAAAGTACTCATGACAGAAGTGAAACTTCTTTGGCAAACTATTTTTTAAGTCTTGTTTATAATTATACAAATCTAAAACATTACAATTCCGAGACTTAGAGGGAGGGAATAAGGAAGATATGCCAGAAATTTAATTGTCGTTAGAATATTAAGTGTCGAAAATTAAATACAAAAATTAATACAAATAATTCATTGAAATCTCAAATGACGAATTGTAAATAAAAATGCCACGGGTTTTTAGTCAATATTAGAAATTATTAATGAAGTTTTTTTTTAATTTAAAATTTAAAAATGTGAATTTATAAAGTATTTTTATTATATGAAATTACTAATTGACGAGTGACAAATTAAAATGCCACATGTTATTTGTAAGTAAACCAATCCTACAAATGAGTTGCACGCTGCACATGTTCGTGACGCTAATTACGTGTTTCATCCGTAAAAATTGTATCCTCATGCGCCTAAAGAAGTTTCACTTCAAAAAATCCCTTAATTGTTATATATATATTACAAAAATTGTCATTGTGAAATCTGTTTCATTAGAAAAGCAATATTGTAATGGCATTGACTTGATTAGATGTGACTTCTTTCTCGAAGTATATACAGAATTTTCATGGAATAACATCGGTAACGCCGCACGAAACTGTTAGTTTAGTATAAATGTTACTTAATCGTCATAATTTCGATTACCTTTCTTTTTTTTTGCGCTGGGATATGCTTTTACGCACTTACCCTGACCTGAATGGGCCAGGAGTTTGGGACTTGGCGAGGGAGGAGACTTCGCAATACCAACTAAAACTCAGCGGAACCCTCGTCATCCGTAAGTGAGACATCAGAGGTGCAACTTGCGCATTCTTCCCTGATTCGATTACCTTAAAATAGATAAATATTTTACTGCATTCAATATTAAAAAAATGTAGAGATTTTGTTTAAAGATACGTACGACATCAATATCATATATTCATCCGAAGGTGCTGGAGTGGCGACCCTGCACTGGACCGCGCAGTGTAGGCAAGCCCCTATCAAGGTAGACCGATGATATAAAGAGGGTCGCCGGTATCCGCTGGAGCCAGGCGGCGCAAGATCGGGCCTTGTAGACGTCATTACGTGAGACCTATGTCCAGCAGTGGACGTCCATCGGTTGAAGCGACGACGACGACGACGACGACATCAATTCTTATTTTACGTCACGGTCACGACTAACTGAAACTAAGCAGGGTGCCATTTAATTCGTGATCATTATAGATGCTACACTTAAGAAACAATGAATAAAAAAGGGATGGCTCAAATTTTTTTTAATTCGACACATTGTTAGTAAGTATATATTTATTTTACAAAAAAGAGCAATACGTGCCATATATAAATCAGGATCTCGTGCCTCTCTAAGAGATAACTTTAAACAAACATCACTTCTCACAGTACCGTCACAATATAAATTGATCTATAATATAAAAATGAATCGCAAAATGTATTGGTAAGCGCATAACTCAACAACGCTTGGGTCAATTTTGACAATTCTTTTTTTAAATGTTTATTTAAGTCCAAGGATGGTTTTTACGGCGAGAATTGTTCGAATAGTTTCAGGGGAAAACCACGAAAACAAGCGTTTTTAAATAAAATGTAGAGTCAATTTGACTTTTACTGCCATTTTATAAAATACATAATAAATTACAAGTACTCGCTGTTGTCTAAGCAACGTAGGTGTATTCCTAACGTCAAACAGTCAATTTGTACTTTATTACCGCTGCACAAAATTGAAAATCAATTGAATCGTCACAACTCGACCAATTTGAAAAATCACAAAAATGTAAGAGCAATAGATTTATCTATATATAGTACTGTTGTATTTCATTTCGAAAATCATTCGTGTATCTGAAATCTGTCACATTCCAAATCTTTCTGATAGAACGAAATCTGTCGGGTCTTCTAGAATCTTATAAATCCGTGATAATATTCACCTATATTGCAAAAAAGTGAAATAAACAATTTTAATACAAGAAATAAAAACAAATTTCTAAGTCCATACTTTAGAGGGAAGAAGGTTCAGAAATCATTTGTCGGATAGGGCATACGTATTTTAAGATTTACGTTTAATAAGATGCCGCAATCAGTTTCAGATTAGCCTCCACATAATTTTAAGATGTAATGTCAATAACATCCTTTTACGAAAGGCATATTATAATGTTAAAGATTTATAGAAATGTTTGGACCTTATTCCAGTTGCTCACAGAAGCAATATATTACAAATTGTAACATACACTATCTTTAAAACAGTAACCGTTGAGTTTCTTGCCGGTTTCTTCTCAGCGGATTCAACTTTACGAACCGTTTGTAGATTTGTTATCAACAGACAGACTACTGACGATTCAAAAGTGCTTTATGAGGCAACTTAAATAAAGAACATTTTGATTATGATTTTTAACGACAATCTATTTTATTCCTAGATATATAATGCTGAATTTACAAAAATGTCTAGTTTATTAATGAATTTACCTACTACATTCTAAATGTATTCCAAAATTAAAGTTTTAAATTGTTATTTTATTTTATAAATGCGATAAGAAATCCCGATATAAAAATATACAGAAATCAACATATTAATTAAGCTAACTTAACTTATAAAATATTTTCATATAAATGTATAACTTATAATGTACATTAATTTATGTATTAAGATGAGAAATAAAGATATTTTATCTTAGTATATAAATAGACAGATTAACATTCTCGTAATAAATGTTTAAGAGATTTCTATCATTTGCCATTTATAATATCACTGACGTTTTTACATATTTATAGTGCAATTATAGAAATATTTACGATGAATCTAAAAAAAATCACATTATCTTAATTATATACATAATTTTTTTGTATCGCTTCTTAAAAGGCGGACCTATTTTAACGAAACATTTTGTATTATGAGAATTTAAAAAATGGTTTAATTCGATCCAATAAAGAACGAATTTCACTATATTTCTATGGAATGTGGACCATATTGCTTTTATAAAGAAACCGGGTGGGGGTACATCAGTTGGATGGTTTCAGTGTACACGGGCAATTCGTTTACATATTTATTGTGTGTTATGACATCGCTTCTATACTTAGGTTGTATGTTACATACACGCACCCACTCACAGTCGTACACACACACACACACACATAGACACACACACACTCCTATAAATATAAAACTGTAATGGTTTTATTTTTTGACGTGATAACTAATTTGTTTTTTATTAAAGTGTTTACAATAGCTCATAAATTATTACATAGTTTAAATATACAATTAACCATGATAACATTATATCGAAAATTAACATTAATACAGAAAAATAAAAGTAATGAAAAAGCGCCATCAGAAGCAAATGGATGGGTACCCATAAGGCTGGCAGCGTTACCTTTTTGGACAGCGATACTTATACGCTGTCCGAAGTACCTCCCGGCCTTAGGGTCACGGGTGACATCAACTAAGTGAGATGAAATTTCTTTCAAAACACTTTTAACTTCAGGACCCCACGGTCCCAATTCTCCACGCCAAAAGGCACAAATATGCATTATAAAGCAGGGCGCTCATATTTGCGCCTCTCGGCGTTTTCAGCTAATGACGCCGCCGCTTCCGCTGATTTGGAGGTAGCGTCAATGTGAGATGGTGCAAGCGTATCAACACATGTAGCATCCCACACCAACGACCTTCCTTTTTTCCAAGGCCTCAACGAAATACTATCAGGTCTCTTACCATCATTACGTGCAATTCCATTCGGCTCGAAAATAACCGGCACGTTAAAGGTGACAAGGGTCCTTCTCATGATGTCGTTGATGCCGGCGTGTCTCGGAAGACGACCAGCACTACGAAGACAAGACAGATCGTGGTGACCGAGTTGATTTATCCACTCACCACATTTACAACGATTGACGTGATAATGTCTTATACATTGATGAACGCCACCACGAAAACGCACGACTCATTGTCACGTTCTTCCTGAACTCAGCGTGCCCGAAACAAGAGAGGTGCTATCAGCCTATTTCTATTATTTAGTACAATAACAATTTAATGTCAATGTTTTCTTATTACATGGTTTCGTAAAATTATCGTCCGTAAACCGACTTTACAGGCAACCAAAATTTATTTAACTTTTTTGTTTACTTATAATTGTTGTTAATTATTTGAGATTGCTGTTGTGGTACAATCAGTGACACGGATTATAATCTAGTACACGTGATCTAGTGAAATTGCCTCCTTGGTCTACTGGTTAGCATGTTCGACTACAGACCTGAGGTCTTGGGTTCGAGTCCCGGGTCGAGCCAATTCAAAAGCCGATATTGAGTTTTCTATTAAGATTTTTTCAATATTTGCCTGAAGTTCGGAAGTTGGTGGTGTGATCCAACCGCGTAACTCGGTGAGCACGTTAAGCCGTCGGTCCCGCACCTGATCTGTCTCCGGTCGTGTCGGATTCATGTCACGTTGGACTATGAAAGTGAAGAAATAGAGAGTGCATTTGTATATTATGCCTTCCAATCCGCAGTGGAGAAGCGTGTTGTCTGTGCTCTAGAAACCCTCTCTCGTATGAATGAGGAGACCTGTGCCCAGCAGTGCGACGTTAATGGGCTGCTACTTACCTTAGTGACCTTTACATGTGATCTTGCACTATCTTTGTTGTTGGTTTGGTAGATGAGCGAGACAATCAGTAACACGGTTTACCACTACAAAGGAATTTTTTTATTTTTATTTTTTATCTCCAAATTTGATCATTTAGTATCTTTCAATTTATAATTTATTCTATAGTAAAAATGAAAAAAGTACCACGTTTTTCGGAACTATATCGCGAGGTTTATAAATTAATATAATGAATTGTTGAATTGATCATTATAGCACCTTTGGACTGCCTCGCTGGCGCAGTGATTAGAGTATTCGCCTTGCTAGCAGAAGACTCGGGTTCGATCGCTCAAAGAATGAATTAGAAATTTAAATTTTTTTGAGTCTGGGCTGATTTCAACCGTGGCTAGTTACCACAGCACAGTCTTACCGCCAAACAAAGAAATTTGTGTTCCGGTACGATGCTGTGTAGAAACCTTAGGAGGTATATTGTCTGATACTAGATTAGAGCGCTGCCATCTTAGATTGTATCATTACTTATAATCAGGTGGGATCACAGTCAAACGCTTAACTATCAGCAATAAAAAAGCAGAGGTGATAAATTCAAACTCAATATATCAATATTTCAAGTAGGCTTTTACAGCGCTCTTGAAATACTTGAAGCTTCAAATATTATAAAGAGATTAAATTTGAAACGAAGTGCGATGGTTGGTTAAGCTGAATAAAAATTACACCTGTAAGGCACTTCACTTTTATTTTCAAGTCAGAAGGGTTGTACTGAAGGAAGTGGAAGACAACTAAGGTATGCTGGTTGTTAGGATATAGGAGACACTATTATAATTATTCCTTATATGGGTAGCAACGTGAGTTAATTTTAACGAAAAAACACTTATGACTGGAACATGATTTTAAGATGTGGTTCTGTTAGCTACCTGCGACAACATATGTCTCCATGCAGCAGACCCTATGGGGCGAGCGAAGTACTGGAAAAACATCGACGACTAAACATTGCCACGTATATAAAAATCAAATGTACGGACTTGTCCGTCCGTTGATAATTATTTTACAATAAGTATTATACATGTATCACATAATATATAATCTAGTCTATTTATTCTATGAGTAAATACAATGTATAAAACTATTTAACAATATGAAGGTTAAATATAAATATGTAGTATTGCCACTACAAATGTATAGATTACTTAATCTAGCTTTAACTTTATAGCCATGGCATTCATGAGTCATAATTACGAGATGACTCGTTCCCTGGTTATTTACGTAGGAAACAAGTTCTGTACAGTCAATATTAGGTTTGCCATACAAATGAATACATTCTAACACAATAGGGCTTCCATTTTGACCGCTGTGTTGTTTGTACAGACAATTCTCGCTGCGCCGGGTAATGCCACCGCAGTAGGCATGCTTATTTTTTACGTTTTATGACTGCATGATGTCCTAACAAAGCGTATACTTCGAGTTATTACTAACAATCGACTGTAACGTAAATATAGGTGATATACTATGGTTGGTGTGGTTATACACTAGCTTTTTAACGCCTTAATGGTCTAGTCGTCAGCAAGTCCAGCTATGAAGTCGTGGGTTCAAATCCCGGATCTGGAGAATTCAAAGACTGATATTTAGTTTTCTATTTTAGATGTTATCTGTGTGCTCTACCCTCGAATCTCGAAGAGCTTGTTAAGCCATCAATCCTACACTTGATCTCTTCCCAGTCGTATCGGATTGTCGTCAAGTTGGACTATGAAAGTGAAGATATAAAGAGAGTGCACTTGTGTACTATACCTGTCAACCTGCAGTGGAAGAGCATGGTCTATGCTCTAAAACCCTCTCTCCTATGACTGAGGAGACCTTTGCCCAGCAGTGGGACGTAAATGGGCTTCTACTTACTTTATCTTACTTAACGCGGTTTCACCCGCGTAGTTCATAATTTAGGAATATAGATAAAGCCGTTTTTGGTGAGTCTGCATCGTCGAAGTAATATGTAAGGCAAATTTTATGTAAATGACAGCAAGTGACTGTTTTTCGCTTACATATCTCGAACTCATACGATTTAATGGAAAGCGGTCCACGGTAACCATCTATTTCGCTAACAGAACATGTGTCTTGGTAATCTGGTGAATACTTATTGAAATCGAATTATATGTCAGTGTGTGATTGTTTCGCGCTTATAACATATAAAAAACCGTACTTCTTGGTCGTCTACGTAGCAAAAGGACTAAGTATGGCGAATTTCAAGACAAACAATAATTATGAGGATCTTGTAATTAGATAATACGACGCCAGTGTTTAAAGATGCCTTAAATTGTGGAAATACTTCCTAAAATAAAATACCTTATATTGTCGTATATCTTATTTTGAATTGTTTTTAAATAATGTTTAAAATAAATCTTAGACAAGGTTAAATATGTGTTTTTATTTCACGTAATAATTATAACATTTTCAATCTATTGTTATAAAATGTTACTAAATTCATTTAGAACAAGTACTATTAATGACAAATGGACATTTCTCAAATAGAAAGATGTTAAAAAACATTTTTAAGAATAGTTACATCCACCGATATGTATCTTTTAATGTATACAGAAAGTAAATTTACCCTATCAACATAAATATCACAAGCTAATATATCCTACTAAATATTTATTAAAGAATAATGAGATATGATGCTTTCATCTTCAAAGGGAGTAACTCAATAATCCCTACCTATAAATGTTCAGAGAGGCGTTAAGATGGCGCTAACTGATCCAGTTTGAAGTTCAAGTAAGACAGGCAAAACAAACTTGTTGGTATAACCAATACAGCTGTTTGTCTGTTACACTTCACTTTCAGTTCAAATTGCCAATTAGTTACCGTGCACTAGTTACCGTTTGTTTAGTTAATAATGGTATAACTTCAGTGACAACTTACTGTAGTTATATCTGACAGCCTCGCTGGCATAATGGTGCTAGTACTCGTTTTCCCATCAAAGACATTGGATTCCATTTCCCGTAGAACAAAATTAGAAAATGACATACCTAGGATGCAGACAGACGGGAGTGTGGGTCTCGCTGGTGGTACCAAAATACCCACTAAAACTTTTTTTATCGCCCAGAAACTCGTAACGCCACGGGGGAGTGTTACTGGTTATGCCGGACTCTTTCCAGCCAAAACCTGACGATGACCTTCGGACGTCACGGGGTCGTAGAAACTCTGCCTCAGGGGACTCTTCCATGATCCCCGCCGGCGCTGCCCATTTCTAGAGACCCAAACCCTTCTATATTTTCTCGTTAAGTCACCGTGTAGCACTTTTATCGTTGAAGTAAGAGATCTCGTATCTGTTACCCCAGAAGTCCCAGTTTGGAAGGAATCCTGCGATTGTGTGCCACACGACGCCGTACTATCCGTCTCCGGTGGATCATAGGAGTTGATGCGTCCTCCTCTCTTTATCGTTTCGCTGCTTCCTTCAATGATATGACTTTATCACCGAAGGAGGCCATCGCCTGCCAGCAATGTCTACTAGCTACCATTTTCTTTATCACAGAAGACTACTTCTACAAGTGCTGCGCGAGGTTCATCCCAACAAGTTGGGCAGATCTCCAGCATGCGTTTCGTTTTGTCTACAGCACAACCGCACTAGTGGCAACTATAAACACCTGTCTCCTGTTTCCTACTACTTCGGGGGTACTGTACCTAGACTGTATTTGCCCTCTTTCAACGACAAAGACGTACAACCAAGCAAAAAATTTGCATTCCGGAAAGTTGCTTCAATCTTAGAATTTTAATTTCACTGACCCTCAAGCTGGATTACATAGTGGATACATTAGTATCCATATATGTATGTGACGGAACTCGTCCTAAACGGCTGTACCATTTTTGATGAAGTCTTATATATATTCAATTAAATTAAAGGATACTTTACATTGACAATTTCGTTAACTCCAATCCCTACATTGATATAGGGTCGGGAACACGTTGATACCGCCAGCGATAGCTGGTATCTACAAAAATATGTATTTCGGGTAGGGCTCTTATAAATTCTCATACAATTGCAAGTAAGATCAGGTTTTAAAGTTTATCTATTAATTTCCTTGCTATTTAAAAAGTAATAAGGACGCTAAATGAAAAGAACCCATTGAAAGTGGAATTTCGGAGACTAAGTAGGTGAGATAATTTATCTATCAATAATTTCTACACAGCAAAGTACCGAAACACAATTTTATTGTTTGGTGACACGTGTTCGTGTATTAGGTGGAACAAGCAGCGATCGAAGCCCCTCACTATCCCAGATCTAGATAAATAAAAAAGTATCCTAAACTTAGAGCGAGTTAGAATATTAAGAAGTAATCGAAGCCTTAAACTCTGCTAATAAACCGTATATTACCACCATATTTATAATATTTAGCTGACAATATTCAAAGTAAAATTTGTATGTTTCTTGCTCTGTTATTGGGATATTAAAGTGTTAATGCAAGTATTTCGTTTGAAATCATTTTATTAATAATTCTGTTCGACATATTCGATCACCCGTCTAAAGTATTAAGGACTGTGAAGTTATTCAATTAATAGCCTGACGACAACTTGGCAACAATTTTCAACTGAATGTTAATTACATAACTTCTGGAAGCTGAATTACTTAATCCTTAAATTACAAGGCACTGCATAGACAATAACATTTAATTGCTTTTCAGAATTTAATGTACTGAAATGTTTAGTAGAGTTTATTTGAAATTTTTAAGTAAGGAAAACAGACGTAGATAATTTAAGGCGGTTACAAAATACATATTAATACATGTTTTGACTTAAATATACCGCGGTGATAACGTCTACAATGTAAATTGCTTATAACTTAAACAAGGACTGTTACATAGAATGTATAATTAGTAAAACTTTTCTATATTATAATATTGGTTTTCTTGTATTTAGATAATAAAAAAGATTTCTCCGATAAAGAGTAAAATTAACATTTAAATACTTCAATGTAAAACAAATTTGCATATATGCCAGAAAATACTATAAATATTAAAGCGAGTTTCGTTACTAGAGCGAGTTGTTTGTTGTGCTTTTTTTAAGCTTTACCTACTTAAACAGTCTATATGAAAATGTGCTCTTGTGCCAATAACTTCAAGAAGTACTTTGCAACAGCAAAGCCTCAAATGTTGTTTCGTTATCTATATATAAGCTAAAAAAAAGTATGCTGCCAAGCGTCTCTTGTCGTCAAACGAACTACATAAATTAATTTGGGATTTTCCCACTTCGAACATAAAGTAACATTTTTGATATTCCCTCTAATAATAAGTTGGTAACCCCTCGATCCTCACAACCTAGAGCTTAAAATAGCTTAATAGCTCCCGCATCTTTGAATCTCGAAATACGAAGCCGAACAATGTAACCAACAAACTCGCAAAAAGAATGTTGCAAAAGTATACATCATTCGATTTAAAGGAAATCCCTCAAAACGTGCCAAGTTTTGAATACACCACTGGCCCGGATTAAAAAGGTTTCCATCGTATGAGCATAACATTATTATTCTTCACAGTCCCTGCGAGCTCAGGGCGAGCCATTACTCATCTTTTTCCCGCGTCGTTTTTATTGCTAGACGTGAAAAATACCAGAAATTTCATCCGGTCCGCTCAAAGTGGCCGGATTAATTCAGAAGGCACTTATTTCAAATTGGATTTCGAGTCGCGACTTGGGTGCCGAGTCGCTCCCATTCCCTTTTAATAGTATTCGACTTGTTCTTTCTATTTGTCCATATTCGATAATACTTCGTTCATTGTGAAAAATTGTTAAGTAAATTATTGCTTTTCCTAAAGTAGAAAAAATGATCTTCAAGGTGAGTAACAGCTCATTACCATCCCAATGCTGGGCATATGCCAATGAGAAGACTAAAAGGTTGGGTTAGAAATGGGCTAATAAAACATCTTAGCTCTTTTAACAGGACGAAATTCACAAAATACCAGGTAAGCATAAATGACACAAATATATTTATATATATAAAGTCGTTTTACTGCCAAAACGATAAGATCAGTGTGGTTTTCATATTCAAAGACCTTGCTTGTGAGTGAGGAGAACTGAATTAAATTGGACTTTCATAGATGGTTATTGCAAATAACTACATGAGATTCAACGTTATTTCTACATAAATTGTTACATAAATATTAAAAATTTAGTGTACTCTTTCTTCAAGAGCGCCAGTTTTTAAAGTATTTTCCAATTCAGATAAATAAACTGGAGTAAATTTTAAACTCACATTTTTAAATTAGTCCCTTAGGAGATTTTAAAAATAATACGTAGGGAAGTCTTAAGCGTTCGAAATTTTTATTAGAATTTTAATTTTGATTGTTTTGATAATTTTACTTAATCAAAGACCATATACAGTAACTAAACATACATACACGCATAGCATCACGCCTCATTCCCATAGGGGTAGGCAGAGGCCACATCGTTCCACTTGCCACGATCTTCGCATATTTCCTTCGCTTCTTTCATTCTCATCATACAAGTTCGTCGGTTTGGAGTACTCTTGACCTGACCCTTATATAAAATGTCCCGGATTTGGTCCAGGAACTTTCGATTTTGGTCTTCCCCTTCCAACTTTCGCATTCACTCTTGAGTCATATATCCTTTTTGTCAGTCTCCTTTCATTCATTATCTCTACATGCCCAAACCATCTTAAGCGTACCTTTCTCAATCTCTTTAGTCACTTTCTTTTATACCACAACATTCTCTTACCACACCATGTCTTACTTTGTCACTCAGTTTCAATCCACTCATACTTCTCAACGCTTTACAACAAACACACTGTTAGAACTGTTGTTTGTGTAGAATAACAAAATTGTCTTTTCAATAATAAAACAAAAACTCTTCAGAACACTTGATTTCTTACTGGATATCTATAGAAAAATGTTTTGTTTAAAATTTTTATGTGTGTATTTATTACTTTTAAACAGGCTAGGCCCATTTTAACTGAGATTTTATTGAAGGACCTTATGTTATAGGGCATATAAAAGAGGTACATTTAAAAAGAGATTTTTAAACAGTTATTTTTGTTATTTAGAATGTTTCCATGGGTTTTTTACATTAATACGATATGGTATAATATTACATTGACAAAGCAGTAGTCTTCATTTCCAACTAACTATATTTTTCTTCCATTTTATAGTTCTCCTTCAAACCCTCGACAAAGTCAACGTTGTTGACCTCACATTGTTGAGCCTTCTTCTATTACAACTCAAAGGAAAGTTAAATATCCTATGTTTACTCAAATGCACGTAGGTGGTATTAAGAGGCACAACGCATTGCTTACTTACTGCTTTTTATACTTTAAAAATTGACTACAACTGCATACAGAAGTAAGCTTTATTGAAAACATTTTGATTAAATTTAACACCGTTTCTCGTTGAAAAAAAAAAATAATGATTTGAAAGTACATACCATTATTTTCTTTGGACTAGCTTGTGATAAATAAATAGGAAGGCTAAAATCACTCTGAGCTTATCTATATATATATATATAAGAGCTATCCAGGTATCTATTAACTCATCACGAAATCTCTGGAACTATAAGGCGTAGAGACTTGAAATTCGGTAGGAATATTCCTTATGGAGTAGAGGTCAGCTAAGAAAGGATTTTACGAAATTCCACCCGCAAGTGGGGTTGAGCGGGTGTTTATTTAAAAAATTCAAATTTTCCTATTTATAAACTATACATCCATAATCTAGAGCCTAAAAAGGGACTATAAGCTCTTTGCAGTAATACACAGCAAGTAGCTAATTGAAGTATGTATACGTATATTGCCTAAATTAATAAAAATGCTACCCACAAAACATTCCACATAGCCGAAGTCGCGGGCTCAGCTAGTAACTTTATAAATAGCTAAAAATTTAATCTTTATAAAATGGTCTACAATATCAGGAAATGATCTTATTAAAATTTATTCTTTAAATAACACTAACACCAACCTTACTGAAGTGTAAATGATCGCTTGCGAAACTTTACTTGAATTATAAAATTTCAGCTTTTCAAACTTTTACTTATCTATCTAAATTGCCTGAATGAATATACATTATAAACTTGAAAACAAATACGTTTAATTGAAAAGCCTTCATTTGTAGAAATGGGTTCGTAATATATGTTGGTAGGTCTAGCTAGCGTTAGGTTTCTGGGAAATAATGTTTATTTTTTAAAGTTTTATATATGCTTATTCTATTTATAAGGATACCGTTAGTATGCTTTTAATTTAATAACTAAAACATGTTAACAACGAGTCAAACAGTAAGACACCATAACAGTTACAAGTTCGAAGATAATATAATACATTATAGTGTCACTGCCGAGAAACGCCTTTGTTTTGTCCACAAAACATGTTCCAATTGTAACCGCCTCAATGTAAATGTTCTTGATTAACATTAAAAGCGCTGGTACGAAAGCACATTACAGCCTGTTGTAAACGTACCGGTTAACTTCAAGTTTTTTTTAGTTTAAAGTATACTGCAAAACGCATTATTAATAATTGCTGCACTTATACATGTCGGAGTGCAATAGTCTATGGATCGCTGGTCCGTGCGTAATAGTCTGTGGAACGCTGGCGCCATCTGTCTATCGGCGTGGGGCAGAGTCAATAAGTGGCAGTCCGCCGGAGCGGTCGACTTTTGAAACTGTCGCGTTCTTAGCTATTATTGTTAATGTCTTTGTGTAAATTGTTATCGGGAACATTAAGTGAGCGGAGATTATAATCAGTGTTAATAATAAAGTGTTTGATTGCACCAACATTACCCACCAACACCCACAGTATGGAAATAAAGGATGCCATTAATGACGATGTCGGGGGAGAACTCTACGCCCCTCTGCTTTATGCTTCCTTCTTTCTTATTCTTCGACATATATACTTCAATAGTTCTTGTACCATTAAAATCGCTAGAACGGAAACCATTAAGGCTTGTTGTAAATGCAACCATCCGCTTAGTTTACTATGTTTATTTAAACTAAACCACATAGTTTTGTACTACTAACTAACACTGCATTAACTCAGTTAGACAATACACTTTATTTCATATATGTTGAGTGGCGTTAAACCTTTTTATTTTTGCATCTCTATAAGATGCATATTATTTCAGGTGAAATGCTACGTTGCAGAAATAGAAAGTCAGATGTTTATTCATTATCTTTAATATTTGTTTAAATAGTTACCAACAGATAAAAGGTTTAGGATAAAGGGTTTTGAAAGCTTAACAAGCTCCATTGGGAAAGTACCGTGTCGTCACAAAATATCAGCTTAAAGTAGCAACATTGTTTTGCTGCTTTTCGTTGAGTGAAGTATTGGGAAGTCCAGATTGATAAAACATCTTAATACTTTAACCAATAATGCATTATTATCAAAGTAAATAGTGCGCATGTTTGACAGCTTATCTTTATATAAATCGTAATACTTTAATTATGTAAATCATTTTCTGAAGTAAATGCTGAATTCATTTAGATTTATAGGAATATTTTATATCCCAATAAATATAAAGAACTAGATCTAATTAAAATAAACCGGTTCGTGTGCGGTTAAGTTAAGAGAGAGATACAAAAGCTGGTTTAATATTTGAACAGCAAACGCTATGATGAACTTTAATTAAATGGGAAACAATGATGTATTATAGCGCCTAGTTACATAAATCTTTAGGTTATCATAGAGACAAGAAATGAACTACTATCTACTATGAGCATATTATTAAAAGAATTCTTTTTTTTAAATTTAAAATTGTTAACCTATGAAAGAAATTCCTTGTTGAGTTATATCTGTAATAATTGGGCAGCGTTTTCGAAGAAAGCTTCAAGGAGGGTTGATTTTTTCGATCTACAACTACACAAAATCATACACTAAAATTTCTTTTTCTTTCAACTTTCTCGGGAATCACTATTTCTATTGTTGAAAATCGCATTAAAATCCGTTGACTATTAAGTTGACTTTATCACGAATAGATAGATAGACGTAGCGACGGATTTTGTTTTACAATATGGATGAGAATAATGTTATATTATAGAAAGGTACCAGGGATAATTTTAAATCATTGTACTCCTAATTTCAATACTGCTTCATTGGTGTAGTGGTTAGTACGTTTAGTCACAGTCATGAGGGTTCCAGTCTCGGGTTGGGTCAATACAAAATCGATTTTGAGCTTTATATTAAGATTTTCTCAATATTTGCCCGAAGTTGGGAAATTAGTGATGGGATCCACTCTGGTGTCTCGGAGAGTACCTTAAGCCGTCGGTCCTGATCTCTCTCCGGTCGTGTCGGATTTGCGTTACACCGGACTTTGAGAGTGAAGGAATAGAGAATGCACTTGGGTATTATGGCTGCCAACCCACAGTGGAGCAACGTGGTGGGTCTATGCTCTAACAACCCTCTCTCCCATGAATGAGGAGGCCTCTGCCTAGCAGTATCACGTTAAGGGGATGCTACTTACCTTTTTTTTAACTCGAATACTAAGCTAATACAGTATTTGTTTTTATATTATTATTATCGGCCTTGATATATATTTAAAGTTTCAGGAGTTTTACACACTTTGAAATTACCGAATAACACCTCTAAAAGTTTAGCTTCGCTGGCGCAGTGGTGCGAGCACTGGCCTTGCTCCCCGGTAGGGTGAATTTAGAAAATTGCATTTTCTAATTTGTCTGAGCCTGGCCTAGTTGGAGGCTTCAACCGTGGTTAGTTACCAACCTACCAGTAAAAGACGCACCACCAAGCAACGAGATTCGTGTCCCGGTACCATCCTGTGTAGAAACCATAAGAGGTAAATTGCCTCTTAACAGATCTGCGCACTTCCATCTTAGACTGTATCCTCACTTACTATGGTGTAATCACAGTATAGTACTAACCTCATAACGATGTATAAAAGTATGTTTTTTTTTTCAGTGCATCTTCTGAACGCGCTGCGTATACCTGGCTGCCGGACACCAGGATCGAGTTCAGCTCCCCCTACAGCCGCCGCAACAGTTCCAACTCTACCGTATACGAGAGTGACTGATGGTGTGATACCTTCGACCAGCTCGAAGAAGCATTACTTTAAACTAGAACACTTAGTGACTTTTGTGAGTGCAACTCGAACATCGACGTTTCCTGTTAATCGTCTACTCTTTGTATATAGCTTGTTGTATTCCTCATCTTCAAATTATACACAAGGTAAAAGTAACTTAAATACGAAGTCTAGGACTTAGAGAAACTTATTAAGAATTTGACCGTAGTAAGTGAGATAAAAGTTAATCTTATTTTATAAAAAAAAATTACCTGACAGATTAAACGTCATAATAAAACATGTTATCGATTTCAATACGTACGTTTAGCTCTCACTTTCCCTATACATATATTGTTTTCAATCGTTATTAAAATAGGTTTTTATTCTTCTACTCAAATTCAAATACATTTCTTTTAAACTAGTTTTGCATGATGCTGTTTTAATACAGTTTTATGAAATTACTACTAATTACTGCCATCTATTACATGTTTACGTAAAGGTTTTGAAGATATCTTCTATCCAAACAATTTAAGAAGTTTATGCTTTGTAGTAGCTAAATTTAATACACGCTACTTCATTAATGAAGTGTTTTCTTTATATATAGATACAACCAAACAGTAATCATATATTAAAGTTTTTGATTAACATTATATTATCTTTTTTATCAAAGTTATACAGCGTTATTAAACAATCTCATTTTAAATTCAAGGAGAATTGTTATACCGACACTATGCCCAATATGATATAAATTATTCTGTATAAACTTCTCCATAACACGATCCCAGTAAATTCTTAAATATAAGTACCAAATTCATCTTGTCGGTGTTGGAATCTTCAGAACATCTTTTCCCATAAATTCACTAATATTCCCGCATTTACTTCGCCGAGGCAAAGCGTAAAACTTCTTCTTGGTTACTGAAAATGAATATTTATGACGTACAACGAGTAACGCCATTTATAGACAAATTTAAAATGTTTTTAGAAGGTACATCATAATATTCTCTTCTAACTTTCTTAGGAAATAAGATGGGATATTTTACTTTCAAATTTTGTAGTTCACTTATTTGCAATAAGAGGTTTTAAACTGCTTCATTTTGCATACTTAGCTTTTTCGCTTCGAATCTTTTACTAGTCAACTAAACAGGATAAAATTAGTTATTTTAACTTTCAAATAAATACTTTATTGGATCAATATGTCAGATATTACCAGTTATATTGTTGTGTTCTCCTTTTTATTTACTATACATGTACATTTGATATATATTATACTCTTAAGGTACAGTTATTGCAACATTAGTGTTTTGACATAATATATGTTTCAAATTGTACTCATTAAGTTCATTAGTGTTACAATTTCCTGCATCACGTTCTCTTTATATTTTACATTAAAAATATACCTTAATCTATCATTGTTTAGATTCCAAAATTATTTTGTAATTATTCTTTAAACGATAACCCTGTATTTCTAAGCTAGCTATAAATTATACTCTATTTAAACATTTCCGTGTATTTATTAAACGACAATGTTAACTTTATTCTATCTCTAATCTAACAAATATAAATTTTGTAAGTAAATATTAGGCGATAATTAGGATATTTGTGAGTTAGGGCACACATTTTAATTCAAGACATCTAGAACTAAGGTGTTAGCGTAAACTAAGACACAGAGATTTTAATATTGAATTTACATTTAAATTTGTGTGTCACTTACCTTTTGTAAATCATTATCATCATTAGAGTAAGTCTAAGAGACGAAATAATAAAATAAAATACTAGCTTTTATATTACTATGATAAGAATACTACACTCTATTGGAAAAATACTGTGAGTATTTTTGTGAGTTGTATTGGTTACTTATCAAGTGGATAGTAACTAGCAAAAATAAAATTTCCCATGAGTGATTCACATTATAAAATAAATGTAATTCTTCATTGACATTAACAAAGCATTATTTAGTCTCCCGATTTTTTATATTTCACTTTTTATTTATACTATGAAACCCTTATCGAGTCCGTACAGCTCTTTTTTGTTGTTTTCTTTTTCGATGAGAAATGCTTTTACGCACCCCTACCACGAGGCTAGGGAATGTGGGATTCGCTAGCTTAGCCAGAATACCCACATAAACCCAGCGACCCCTCATCAACCTGAATTGGAGCTGTCAGAGACTCCTTTTCGCATTCGCTCTGACACTTCCGGAGGCAACTGCATTCCATCCTACCTCCCTTACAAACGTTGAGTCTACTATACTTGACAATGAGAACTCCCTTCCAATCAGCGACACTAGAGGATGACGTTGCGGTTCCCATGCGGGACATTCTAACACCGTGTATGGACGAACCACACTGATGGCAGACAAGTGACTCTTCACGCTACGTTATCTGATGCAAGTACTTACCGAAACATCTATGTTCGGTCAGCACTTGCACCAGTCTGATAGAAAGCAATCCGTGCTGACGTTTTGTTTTAGACGCGTACGAATCGCCTCCACCATGTACGCATCCACACTTGGGGATTCAAGGTTCTTCTTCCATACTTGGATTAGGACTCCGTCGGCATGGACCCTAAACATTCGAATCTCGTCTAAATCAAAACACTTGTCTCCAGCCTCCCCTGCACTAGTAAGTCACCGCAAGAACTTACCATCTGTAACTCCCATGAGGGATCGCCCGTCAAGACTCTGTACAGCTACGAGTCGTTAAGTTTAATAATTTACTTCTTTAATGCTATAATAAATACCATTAATTTTATATATCTACATAAGAGTAACAAGCAACGTATACAAGCGTCAAATCTGATGTTAAAGCTAGTGTTATGTAAAATATTAAAGCCATTAGAATATTTGCCTTAACTCACAACTTAATTATATTTAATGAAAACAACACCACAATTTATTAACATAATTAATCATTTATTAAAAAAAAATTGTCTTATAATGTAATGTTTAGATAGGTCGATAAAATTTGCTGTGATTTTTAATTTTACATGTCCGCGTACTTCTCGTATCGTTGTTGTCTAAAATTCACTTGTATACATAAAATATAATTAATCTAAGTGTAATATTATAAATATGTAATTTAAGAATTATTTTTATAATGTAGTAACCAGGTTTCAAGACACACGATCCCTTATAGTGTATAATAATTGTACAAATTTTAACATAAGGATATTATGTAGTCATTAATTTGAAAGATTTATTGCTTTTAAGAGATTTTCCTTGTAAATAACTACAGTTTTCATATTTTAACTGATTACCTTTATAGTAAAACCATGTGCTTGAAAAAATGACAGAACATTGCTGAAATAGTGCTAAAATTTTAATTGATAAATCTTTAAATGATTCCTCAACTGAAAAATAAAAATGTAATATGACTTTTTTATATTTATACTTTACAGAAAATATATCATTTTCAGAAGTTAAGAATCTGGTTGTTTTTCGATATTGAGGCATAAGGTTGGAATAAGTGAAGGCTGTACTTATTTATAATGTAAGTATATATTATTTATTATAATACCTAAAAATATATATCTGCGTTTTATATTTTTCTTATTTAAAATTTGAATTGCAGTTTTTGTATTATAATAACCACAGTATGTGCTCTGTATTTCTATTTCTGTATTCCTAATATCTAAATATCTGTTTTTTTCATAAGAGACAATTGATAAAGGACACTTTTATTTATTCATTTAAGTATTTCTGGTAAAAAAAACAAAACAAAATGAAGTAAACTATTTGTCTAATAGTAAATACAAGTTAATGATCCTTAATTATTAATAGGATTTTATATACATACCACAAAGCAAAGATAAGAGAGAACATGTTTGATACTGCGGTGTTTCTTATAAGTACTTACTATGAATATCTGGCTACTTAATTCTACGCAGTCTATTTCTAATATTCTCAATCTCAAATCGGCGCCAAAGATCTGTATATCTATATATCTGTATGCAAACACTATCACTGTGTTACATAATGCCAATGATGTATTATGGTGCTGCCACACTGCCACTTATAAATTTTTGCAAGTATTTTCAAATGTTAGGAATTGTTACATCTTTCGAGTCCTCCTACACTGATTGAAATGTTTACAAACATTTGTAACACTTGAAAACATGACATCAGCTCGCAGTTTGGATTGAAAAGGCCCCAGCAATCTCCGCCAACCTTGCTGTCGCCTGCATACATGTTTGCTAACAAATAATAACAAATGATTTTATATTTGTAATTTAGATTCGAAATGTTTACTAATATCACCTAGCACGAATACGTTGTTATAACATTGTGGTTATTTTTTTTTCAGAAAACGTTTAATACTTATGTTTATACACATTTTTAAACAGCAGTTTGGCAGCAACATTGAAAGTTATTAGGTGATTTTTTGTAAACAAATGTATTAATAAATTAATTTCCCAGCTCCGGAAATACTAAAAGATTATAACACAAAATTTTGATTGATTGATTTTGTACTCCCGGTTTAGAGCGCTAGTAATCTCCAAAATTTAACTTAAACACAAAATCTTGAGGTACCAAAGCATCTTGACTCATAGGAGAGAGGATTTTAGAGCATTATGCTCTAAAAATCCTACCATGTTGCTTCACTGCGAGTTAGCAGGCATAATACACAAGTGCTCTCTCTATTCTTTCACTCTTATAGTACGATGTGACGTGAAACCAACACGACCGGAGAGAGATCAGGCGCATCTCATATGAGTGAGGAAGTTTATGCCCAGCAGTGGGACGTTAATGGACTGCTACTTACTTTTACATAATCATATTACATGTTAAACAGAAATACAGTTTATTTCGTTAAGGTCATGTCGTCGGCAAAGAATCGAAATGTAACAGTAATCTTGTCGAAGTTATTCATATATAAAAATCGTCCACATTTTATAGTTAAGGTCATAAATAATAGTAATAGACTTTTACGTGTATTATAATTTCGAAGCTAATAAAACTATCTTTCTACCTTTTATCATTGTAAAATTATTAACTTGATATCATAAAATTTGACATTTCAATAGTATACTGTCGTGTTTATATTTGTATGTCTTGTAAATAATGTCCAGGTTATAAATGTATTACAGTTATACAATATTTATTCCCACATTCATATTATCATTTATATTAAATGATTTAAAAAAAACGCATAACTCATTCAAGTATTTTGTATAATTTTCAATAAAGTCATAATAATAAAAGAGGATTTTTGTTATTTATTTCACAAAACTGCGATTAAGCTACGCGGTAAGGTTTGTATCATTTTATTGTTTCATAATTTTAACATTTAGTCTGCTTGAACGAAAATAATTTTAAAGAACTTATAAAAATTCACAACTCGGAAATAATAATTAATCTGGAACTTTTTTTTCTATTGAATATAAATATTCGTATAACATTGAAATTATAGAGAAGACAAATTTATGACTTTTTACCGATAAATATCAATATATTTTGGGTTATAAACGTAATATTTAAATAAAAATATACACATGTTTTATAAAATTCTTCCACTTTCTGGGGTTCCTGGAAGAGATCTCTCCAAAGGGATAAGGTATCCTATGTATACTAACTTTAATTTCTTATTAATGTGACTTCTTTTTTGGTGCATAAATAAATAAATAAATAAATAAATAAAATTGTAATTACATTATTCCTTATTTAAGCATATATTAAATCTTTTTCAATAGCAACAAAGGTACTTCTTGGAAAACAGTCCTTTATATTTATGTTAACAGGAAAATCTTTTAGTATTTTGGGTATATTTCAAAGCTTATGGTTGCATACAAAAGTTATAACTTAAAAAAATTGTGACTATACAAACTTGTTTAAAATATTATTAGTTTTTCTATGGATTTCTGCGAAAATTACACCAAAACAGCAGGTCTACTGCTACTTTTGGATATATTTTATATCAATTCTTTTATTTGTGTTTAATTAATCAGTAATTTAACTTAAAATAATTAATCATAACTTCATTATGTACAGTACATATAGTCTTTACCAAAATGTAATATTTTTCATAGATCGGATCCCATAATAAAATAACATTATCGCATCTTTCATAGATTTTTCTTCCAGAATCAAAGATTTAATACATTTATATATGTTGGAGTGCAAGAGTCTGTGGATCGCTGGTCGGCGTGCTATAGTCTGTGGAACTCTGGAACCATCTGTCTATCGGCGTGGGGCAGAATCAATAAGTGGCGGCACGCGTCTCTCAGTAGTTCTCGGAGGACGGCCCACCGGTGCGGTCGACTTTTGAAACAGTCACGTTCCTAGCTATTATTGTTAATGAGTTTGTGTAAATTGATATCGGGAACATTAAGTGATTGAACATTATAAACCGAGTTAATTAATACAGTGTTTGATTGCACCAACAATACCCATCAAACGCCCACAGTATGGAAATTATGGATGCCATTAATGACGATGTCGTTGGAGAAACCTACGCCCCAATGCTTTATGCTCCTTTCTCTCTTATACATACATACATACATAGCATCACGCCTCATTCCCATAGGGGTAAGCAGAGACAACATCCTTCCACTTGCCACGATCCTTGCATATCTCCTTCGCTTCATTCATTCTCATTAAACCTTTCATACAAGTTCGTCGGTTTAGAGTACTCTTGACCTGGCCGTTATTTAAAATGTCCTGGATTTGGTCCAGGAACGTTCGCCTCGGTCTTCCCCTTCCAACTTTCGCATTCACTCTTGACTCATAAATCCTTTTTGTCAGTCTCCTTTCATTCATTCTCTCTACATGCCCAAACCATCTAAGCATACCTTTTTCAATTTTAGTCACTACGTCTTCTTTTATACCACAACGTTCTCTTATCACACTATTTCTCACTCTGTCACTCAGTTTTAATCCACTCATGCTTCTCAACGCTCTCATCTCTACCGCATTTATTTTACTTTTGTGATTCTTCTGCCATACCCAACTTTCACTACCATACATAAGTGTTGGCACCAACACTCCAGCATGCACTGCCAGTCTAGCCCTTTGAGACACCATCTGGCTATTCATAAAAGCATGCAGAGCACCATTTACCATATTCCCTGCATTCACTCTCCTTTCGATATCACTGTCACATGTTCCATCTTTTGTAAATTTAGATCCCAAGTATACAAATTCTTTCACCTCTTCCACTTGTTCCCCATCTATCAAAATATTGCCATTCATCATAGATTCATCTCGTTCAAAAAGCATAACTTTCGTTTTGTTTACATTCACTTTCATTCCTTTCCCTTTCAAAGCTTCATTCATAATATTTAGCATCTCCTGAAGCTCGTTAGCGGATGACGCAAGTATTACTTGATCATCAGCGTAGAGTAAACATTTGATGACTAATTCATTCATTCTTAACCCATACATACATTCTTTTAAATCTGTCAAACATTTATCCATGAAAAGGTTGAACAGCCATGGTGACGCAACACATCCCTGTCGAACACCTCTTTCGACAGGAAACCACTCCGTGTACGCTCCGTTTATTCTGACACAGGCACTAGAACCCTCATAGAGAGACTTCAATGCTTGGATCAGACAACCGCTCACCCCATACGTAGATAACGTTGACCACAGCTCATTCCTCACCACTCGATCATAGGCCTTTTCTAAATCTACGAACGCGCAATAAACTTTTTGGTGTTTAGCCAAACATTTTTCAGTTATGCACCGTAAAGAAAAGACCTGATCCGTACATCCCATTCCTCTTCTAAATCCCGCTTGCACGTCCCATATTTTCCCATCAGTTTCATTAATCACCCTTTCAATTAATATCTTTGCATACAATTTGCCGACGACACTAAGAAGGCTGATACCGCGGTAATTTTTGCACTCCTGCTGTGACCCTTTTCCTTTATATAGAGGGACAATTACGGCCTTGCTCCAATCTCTTGGGACTTGACCTTTCTCCCAGCATATATTGAAAAGGCAGTACAGCTGAGCTACCACAATCCCGCGGCCAGCCTTCAGCATCTCGACTGACACTCTGTCATACCCAGCAGCCTTACCTGATTTCATACCTTTTATCGCTTTCATGATGTCATCCATACTAATCTCGCTATCACTTGTCTTACATTCATTGCTATCCGCAGAGGCCATATTTACCTCTGCTTCATTTCTTTCAAACAAACTTTCAAAATGATCCTTCCATCTCTTCAATATCCATTCTTCTCCTTTTATTAAACTTCCATCTAAACTTCTGATTTTACAAAGCTCCGAGGAAGTAGATCTCCCTCGGGCAAATTGTATTGATTTCCAGAAAAACTTTTTGTTTGACTGAAAATCATCAGAAAGTCTCCTATCATACATATCACTGTATTCTTCTTTTTTCTTTCTTACAGCTTCTTTCACGATTACTTTCACCCTTTTGTATTCCATTCTTGCCTTTTTTACGTCATCATTCGTTGCCTTTTGCATTCGTTGGTTCGCTTTTGTAGCCAACCAATCGGACCAAGCTTTCTTCTTTTCACACACAGCTGCTTGAACATTTTTGTCCATCCACAAATTCTTCTCTTTCTTACCTTTCCTCCTTTTAGACACGCCACATACATCAATAGCAGCACCAACCACTCCATCTTTAAATTTATTCCATAAACTTTCAATCTCATTTCCTTCGTCTTCACTCTTGAATCGCCCACTCAAATTTTTCAGATATTCTTCTCTAACATCCTCTTCTTGCAATCTCTCCACTTTTATTCGTTCAAGAATGCTCGAGGTTTCCTTCTTTCTATGGCGCCACCGATTAAAAAGACCACCGATTCGGGCAACAACCAGGTAGTGGTCAGTATCGATGTCGACCCCGCGGTATACTCGAGCATCTAGAACTTTCTTCTTCAGTTTTTCGTCCACAATTACAAAATCAATCATACTTCTAGCATTCCCTTCTTCCCTTGTATACACATGAATCCCCTTGTGCTCAAACATAGTGTTTGCCACAAAAAGACTATGTTCCACACATATTCCAAGCAAACTTCGTCCATTTTCATTCACCCGTTTGTCACCAAACATACCAAGAGTCCTTTCATATCCATCACGTTTCACACCTACCCATCCATTAAAATCTCCTAACATAATTATTCGCTCATTCGGTTCACATTCATTCAACGTATCACTCACACTTTCCCAATACTCATCTATTTCTTTTTGGGCTTTATTGGACTTTCTGGTGCCCAGATCCGTCGGAGCATAAGCACCCAAGACAAAGATCCGAGTAAGTCCAACTTTTAGCCTGATCCAGATGAGTCTAGGACTCACGTATTTCACTTCTTTCACACAATCATCCATTCTTTCGGAAAGTATGATACCAACTCCCTGACAGCCTCTCTTATCACTGCTTACACCAGACCAGTAAGCTGTGTAAGGGCTATGTTTCGTGGTATCACATCCTTTCCTCTTTGTCTCATTCACGCAGAGTACATCTATGCACCTATCATGCATCATCTGGCATACTTCATCAATCTTTTCATTCATTCCTCCTCTTACATTCAAAGTAGCAAAGCGGCTCTCGGTAGCCCGCTTTTCGCCCCCATTAGGAACGTGACGTGATGGATTGCGAATCTCATCGCCGCCATTTTTGGAATGTAATAATATCACCATTGCGTTCCCACGAGTAGCAAGGGAACATAGGTCCATTCTGGCAGAGCCCCGCATGCCAGAATAAGGCTAGCCTATTTCTGGGTTCGCCCGGTCCCAGGGCCACCGCTTGCGACTAGGCAAATGCCCCTAGCCATGAGTCCCTCGGCACGGTACACCTTGGACTGGCAGGAAGTGGGTAGGAAAATGGAATAAAAGGGGGGAACGGGTCAAAAAGATAGGAACTTTGTAATGAAGAGAAAGGAAAATATAAGGTAGTAGGATATTACTGATTCGGAAGACTGAGAAGATTCAGTAATAGCTCGGGGAGCCGGGATCGCATACCCGTGTACCATACTATGACTATCGGGCAAATAGACAAAGATGTGTACCCCCTGACCATATATACTCCGACATATATATAAAAAACTAAAATTGTTTCTAGCTATGTCTGTTATAGAATTTAAAACAGTACAATCTATGTGCCCCATACCGATCTCTTTTAAATGACAACAAAATGAAGGTAGTTTTCATGGACTTTTAAACTCACTCACTTATTACTAGACTAGAAATTTAGCAGTGACTTTTTGGGCCAATTTTGTAGGCACTAAATACCAATTTTCATATATTGTAACATGATTGGGAACTACTTAATTACACGCAAAATGGGAATACAAAGTTAAAACCAACTTGTATCCAACAAAACATCGTATTAGGGCCCGACAAATTCTATTTATGTAGTATATAAAACAAAACTCATTAATCTATCCCTGTTTAACTAGCTGGGAGGGGCGTTTTTCAGCTAAGTAGAGCCACTTTATTGCAACGTCCTACGAGCTGAGGAGGGGTTTTTGTTGTGTTAAACACAATCTGCCGCGATCCGTTCGAATCACTAATTGGAACACGAAAACTTTTTGTATGCCGCCATAGAAGGCGCAACTTTGGAACGAATCGATCTACGTGTCTCGTATTACAGAAGCTTTGATTCGACCTGATTGGAAAGCTTTATGCAATAGCAATAAACGCCAATTGACAAAATAAATAATACAAATTTTGTAAATAATTTCGGTTGGGTAAAACACAAATCCAGATGGTGAAGCAATTTAAATACCTGGGACACTTGCGAAGTGAAGATCTGAAAAATGACCTTGGTATAGAGCGCAAACAAAGGGCCCTGGCTATAAGGGGCAACATGATCACAAGTAGATTCGCAAACTGCAGTATGGAAGTTAAACAGATATTGTTCAAAGCATATTTTTTATCGATGTATACATGTCAGCCATGTATAAATATACACGAAAGATAATAAATACCATAAGAGTGCAATATAATGATGCATATCTTACTCTTATAAAGCTGCCAAGGTACTGTAATGCAGCAAGCATGTTCGCTGCAGCAGGAATTCCGAACTTTTTCGGGGTCATTTGAAAAAAAATAGCGTTCTTCTAGAGTATCATCAAAACTCTAAAAATGCTATTTTGATGGATCTCTCGAATTATGTATCAATTCTCATACAGACACTGGATTTCTGCTCACTTAAATTGTAATAGAAAGTGACCATCAATGTAATTAATTGTAGTTTAATTATTGTTTTATCTTTTGTTATTAACTGATATGGGTGAAATATAAATATATCTATAAATACCTGTAATAAAAAATATTATTATTATAACAAATTCCCTAAAAGCGTTCTTGAGATGTGGTTATTGAATTTCAAAACTTTATTTAATGAATAATTGTTCACTAACTTCAAAAAATACTACTATTACACTAATTTTAAGAGAAAAAATTATAATGACATTGTAATGGTGAAGACAAGAAAGTGTTCCAGGTGAGTATGTTGTGGGTTCTTCTTAAAATAGAATGCTAAGGAATTCTCGTAACTTTGGATTCTAAGTTGTTCTTTTATCATCATTGTGTGTGTCAAAAGTGGTGTAAAAAAGCCTACTTGAAAAAATAATTTCTGAATATAAGAAATAAATTTTCCGGACTTAAAATTGACGTGACAATGGGGGCTTAGCAAATACCCTTACTATTAAATAGTTTATAGTCAGGGTTCTTTCTCAGAATTTTGTTAATTACAAATTATATTTCCTTAAACCGTTAGTGATTAGGTAAATACATTTAGCTCACATGAAAGGACCTTACCGCGTTGACTAACTTACACTAGCTTCGTTCAGGTGAAAACTCAGATACGATAATCCGTCAGCAATACCGAGGGCCCATTGGTATAATGGATCAAGTATAAAATCCTAATTTTGTAAGACAGAGTTTCAAATACAAATTATTGATTACTATTCTACCTTATGCATTTATAACAATGTATTTTTGAGCATAACTTTTATAGATATAAGATTAAAAAACGATTACATAGGTTTGTAGAAACCACATATACACCTGCAACTGTCACTTTGCTAAATTAGTAAGCCTTCCGATGATATATACCTACCAATACAATATTATTGAGAGATTAAAACCTTTGAAACATTTATTATTTACGTATAGATTTAAGTATAGATTTCAATGATTCCTATAACACTTTTCTTCAGTATAAATTTTAAATTACTACAAATAAATTACATTATTAACATGAAATTATACATTACATAATATTATCTCGAATTAGATATAGTTACTTATTAATAATTATTGTTAGATTCCCTTTAAATAATCGTCAACGGAGTAGGTTTTATCGATAAGAAAAGATTTAGCAAATTTTTAAATTTTATTACTACAATTAGTGTCGAAAAATTGTAAGGCTTTCCCTTATATCTTTTGGTAATTTAATAGCTATCACGCCACCTTTATTAAAAATAACTTCTATGATAAGGATATGGCTATCATTACGGAATCTGTCTTTACGGCATTCTCCTTTAAGTCTTTCGAAAAGATTATCATTATTTTTTAAATAATGCTAGTTCATATATATATAAAACGACACATTTAGCTTCTTATATTACGGTTTGCAGCTTTCCTTTTTATTTATTCCACATATCGCTCGTATACATATTTTTTCTGTGAAATAAATACGTTATTAATATTATTAGAGGTTCCCCAATAGATAATACCGTACCTAATTATGGTTGCTGCCTGGGCTTAATACTAATAATGTATTTTGGTCAACTTTTCTGGATATCATAAGCAGTGCAAAGGAAACCTGACTAAATTTATCTATTTATGTATATCCATCTCCTAGATTCCATATATCTTGCTACAAAAAATAATCTAACCTGGTTTATAAGTTAATGTAGGTTTAGGCGTTAAAACCGAACAAACTGACATTCCACATTTATATTAGGACCACTATTGCATAACAGTTTCCATTCGTAAGCGTCACGGTCACGAAGCGTATTGAAAAGTTGCACCTGAGTTTGAGTTATTCGATTGCAGTCGGAAGTTTGTCGGCAGCATTGATGTTTGACTCTGTTTGTACAAACGTTTTCCAGGTGTTAATACTAGAGAACTATCTAAATACTGTTTTCAAAGGGCTAACAAATTAGATTTTCAACTAGCATTTGCTTTGGAGCAATGAAACCGAATTTAAAGTGTTTTTAGATAAGAATTCAATCGATATTTAGTTCGAAAACACTTAGGAATATTGCAGTACAGGATGTGCATTTAGTAAAAAATGTTTGGTTAACTTTTTAATATTGATTAAATAAATGACAACTGTTTATAATTTCATATTAAACTCCACAAAGACTAGGTGTGTACTATTCGCTTTGCCCAATGCAAAAGAAGTCAATAAAAATATCCAAATAGATGATTGTCCATTAAAGAAAGTTAATTCTACAGTTTTCTGAGGAATAAATGTAGACTAGGCTTTAGTGGGGTGTAAATATTAAGACTCTGTCAGGCAAAGTCAGTTCAGCTACATTTGCTGTCAGAAAGGCAATACAAAGATGTTGATTCTGCTAAAATGGTGTACTTCGCTTATTTTCATAGCATTACATCTTATAGCATACTGTTATAGGGTAAGGCGGCGGACTTTTGAAACTAACTTAATATTGCGAAAAAGAGCAATATGTGATATATATCAATCGGGATCTCGCGTTTCTTTAAGCGAAAAATTCAAAGAAATATCAATTCTCACAGTATCTTCGCAATATAATTTGAATAACATTTTATATATCCGTGATAATATACATTTATAAAGCAAAAGGAGCGAAGCACACAATTTTAATATAACAAATAAAAACAAACTTGTAATGCCATAGTTTAAGGTGAAGAAGATTCAGAAAACATTTCTCAGGTTGAGCATACGCATTTTTAATAAGATACCCGAATCACTTCCGAGTCTGCCTCCACATAGATTTAAGAAATATGTGAAAACGTCCTATTACAAAAAGCATATTATAATATGGAAGATTATTTAAATGACGAAGAAGTTTGAACATGATTCCAGTGGCACATGAAAGTTAAACACCTTGTAACGTACAAAAACTATGTTTCAAGGAGTAATCGTTGAGTTTCTTGCCGGTTTCTTCTCAGTTGAATTAACTTTCCGAACCGGTGGTAGATTTGTTAGCAACGGGCAGACTATTGAAGATTCAAAAGAGCTTCTTGAGCCTAATTGAATAAAGAATATTTTGATTTGAATTGACTGATTAAAAATTTAAGTTAAATTCTTTAGCTATTTAGTTTGAGTTTAATTTAGCTCATATGAAAAAATATGTAACAGCATTGCTGCTGTTTGTTGCAATAAATATGAAATTATCATTATATATTGCACATAATTAAAATAAGATATTAAAAATAATTAATTAGCAATGACAAGAAATATTTAAGCTTAGATAACACATAAACTGATCGAGGCTTATACAAATTTAAGCATATGTTTAAAATCAATTAGACACATTGTTTTCGTTTACGAAATCTATGCAGTTATAAATAAACTTATAAATTCAATGTAGTTGTATGTGTACATTTGATTTATTTGAATAATAACATTGTAATTCAATTCTGATATTACAGCAAAAAAAAATGAAAATATACAGGAAAATTTCGATAGGAGTTTGAAAAAGTCGAAATGCCACTTTATTTAGGCAAAGTCAACGTGACGCGAACTTAAAGTTTGTGAGCTCGTCGAATAATCGATAGTTACTTAACATAATCATTCTCAGTTGGAAACTAATTAAAGCACCATGACGTGCCTATTAACTTTGCTTCCGCTCCAATGTTAAGGAACCACTTATTAGGCATATTTGAGCTTTAAGGAGGATATAACTTTTTGTTATTTTTTTTGTCTTACTAAATTAGGATGTCTTCAAAAAAGACTTAATATGTACGTGGGTTGGTACAGAAAAACACTTTAAATTATGATTAACATATTATTTAATAAATATATTCTATGTATTTGGGTAAAATAATTCAATCGCTGACTATAAAAATATTGAAATGTTTAAAACTTCGGGGTATGATATATAAAAATTAAAAGTGCGTGCGTATAAAGTGCACATGTTAGAAGTGAAACTTCTTTGGCAAACTAATTTTGAAGTCTTGTTAAAAAGGAATTTAATTGTAATCAAAATATAGTAAATCGAAATATAATAAAAATAATTTATTGAATCGTAAATGGCGAAAGGATGGCGAAAGGAAAGGATATTTATAATAAAAATGCCACGTGTTTATTGGCTATATTAGAAATTGTTAATTAAATTTTGTATTTTAATTCTAAATTTACAAAAGAGAATTTATGAAATATTTTGTGAATAATTGTATATTGAATTATTAAATGACTAGTGTCAAATTAAAATGCCACTTGTTATTTGTAAATATTAAAACTATCTAACCTTCAACATATTAGCATTTCATCCGTAAACATTTTAACCTAATAATGCGCCTAAAGAAGTTTCACTTCAAAAATCGCGAATCCATTTAAAAAATATTATTTATCTCTTCATGATTATTTCACAATTTTTTAGTAACAAAGATAAGTAGCAAATTAATAAAATTCTTATATGGTTATTTATTTACAGGAGAAATAATTTAGGGCATATACCCACCACACTAACTATGATAGGGTTACTCACAATGTTTTCCTTTATCGAAAATCACATAAATTAATAACAATAAGGAACATAGGGCTTATAAGATAATTCATTGGTTTTATAAGAATCCGCGTGTTCAGAAATTGGGTCACTGATTTTATTACAAATATCCTTGTATTATAATCCAAAATTCATCTTCTTTGACACTTTACAGATATGTATTGAATAATTTCCGTCTGCAAAATATACAAAACTATATTTGTACCAGCATATTTTTTTCACAGCTCTACAACTTAAAAGAAATATGCATCACTAACTTGTGTCAATAATAATATGCTACTGTTAAATACAATTTACATAACAACACGTACCAATTTTTTAACAGTAGTTTGTCATATATTTGATCTATCAGACCTACCTGAGTTACGAACGCTGGCAACCAATTCTCACGCCAAAGTCAATAAGTCCAACATTTTGTAAACAAATCTCAACAATAGACAAGTGGATTTATGTTTCACAATCCATGAGAAATATAGGAATTTCAACTTTATGCATCCTATTGATTAGGTTTATAGTTTAAAAAATATGAATCGATATTAAAAATTCCACCACCGCATCGTATTGACATAGCCTTTGTAAACATTAATAGGAAATTCAAAAGTGGAAACCAGTTACGAGGAAACATTGAATATGTTAATTTGAATTTAAGTAAAGTAATTATTGAATAAGTTTACAGTTATAGTTTTTAACTTCAAAAACGGATATAAACGAAAAGAGAACAATCCTTAATAAGATATAACTTCTAATTTGATTAGCATTTTTGAAGTGGACCTTCTTGATGGAGGGTAACAATTTTTCCTATAAAACGCGTGATTAGAAACACGATGCTGTACAGCTTTTTTAAAGCATTTGTTCGAAGGTAGTTTTATTATTTACAAATAGAATGTGGCATTTTAATTTGCCACTCGTCATTTAATATAATATTTTTCGTAAAATAAAAATATTTCATAAACTCTCTTTTCTATATTTTGAATTGAAAAACAATATCTAATTAATAATTTCTGATATTGACAAAAAACACGTGGCATTTTGAGTTACAATATTTATTGAAATATGTAATATTTCAATTAACTATATGTATTAATTTTCGACAGTTTAAATGTTTTAATGATAATTAAATTCTTATATGTTAAGAATTTAATTTAATTTCTTCTATTTTGGCTCCACTTGTCTGAAGTTTTAGATTTGTTTAAATATAAACAAGTTTTAAAATTTAGTTTGCCAAAGAAGTTTCACTTCTGATATGTGTACTTTGTACGCAGGCAATTTTAATTATTTAATATAATTATGTTTAATGTAATTCTATATTGTATACAATTCCTTATATATTACTGAGTTAGGACGTTGTCTTCTGAACTACTGCTGCAATACATATAAGTTAGTTACTCCCCGTACAGATATGTTTATAAATAATAAGGTACAAAAATAATAAATCTAACTGCTACATAATATTCTAAGTAGACTAAAAGTACCCAAAGTATCGTGCTTTTGTGTGTAGTGTGTGTGTGTGTGCGCGAGGGTGTGTGCGTGCGTGTGTGTTTCATGTGTTTAGGACTCTGGATGATAGGATTAATTACATGTTCAAATAGTTTAGACAGATTAGTTTCTCGATAAAGTTTTAGTTGATTTATTACTATCAACTTTAACATAGGCTTGTTAACAATCAAGCTACCTTTCTATTACAGAAATCTTAGTAATCACATTCTAGTAATATTTGGTACTGACTTTAACACGATGATTAACTTTTGATGACATAATAAATTGCACAAATATACTGTAATTATTTTTATTTTTGTACAATACAATAGTATATGCATTCTTACAAAATTGTTGACTTTTTACTGTAGAAGTCATGTAACATCCCTGTACTTGTCCTCTTTAAAGTTAACAAACAGATTTCCTTATGCAGATATTCTGACTTTTATCGTTGTATTACAGTTCTGCTGTGTTATTTATAGCATTCTGTCAGATTTATTAAGGCAAAGAGTAATAAAGCAGTTCAATTGAGATGTATTGGAATATGGAGGTTATATTGAACGTGTTTACTTAATTGGCTTTTAAATAAGATCTATTACATAGGAACTAAGACATAAAGAGGAAAATTACCGCAAGAAACGGTTTTTTGAGTTTATTAATATATAGCCTATTGAAAAATTATGTAATTAGAAGTATTGCTTATAGGATAAAAAAGCGTAAGAGGAATATACATACATACATAGCATCACGCATCAATCCCATAGGGGTAGGCAGAGACCACGTCCTTCCACTTGCCACGATCTTTGCATATCTCCTTCGCTTCTTTCATTCTCATTAAACCTTTTTTACAAATTAATCGGTTTAGAGTACTCTTGACCTGGCCCTTATTTAAAATGTCCTGGATTTGGTCCAGAGCCGTTCGCATTCGTCTTCCTCTTCATTAACTCATAAATCCATTTTCTCCGTTACCTTTCATTCTCTCTACGTGGCCAAACCATACCTTTCTCAATTTTAGACACTACATCTTCATTTATACCACAACTTGCTCTTATCAGACTACTGATATAAATAATTTTATTTAAAGAAATATTTACATTTACTGCCTTTACCAAATAAAAGGAAGTTATCAACAAATGAAATCATCATTCAAAACGGATTATTTTTAAAACTGCACCTACTTATAACATAATTTATAGCAAATTGAGGGGAATTATATCATTATTAACTATAAGCATCAAATGAACAATATCGATAATGTAATCACATATATAATTTTTTGTGCCTATCAAATAAAATAACAAATCTATCGATGACAATCTGTTTTCGGGATAACATTATTAAAAACGGATAATATAACGATAATACCCTTGTGAACGACAGTAAGACCGCAAATCTTGCTTATGCACTCGGATTACGTCTTATAAGACGCTAATCCAGTTTTTATATCCCCTTGAGAAATACGCCTACGTACCGTTTGTAGGATATTTTATGAGAATTTAAGTGACTACTGATTGTGGGACGTTTGAATGGAAGTATTTACTGGTAATGTCGTGTAAGTGAGGCAGATAAATTCAAATTTTATTTACATCGTTAATTTTATATTTAACGGCTTTGGTGTTTTACTGAGAAATTAAATAAATACATAAGCTTTATTGAGTTCCCACACATACACAGTACTTATTGTAAATGCTATTTACAATTAGAAACGAAGAAAAGTGAAAAAAAAAATACACTTCTTATTCCAAATCAAAGTCTATTTCTAGAAGTGAAACGTCTTTAGTCGCACGAGGGAGAAATTTTACCAGGTGAAACACGTGATTATCGTCACGATGACGTGCGGCATTTTTATACTAATTCGTTTGAAGGTTAGGTAGTTTTAATATTTACAAATAACATGTGGCATTTTAATTTGACACTACTTTTTATAAAATGTATCATAAATTCTCTTTCCTAAATTTTAAATTCAAAAACAAAATTTAATTAATAATTTTAAATATTGACAAAAACACGTGGCATTTTTATTTTTTATTTGTATTAATTTTCGACACTTAATATTTTAATGACAATTAAATTCTTTAAATTCCTAACATTATATTCCCTTTTCCCTTCATCTAAGTAACGGAAGTCTAAGTTTTAGATATGTATAAATTTTAACAAGACTCAAAAATTAGTTGGCCAAAGAAGTTTCACTTCTGACATGGGTACTTTGTACGCACGGACTTTTTTATTATTATTACTGAGAAGTTACTTCGATATATTAAATAGTACCACAGGGATGAGTTATTGGCTTTATGCAGGCCCTTTCTCTCTCCAGCCTCAATTGGAGTGGCTTCCGGATACCTCAAGCAAAGAAGTGTAACAAAAAATTATTGCTACTGGATAACTGGGCTGCCTCATTGGTCTAGTGGTTAGCATGTTCGACTACAGACATGAGGTCCTGGGTTTGAGTCCCGGGTCGGGCCAGTTCAAAATCGATATTGAGTTTTCTATTAAGATCTTCTCAATATTTGCCCGAAGTTGGGAAGTTGGCGGTGTGATTCACCCCCGTGCCTCGGAGAGCACGAGCACGGAGGCCTGTGCCCAGCAAGTGAGACGTTATTGGGCTGCTACTTACCTTTACTGGATAATATTTGATGAAAAAGATACTTCACAGGTCGTGTTAATACTTTTACAAGGTGTAATCAGTGACTCAAATAGGCTTTACCACTGCTTGCCCTGAAAATAAAACTTTTCATGAACTATGCCCGTTTTAGCAAAAGAGGCGTATTTTTACACTATCTGACGTTACAAATACAATAACAAACAATGTGGTTTTTCGTAGTTAGTATAAAACCTATAATATGTCGGTTATATCCTAACTTTTATTATTCAACTAAAAATTATACAAGTATAATTAATATCCAACTGAGCGAGCATAGGGTTGGATTTCTGAAATAAATTCAATCCAATTGATATACTGGCCTCAACTGACATAGTTTATAATATAAGAAACTTTGAAGAAATTTTGATCTTGCGGATATTTTGAATTATAAAATAGGTATTAATATGAACGAGAAATATCAGACATATATACGTAACATACAAAAAAATGTTTCATAGATTTTCCATTAAGACTTTGAAACCAACCAACCAATGTAAGTGCCGGTTTACCAAAGTTACCAACGTGCCCCCTTTTGCTACGCAGAAGGTTAATAGGAACGGATTTGCCCATAACTCTGTCTAAACACCGCGGGAAATATCTAATATGTACTAATAAGTGAATTTTATAAGGCATTGTGCGTTAAATTCATACTCACCGTTAATAATTATTGAGTATTCAGTACCAACCATATTCCAGTACAATGTAGTATGCAGAGATTTCAATGAGCAATTAATTTACAATAGTATTGCTATATGTGGAAATGGTGTTGCATTCGGTTGTACCTAATAAACCTTAATCCTTAACCATAAATGGCTTGAGGTGTAGTTTGTTCACTTTGTGTCCCAACAAATAATGTTACAACAAATAACTAACTCCCAACAAATAACTCGCTACATGTACAATCGATACGAAATAATGTTGCAAGAACTCTTGAGTACAAATCTGTGTACTGTTTTGTTTTGTGTGTTTTCTTTTATATTTACCATAAAAAGGCATGTCATTTTTCATTGCTGACAGTTTAGCGTTTGACTGTAATCTCACCTGATGGTAAGTGATGATACAGTATAAGATGAAAGCGCGATAATCTGGTAAGAGGCGATATACCCCTTATGGTTTCTACACAGCATCGTAAGGATGGTAGCTAGCCACGGCCAAAGCCAGTCCAGACTCAGATAAATTAGAAAATAAAATTTCCTAAATTCATCCTACCGGGGATCGAACTCTGGAGCTCTGCTAGCAAAGCGAGTACTCGCACCACTGCACCAGCGAGGCCGTCAATGTCTTAAGCTAAAAAAACAATTTGAGTTTTAAAATCATTTCGTGATTAAGTTATACATATATGCACATAATATAAATAATATATACATATAAATAATATCTGTTTATAATGACAAAATAAGAAATTCTCAAATGAGATTCAGTATTTCTTACTATAGGTACGCACACTCTCCTGACTGCTTCGTTGGTCTAGGTGGTTAGCATGTTCGACTACAGACATGAGGTCCTGGGTTCGAGTCCTGGGTCAGGTCAATTCAAAAATCAATATTGAGTTTTCTATTAAGATTTTCTCAATATTTGCCCGAAGTTGGGAAGTTGGCGGTGTGATCCACCCCCGTGCCTCGGAGAGCACGTTGAGCCTTCCGTCTTGCGCCTGACCTTTCTCCGGTCGTGTCGGATTCCCGTCACATCGGACTATGAGAGTGAAGGAATAGAGAGTACACTTGTGTACTATGCCTGCCAATCCGCAGTGAAGCAGCGTAGTGGGTCTACGCTCTAAAAACCCTCTTTCGTATGAGCGAGGAGGCCTATGCCTAGCAGTGGGACGTTAATGGGTTGATACTTTTTTACTTATCTTAATCTCCCTCTCTCTCTGTATAAAACACGAACAATGCCTCCAGGTTTCACCTCCGTAGATACTGATCTCGTTATTTTTGTTAACATAAAAGTTTTATTTTACTTTTTTACAGAAACTTATACAGATATACACAATATACAGATTTTATTTTACAACGAGTATATATCTAATTGATACATTTTTAAATTCGTAACATCATTTACGTAGAATATCCAATATTAGAGAAGAGATTTATTTGTAATACTTTATTGTCTCAGAACTTCCCCATACATAACATTTGACACTCTGAAGTTCGGCTCGGTAAACATTATTTTCTTTTTTTCCCTATATTCGTCATAACTTTTGAATGCAATATCAGATTTTAATAATTTAAAAAGTATTTTATAGGCATTGAAGCGGTCTTTAATAATATATTTAAAAGGATAAGGATTGATACAGAAATATAAATCATAAGGTTTAATAATTATCGGAACTTTTATTGACGTAGTAGCAAAAAAAGTAGTTATTTTGGCATAACTACTGTAGTTAGACATATGGCATCGCTGATTTTTTTGTAGACAATAATGCATTCTTCAATACTGTAGAACATATATTTCTATCTTCTATAGTTTCCACTCAAGCTTTATACCTTACTCACTACTTGTTCTACAAATATAACTATAGGTCATATCCCGTTCTTACGTAGCATCTGCACTAGAATCTTTAAAACATAATATTGTGTATTTTCCTTTGGATTTCCATCAGGAAAGCAATAAAAACACATAAAAATCGCTTAAAAGCTATTAATATTTATACACGTTCAATGATTACGTATTCGAATGTACTTATTCATTGCCACCTGATACTGATAGCGCCATTGTCGGCTCCCGGTGCATTCAGTGGCAAAATAATCACATGATAAATCATCTTGCATACATATTCGATTTGCAAGACGACCCCTCATATAAAATAGTATACTTACAGGTTATTCGTCGATATATATCATTGTATTTGAATCTATTCTTATCTCATTAACAATCTTTTAACATTAATAAAAAATCAAACACATTCATAAATCAATAAATCAAATCAAACTAAAATATTCTTTATTCAAGTAGGCTCAAAAAGCACCTTTGAATCGTCAGTAGTTCGTTGGTAATAAATCTACTACCGGTTTGGAAAATTGAATCCGCTGAGAAGAAACCGAAAAGAAACTCAACGGTAATATGCCTTTTCAAAAAGAGTGAGTTTGACATATTTCTTAAAATTATATAGTGACAAATCTAAAACTGTTTGCGGTATCTTATTAAAAATACGTATGCTCAACCTGAGTAATCATTTCAAAACCTTCTTCACTCCAAAATATGGGATTACAAGTTTATTTTTATTTCTAGTATTAAAATTGTGTATTTCGCTGTATAAGTGAATATATATAGTGATATATAAGATATTATTTAATATATATTGCGACGGTATTGTGAGAGAGAGTACTGAGAATATGATGGAAGAGGATCTTATGGATGGTTTAAATGTAATGTACGTCGCTGAAAGAGAGAGAATGAACTCTTCTATTGAACACCATAAGAAAAATACCAGATAACACTTAAAATCAATGATACCACAGCATAAAAAGTCGGCTTTATCACTACGTAGCGATTTCTTCCAGGCAACCTTGGGTTTAGATTGTTGAAAGATAAAATGGACAGGGCGTAGTGCTTGAATATGCAATAAACAGATGGATAATGTATCATAGAATCGGTCCTAGGTTTGACTCCTCACAGGGCAAATTTAGGAATTTGCAATTCTCTTATTTATCTGATTGTAAACTGGTGATAGGCTTTGGCCGCCCGACCTGCAAATACGTCACACCAAACAAAAATTACGTTATTTCACGATGCTGTGTAGAAACCTTCAGAGACAAATTACCTATAATCGCGTTAAAGTACTTCTATTTTAGACTGTAATTTCATTTACCATCAGTGAAGATTATAGTCAAGAGCTAACCTGTAATTATATAAAAGATATGTCAGCCAAAATGAAATTACTCTCCTAACATAGAAAATCGCGAAATTAGTTGGTCGACGCTATATATAATGACCATAACAGGTAAATTGCCTCTTATTTGATCTGCGCGCATACACCTTAGACTGTGTAATTAATTACCATCAGGTGTGATCTTAATCAAGCGCCAGCCTGTCAGCAATAAATGACAATACTCAACTAGATATTACAAGCATGGTACAATCGAAAAAATTAAAAAAATAATTTGTTCTCTAGTTTTTAAAAATTAGCTGGATAAGGTCGTCGCTTCGAAAAATGCATGCATTCAAAGAATTTTTTATACCTAGATAGGTAATTTATTTCGCTGTATCCATTAAACAATTTAGCATTAAACAATTTTATGAATATGTCATTAAGATTTGGAAGAGTTGGTTTAGAAACTGAACAATATACCAAATATAGATCATTCATTACTAAAACCAATCATTACACCACCAAATATCATTGTACTGAGAACCTCTTGGGCCTTATTATAAAATAAGCTTTAATTTAAACAGTTTAAACTAAGAAAAAAGGTTTTTCTTATCAGGAAATGAGCAATTGCACTCAATCTCTGCTTGTTTCCTATTGGTTTGCTACCCCTGATTTAATAACCAACGACACGCAATACATCCATGAAGTAATAATACTTTAGCCCAGGGTGCATCAAAACGGCCCGCAAGCATACAAAAGTAACGAAATATATTATTTAAATAAATACAACTTGCACTGTACTAATAATTACTTCGCTATTTAAATTTATACAATTTAGCACTACTTCTCCTAAAACAACCGCACCATAAATCATCACGAGAGACACTATTCACACAATTGTTGTACTCGTTAAAGTTACCTCGTATTGCATAACATCGAACAATGTTTTTGGTATTATTAATTGTTGCAATGATTCTCAATATTTTAGAGCTATCAGTGTTGCTACCTAACTATTTATAGCACAACAATTTGTTTAAAAAAGCAAAAATTTTTTATCTAAAATAAGAGATTAGATCAATAGTGAAATATGAATGCGATGATCTTAAAAATTAAATTAAATCGCAAACTAGTGAGTCTTGGTTTGATCCACTTTTTATAATAAGTCCCCGTAAGTATTTGTATTTATTTATTTATGATAGGTGTTAGACTAAGTTCACTTTAGAGGTTTATTAATATTAACTGAAGCTTTCATACAAGTACTAAAACGACTCTATAAAATTTTTCGCAATCCGATAAATGATTCTCGACTACATATGGGACAAATATAAATAAAAATTTTATTTATATCGATAAAAGACTTTCATGCAATTCAATTTGTCGACACTTGATAAAATTAAAACCGAACTACATACAGCTGTCCTGTTTACACGTAATTTGAATATACCCTCGAGACACTTCGCGTGGATTGAGAAATTTGCATTTATTAATATGTTATTCGAATTACAATATCATTAAGCAGATATTTACTGGCTTATTTACAGTATTTATTAAAATTGAACACTTGATAAAAAGAAGCAAAAGTCTCGGATATTTAAAAATAATCTAATATCCTGACTTATTATATATAGTATTATAAAGTATATATAAATAAAATTTTATAACATCAGAAATTATTTAAATTTTCATGATATTTACTATTTCAGATGACATTACAAACTCAATTAACTGTTATTCTTACTAATATTATAAATGCGAAAATAAGTCTGTCACACTTTCATACTAAAAATACTGAACCAATATTGATGAAATTTAATAAACAGATACTTTTAATGTAAAAAGGCTTGCAAGGGATGAAAGTAACGTAATTTTCACAGCTAGAAGCTTAAAACATATTTACTGTTGATTCGGTATAAATAAATATGTCTGTCTGTATAAATTTTACCCTCAAGGATATAAATAACAATCTTTACATATATTTTAAATACGATAGTAACTCAGTCTGTCTGTTGCGCTTTCACTCTAAAACTCCTGAATCAAGTGAAATACCGAAAACAGCCAGTTGAAGTGCCTGTACTTCAACGAGCTGTCTTTGATGATAATTATAATAAGCATCTCATTAGTTTATATTAGTATTATACATACAGCTGATGCTAATTACGTGAGTGTTAAAAACATAACCTAAATGGGTTAAAACATCTATTTTACATCCGAATGTTTGTATGTTATTGTTGTTGATGTTCGTATGGACACCAAAAATTTCTGACGGTAGTAATAAAAAAGTTAGGGATATGTTGACTTATTTGGCCACATTTCTTAAAGTTCTACAGTACTCAATAATTTATATATGTAATGTAGTATTACCTACTCCAATTTTTTAAGTAAAATAGGTAGTATCTTCTCTGATTCTTTTCTCCTCATAAATATCACATAAGAGACAATTAATGTTGACGTATTTCGAGGAAAAAATCAATAAAAATCAGGCTACCTTGAGTGACTTTCAAGTCAAGTAACACCCAATAGCATTGTATGTAAAACTGTTGTATTTTCTTTGTAACAAGACCACTCTTACATCGATCAGGATGGACAAAACACAGTTACATCGCAAACCATAATAGGAAGCAGAACTTGTTTTATCTTTTATTTATAATGTATACTAAACCTTTACATGTGACTTTAACCTGGGAAATAAATAATTTTGTTTAACATTCTTTGTTCGAAAACATAATGTATTAAATAGTTTTGTACTCTTATCCGATTTTAATGAACTTTTTACGTGTGTTAAAATGGATTGAAAAATGTTTTTGATTGATTGTTTGATGGAGATGTCCACCACAACAGACTACAGATATTATTTTATAAATCTGTTACAAAAATATTTTCGTATACAAAGAATATCGTTGAATATTTAAAAAAGATTATCAAATAACATATAATGACTACGAAAATTAATTTAGTGAATGCAAAATCATGACTTAAAATATAAGCAGACTAGCGGATACGTATATATTTATGCTTAAGTTTAAGTTTCGTTAACTTCGCGATATCGCGCAATCTACGTATTTATATTGTTGCAGAAATTTAATTATATATCCTGACTACAATTGTACAAAGTGAAGTGTTATGAAAAACATTGAGGAGAAGCTTAATAAGATAATGGATAGACTTGATAATCCAACAAACAGCAGCTTGTCTTTGACAAAAACAAATTACAACAGTGCTACACATTCGGATCGAATACTTAAAATACAAACTACTAACCTACACCTATTTAGAAAATTTGGAATAGAAAATGATTCTGGAGATGTTATATTAATGCATTGTTTGCGTAATCTGGCGCCAACCATAGGTACCTCGGAAGGAGCGTACTCGTACCATCTCCAAGCTTTCCGACGTACTAATGCACTGGCTATCGTGAGGCGTGCGTATACGAAACGAAAAGGCGCCTCCGCGCTGCTCTATGAGCATAGAGCAATATAGTCTATACATTATCTATAGTCTGTAATACGTCTCGAAGCGTATCGAACGGGCAAAATAAGCCCGCCTCGTTGATTTTGTATGATTTTGTCGGGAAAGTGCGGTAATTCCACGCGTTAATTAGTTTTGTGGGGCTAATAAAGTAGTTCGTCGCGTTTTGTAGGCCCAAATCGTAGCTTTCTAGTGAAAGGCGGTCGCCTACAATGGCTTTCGGGGACGCCTAGGCAAAGACGCATTACACAAACGAACACACATACAAATACACATTCACGTGATCATTCATCTGCGAAGGCTCGTCGCCGTCGAGGAGATCGGTGCCGGGAGACCAGGTAGGTGTACAATTCATTCATATCGGTTCGACCCCTGTTGAATCTCTCCCTTAACATTCTCCTCCCGCCGTTTAGGGACCGATTCGACCTGGACCTTTATGGGCCGGGTCCAGGGTCGAGTCCTTGCCAGGGTCAAGGCCGGCGTGAACATCTATATTTGTAGTAGTAGTAGTAGTATAAATAAAAAAAGACTAACTTTTACTCAAACTCGTAAATACACTGATTATATGTTAAGCACGAAAAATTCTATCCATTATTTTAACCTAATTTGTAACTTTAAGTAGCTAAAATTGTATATTTAGTATATATAATTAAAAATTATTCATTACTTAAATGTAATTTAAAAATTTTTAATACTAATAATATTAATGCATTTTATTGAAACTTTGTTATTATCGTCCCATGGGAAATGTAAACTTTAACGAGCGAAGTCTCTTCTGCAAATTAGTTACCGAATAGAGCACATAATTTATTCAGAAGTTCCTATTATTAAATGTATCGTTTAAAGGGAAATATCCGACAAAATACAATTCCAGCCACAATAAAATATTCATACAATTTACGGAACAATCATGTCGCAGTGAAAATTGATCGGTACATGAAAAAGGCAGACCCGATACGAAATAAGCCAGGGTTCAATCTGGATACATACAAATTAATTTATTTGACTGTTTTATTAATACACACTTTGATTGCATTATATGCAAAATATTGTATAATATACAGTCATAAGTTTATAAACCTTTAATAACTATATCGTTTAGTCGTATTGTTTCGTTAGAAAGATCTTAAATTCTTTACGTAATTTTAACAAAATATATTTTTATAGCCTAAGCCTAAATCTGCAGCTACATACAGTTACTTCCGTACTAGCAATTGCCCACCAAATTAATGAGCAACAGTACAATGATTTATAAAAAAACCATCTCATTGGTCTAGTGGTTAGCATGTTCGGTTAGAGACATGAGGTCCTGGGTTCGAGTCTTAGTTCGGGTGAATTCGATATTGCGTTTTCTATTAAGATTTTCTTAATATTTCGTCGAAGTTGGGAGGTTTATGGTGTGCTCCATTCCCGTGCCTCGTTACGTCGTCGGTCCTGCGCCTGATCTCTCTTCGGTCGTATCGGATTGCTGTCACATCGGATTATGAGAGGTAAGGAAAGTGCACTTTTTTTAGCGCGCATACACTTGTGTACTATCCAGCGTGGCGAGTCTATGATCAAATAACCTTCTCTCATAGAGTTAGGAGGCCTGTGCACAGCACTAAGAAGTTCAGGGACTGCTACTTATTACTACTTAGTCAAAAATAAAACGCTACTTTGTGGGAGAGACTCTTTACTAGCAGAGGTCTTGATAAGGATATTTAGGTAATTGTGTATCCTAATTAATAATTGTGATATTTAATTAACCTTGTCTAAATTGGTGGCAGGGTTTGGTGTGGGTTACCACCGTACAAGCAAAGATGCTCTCAAGTGAGAGAAAATCGTTCCCGTATGCTGTGTAGCAGCCATTCTAAGGTAAAATTCAATTTCATTGAGATCTCGCCTGGTGATAAGTGATGATGCTGTCTAACATGAAAGTATATTAGCTCTGAAAAGAAGTTTTTAAGTGAAGCATAAAAATGTGCTTAAAAAACTCGAAATATTCAATGTCGCTTGCGTCTACTGCGTAAGGAGCTGACCGGCTACCTAGTTCATAATGGTGCACCCCCTTCTCCTGCACTGCCCCTCTCTCGTCGAGATAGTATTTTTTTTTTCATTTCATGATATCTTTTGAATGGAATATCCCATTTCAATAATTCAAAAAGTAATAATCAGGTATTGAGAAAGTCTTGAATATTGAATTATTTATTTGGATAAAAATTTATAAATGGTATGGATAATACGGTCTGATTTTGATCAGCATTTCTATCAATTTGTTAAACGTAAAAAAGTAGCTATATTGACGTAACTACAATAGTTAGATACGTAGTCTCGCGATGTTTTTTGTAGATATTGGTATATTCTATAATATTGTCCAACATTTTTTTATGCTATCATTAATACTCTTCACAGCGTATGCGATGAAAGACATTTTATGGCTCTTTTTTTACACATTCGATTGGTTTTAATAGGCATTTTTAAAGATTTCTATTGTAATCTAGTACTAAATATAACCTATGTTACTCAGTGATAATGTAGCTTTCTAATGAAAAAAGAATTATTAAAATTGGTCCAGTACTTTTTGAGTTTATCCGTTACATACAAAAATACAAATCTTTCCTCTTTATAATATTAGTGTAGATATATAAAAGCCTCGTGTCACAATGTTCCTTCCCATACTCCTCCGAAACGGCTTGACTGATTCTTACGAATTTCAAATCTCTAAATGTTAAGGGTGATCCACCCCAAAATTAGATTATTTGACAAAAATTATTGTTTTTATTTTTTGTGATACAGCACACAAAAATACATAGAACCCTAAAATTTCACCTTCCTATAACCAAAGCCCTATTTTTCAATAGCAATAATCGTAATTATTTGGCAAAACAACGTTTGTTGGGTCAGCTAATACGAGTATATATGTTTCATTTGAGTTGTGTTGTCTAAATCACACTCGATTTTGTACTTGACGGCCGATTTTTGCTGGTACCGCACTGATTTGTTATCGTCAAAATAAACGATAAATTCGGTAATATATTTTCCTACATTTCCCTGTAGTCCTATAGTAAAGAAAGTACTGGTGCCTTTATGCCATCGAAGCCTTTCACGAGCCACGGTGAGGGAGCTAAGTACAGCTGAGCTCTGCCTCCGTTGAGTTATTTCCATCTTCACCACATTGTCCACTGTACTATACCCAGCGATACATTTCGACGTTATCTCACGACCATGCCAGTGACATTCGACGACATATGAATACACGGATGTTGCACGTTCAACAGCCGTTTGCGTATAAATCAACGGCCAAGCGTGAAATATATCTGTATTGGGTGCGATTGAGCATGTCGGCAATGAATTGCAACTTTGAAAGACGTCTCTGAACAAGTCTTTTTTTAAGGTTTAAATGCAAAATACTTGGAATCGGTAGTTTTAGGGGTGATCCACACTTGCGTATCCGAATAGGTACTATTAGTCTCGGGCCTCAGTGCTTATAAATGAAAACACTACACTGGCTAAAAACTTAGTTCATTATATGTTTTTATGATATTATAATTCTCATAACGTTGACGGTTTACTAGAGTCACTTTATCCCGCGACTCACGAGGACCTTCAAAAGGTCTATCGGCAACTAGATGATCAGGACCTTAGCCTTATCACTAGTCCAGACCGGAAGGCAGTAACCAGGTCCGTAGTCTTGGACAGTAATTCGACCAATTACCAGAACGGCTGACTGTTTGAAGCAGAGCTACTGATTGTTTACATCTTGTCTGACGTAACAGTGGATAGTTGCAGGTCAGCATTATTAATATAGAATTGAGGGATGTAACAGTACGTATCTCCTTACAAATTGCAAACGCTTCTCTAACAAGAATCTCTGGTTTGAATTTAAGAGTGACAAGTGTACTTTTATTTATAAAAGTGCATCAGCACATAAAATGGTGTATAGGAACACTGACAAATCCTTTCGTTAAATAATACTCAATGAGCAAGACTTCTTTTTGCGCTTCTATTATAAATAATATATAAATTAAGCCGCTCTTTAAACATTCTTTCCAAGCAAGCGGCATTTTATAAAATCAGAAAGATTCTTAAAAGCTGCTTTTCTTTTATAACGTTTCAAACAATTTTCTTCATTGTACATTTTTGTTTTGAGTTATTTAAAATAAATCTTTAGAATGAAACAACTGTTTGAAAAAACTGCCAAATTAAACGAACTGTGTTATATATTTAATTATAAAAGTGTACTCATTAAAATAAGCATAATATATATTAACAATATTCATAATAAATTGACTCTAATTTACATACTTAGTAATTTTGTAGTTATTAAAGTCTCTGAAGCTAAAAGCATTTTGAAATGCTTATCTGTGTATAGCACTGTAAAGCATTATAATCAATATATTTTTTCGATAGCGCTTTTTTTGCATGAAATTGCTTTTTTGGATAACCCGATCCATGGTTCAGGAGTGTGGGAAACGGCGAAGGAGGCCTCGCAAATTCCACTAAAATCTAGCGGTACCCTAGGGCATCTAGGATTCAACTTTTGCATTCTTCCCTGGTGTTTCCGACTCTGACGGTGGGAAGAAGCAAACAATACAATCTCCCTCCCACGTCCGTTAGCATCCTTCAGTAACTGTCTCACAGAAGGGGGCCACTCCCACTTAACATCACTCTCTGCAAAACATTGTGCATGCAACGCTCTTTAAAGAGAGGTCCACACCAACCAGCGCCACCGAGAGGTTATGCAGAGGTTCCCAGAGTCTGTTGCTATGTGGGTTCGCAAGATATTACCCAAGCTCTGGAAATACTTATTACTAGCTGAACTCGCAACATCATTTGCGTACAATGTGTTTTGGTAGCATTGTTATTAATTTAGGCTAATTGTTTTACAAATATCGAAAACATACCCGCACCGCCCTTTGAAGGTAGAATTTCCTAAAATTTACTTTTGATAGATTACATTACGTCAAAAAAAAATTTCGCCAAGTTTTACATACTCTAAAAGATAAAGATTGTAAATGTGAATTTTTTAAATGAGAAAGTTTGAATTTCTTTTAATTAACACCCCCGCAACCCTCCTTGCGGGAGGAATTTCGTAAAATCCGTTCTTAGCTGACCTCTACTCGGCAAAAGGAATATTCCTGCCAAATTTCAAATATCCAGACCTTATGGTTCCAGAGATATCGTGAGTCAATAGATTATTCAAACTTTCAGTCGTTAACAAACTCCGTTTTTTTCCGACCCAAGTTTAAACACGTTTTTTAAATTGTTAGTGACACACAAAGTTAATATAGTTTTACAAATAAATTTACATTTTTAAAAATTTTACAGCGCCATATTGAAAGCTCACGTAAAATATTATTTATAGCTTTTTATTCTATAAAAATATTCGAAGAACTATTTATTTATAATTTCAAAATCTTAAGAGAGATAAAAAAATAAGTACCAGGAGGATATAGCGTACAAAGGCGGACTTACGCTTGGAGCGATCTCCTCCAGACAACCTTAAAAACTAACGAAACAAACCAAAACAAAATAACGTAATGCTTATTATTACTTGTTTAAACACATGAAGCGTTTTTACTTTCAAATTTGTGTAAAAAATAGTTGGGCTAACTTTAAAACTACGATTTCTAGTTTTTAAACTTTAAATTACTTAATACTTTAATTGAAATGAACATCATGAAACGTTGAATCATAATAAATCTAATCGGGCGTCAACTGTCAAAACTCGCACATCACGCATATAATTGATTATTGAGTTACAACACTTTTGAATTGAACGCAATTTTTTTGCGATAAAATGTGTCAGATTGTTTTATTTATTGTGAATTGATGGCACACTAATGTATGGGTGTGCTTCGCTTAGTTAGTAACGTGATCGATTCCTGAACTAATGTTATGGGCCCGACTGCAGGCGTTTAGTAAGCAATCAAACCAGCAAGGCGTGCCTTAAAACGTGCTTGTATTATAACGGTGTTTGAAAACGGTGGGGTATAATTTAACCGCACCAAATATGCATTTGTTGCCCTCTCTCGTACGTTACTGTGAAATTTTGCCGCACGAGTAGAAGTTCCGGGATCTTAAGCAATAAATATATAGCAATATCTTTAAGGATGGAGTTTTGTATTCACTTTCATATCCTTCATATTTTTAAAGTCGCTCACTAATTTGTAGGTTAAGTAAAACTATTCTCATTATATTACACACTTTCTATGACTCTTAATACAATACTAACCGTTGATACAAACTAAGAATTGTCACTAGGCGAATATCCCTTCATTCTACTGTGCTACCTTTCTTATACCAAACGCCCCATTCAAGAAATAATAAGTCCACCAATCACCGTCGTCGTGAAAATGTCGACTAAACAGAAGTGTAGATTAAATTTGTGCATGTAAACGTTTCACTGATATAATTACAAAGACCTCAGCATAATAAACAAATATAGTAATTTAATAGCAATCCACAAATAAAATGATCGCTAACAATATATGCGTGATGTACAAAGAACAGTTTTTTGAAGTGAAAACTTTAGCGTCGTTGTGATGAAAACGATAAAAAACAGTAAAAGAGATACACACATACACCCATAAGATTTTATGTGTGGTGGTAAGTGATGATACAGTCTAAGATGGTATCTTACTTGGTAAGAGGTTGTTATAATTGGTATTAGACTAGTATTTTATTATTTCTTAACCTCCTCCTATCCTCGCAATATTTACGTGCAATTCTTGGTCATCAATCAATAAATTGAAGCAAGCATTTCACGCCGCTATAAGATACAGGAAATAATAAACTCTCTAAACTGTATAAACACGCCCATATATCGAGGCCTTTAAATTATACTTCGAAAGAACTCTGATAAACAAATACCCTGTTCAAAGCGTGCAAGAACATCAAATAGTTGAGATTAACATCCCTTTGCGTTTGTTTATGCTTCCTTTAAGACGTCCCCTTGTAAATTTTAATATACCCTTTTATGTATATCCTTATGAAAACATCGTAATACGGTACATACAATAAAACGTATTGAACGATCTGAATAACGTCTGTATAATATTAAATTTGTTAAATGTGTTATTTTTGAGAAATCTTTCTGCAAATCCAATATATATAAATCAATTGCTGTTCGTTAGTCTCGCTAGATCTCGAAAACGGCTGGACTGATTTGGTTAATATCAGGTTTTTAATTATCGGTGAATAAATATGAAAAAAAATATTCTTGGATTTTAGCAAAAACCACAATTCTTTCCCATAGAAACTATTCTAAGGGAAAGAATACTATATGTGTCTATAGAAATATTGATATTTATGTATAATATATATATATATATATATATATATATATATTATATATATATATATATATATATATTATATGTAGATATATCATTAACAAATATCTTATATAATTATAAACAAAAATTTCTATTTATATATTATATTTAAGTTTCTGGCGCTGTGCTTCTTAACATAATAAGGTGTTCTAGAAGAGCTTGCTTGTAGCAATAAGACCGCCTTTACACGCTATAATTATAGTAATACGTATCTTAATTTATATGTCTTTTTATTTTTTCTTGTGTGCAATAAAGTGTTTTCTTGCTCTCCCTCTCTCTATTCCTACCTGTCAAGCCATTGATGTTCGACCCCACGTTTAGAAATCAATTAATTATTATTCAATAGGCGTGCATTATATATAGAACAACTGAATTCCATATAAATTAAAATTAATAATATGAAATAAGTATTTCTGTAACTATTAACATAAACATTAAACTTCAATGTACTCTGCTTACACGATTCCTTGTTTCAATCGTAAATAAAATATTTATAGAAGCTTGTCCCCTACAAATTATTGTAAAAATACTTTCTTCAGATATACGCCTTATGTGACTAAATTCTTAAACGGCAGAACCGATTTTGATAAAAAAATGTATGCTCACAAACGGTGATGGAATGTTTAGTTTAATAATAGAAAAATAATAATGTTACATTAACCGACATAAGTAAGTAATGTAAGTAGCAGCCCATTAAAATTTTTAAATACCACTGCTGGGCACAGGCCTCCTCACTCAGAGGAGCGAGGGTTTTTTAGAGTATAGACCCGCAACGCTGCTCCACTGCGGATTGGCAGGCATAGTACACAAGTGCACTCTCTATTCCTTCACTCTCATAGTCCGATGTGACGGGAATCCGACGCGATCGGAGAGAGATTAGGCGCAGGACCGACGGCTTAACGTGCTCTCCGAGGCACGGGGGTGGATCGCACCGTCAACTTCCCAACTTCGAGCTAATATTGAGAAAATCTTAATAGAAAACTCAAAATTGAATTTTGAATTGGCCCGACCGGGTCTCGAACCCAGGACCTCATGTCTGTAGTCGAAGATGCTAACCACCAGAACAATGAGCCAGTTATTAACTGACATATCGTCGGTTAATGTAACATATTTAACTTCTTGATATTCAATTTTAAAGGGTCACGATGCCTGATAAATTTTGGTTAAAACGTTTGATTTATTAAAAAGTATTACACAGTTTAATCCGTTGTTCAAATTAAAATAATAACTAGAAATATACGTTATTCAAACACGCAAGGGTCTGAATATTTCAAACTAACCATAGAAGTCCTTATAAAATCAGAAAGTGGAATAACATACCAAAATTGAATTATTACAAAACTTTAATAAACTGAACCCACCCCATGAACCGTTTGGAATTTAATTAATTTAAAATTACTGTATACCCGTAATATCTTTAAAATGGAATCATATGCGGTGAAAATTTAAATATTTAAGCAGTCATTCATAAATCTAATCAATTGAATCCGCTATTTTGGATACAATTAAACTCAAAAGACAAACTGAAAGTAAGTAGCAGGCTATTATCGTCCCACTGCTAGACGCAGACCTACCGCACTCAAAGGAGAGAGGGTTTCTAGAGCATAGACCCACCACGCTTTTGGATTAAGAAGTTTAGATACCTATTGAATCAGCCAGAGAGTTATGTATGTAAAGCAGAAAGTTGTCTAAATAGTCTTTCTTAGTTATAATTTAATTATATTACATTAAAAGGTAGCAGCAGCCTCTACGTCTCACTGCTAGACAGACTTATTTATTCAAAGAAGATACGATTTATAGAGCATAGACCCACCAAGGAACTACATTACGGGTTGGATAAACGTGCTCCAGAATAGCCAATGGAATACGCAAGATTCTTTACGACATTATGCTGAGCACGGTTAATTATTGATAATAAAAATTATACACTTCAAAGTTATAAAGATAACTTAGTAGTACTTGCCCAGGATTAGAATCCGATTCCTGGGAAATCACGGGTATTTACTTAAGTAAGGTCAGTTGCAGGGCAATGATGTCCCAATGCTGGGTACAGGCCTCCTCACTCATAGGAGAGAGTGTTTTTACCACGCTGCTCCAATGCAAGTTGGCAGATATTATACACAAGTGCAGTTTCTTTTCTTTCATTCTCTTAGACCGATGTCACAGCAACCCGACACTACCGGACAGAGATCAGGCGCTGGAACGACGGCTTAACGTGCTCCCCGAGGCACGGGGGTGGACCACACCGCCAACTTGCCAACTTCGGTTAAATCCTGAGAATTTCTTAACAGAAAACTCAGTATCAAAAAAAGTTATACTATTAGACTGGTGCTCAGCAATATCTTAACTATGAATGATTTCATATAAATAACGCGTAATTCCTATATAAAAAATACTGATTTATCCAACTTCAAAACTTAGCCAAGTGTAATTTTTCCTTTCACAAATGTCGAGTTCATAAAAACAATTTTGCCGAAATGAAATCCCGAAATTAGCTGGCGGCTTGAAATTCAAATTTTCAAACGGACGCGGTTATAATTCTGGAGATAGGTATTACCTTCTATAATCAAAGTTTTAATCACATTTGAATATCTTTGGATATGTATTATATATTACTTAATGTCGACGGTCTATTGCTAAGTCCCTTTTACCCGAGATATACAAATTCATTTATTGATCAAGAAGTTGAGTTTAATTTTTTGAAATGAAACTTCTTTAGGCACATGAGTGTAAAATTTTTACGTATGAAACGCGTGTGCGTCACGAAGATGTGCAGCGTTATTATGCTATTTCGATTGAAGGTTAGGTACTTTTAATAATTAATTTAAACATGTGGCGTTTTAATTTACCACCTGTCATTTAATAATAGAATATACTATTTTTCATAAAATATAAAATAACAATTTTTCATAAATTCTCTTTTCTAAATTGGAAATTCAACAACGAAGTTTAATTAATAATTTTTAATATTGACAAAAAAGCATTTAACATTTTTGTTTATAATTTGTCATTTGAGTTTTTCAATAAATTAATTATGTTTATTTTCGATACTTGAAATATTTTAATGACAATTAAATTGTTAACATATCTTCCTTTTTCCCTCCTACTAAGTCTCGGAAATCTAAAGTTTTACATTTGTATAAATATAAAGAAGTTTCACCTCTGACGTGTACTTTGTACGCACGCACTTTTAATTTTTTCATATACATTTTGACGGCCTCGCTGGTGCTATGATATTACAAGAGGCCATGAATTCGATTCCCAGTAGGACAAATTTATTTTTATTGCATTTTCTAATTTTTCTGAGGACAGGTGGGTGTCTTCGGTCGTGGCTAGGTATCACTCTGAAAGCAATGAGCAGCAAAACAAATAGCGGTCTGTTTCAATGATATGTAGAAACCTTCTTGGCAGGTTGACGCTTTTCGATGAGTAAATTCGAGATTACAGTCAAGCCCAAACCGGTTACTAATAAAAAAATGGAGAAAATATGAAGAATAAACATTATTATTTTCATCAAATAGTATTACTTCATATTAGCCAGAGATATATGTTTTATGAATGTTAATTCAAGCGTGCAATAACAATAAATTATAGTAGGTTAGAAAAATAAATTAATGGCGAGTCAAAGTATCGGATCGACACCTGCTGGGTGGAACCCGATGGTTGGACCTCCGCGGCAAAGATTTGCATAATATTATGTCATCATATTAATATCTTTAAATTTTTCACAAAAATGTTTTATAAGGAACTCAGAATATTACAGATAAGCTTTAAATTTTCAAAGAGCACGTTCACAATACAATCGCTGGAAACTATAAGATTATTATTTTGCTACATAATTCAGTTTACAAATTTAATTACTTTTCAAATGAGTGAGTCTGTTGGTCTATTTATTACATTTACATGTCTTAATCTTCGCAACAATTTCGATTGATTTGAATGTTATAAAGACAGACGGGATCTTTAAAACAGTATTGTATCGAGAATCTAAAACATTGATGGAGAAAGTTTGTATTAAAAGGAAAGAAGAGAGAAAGAAAAATGATTGCTGTGGATTTAGTAAATAAATAAATAAATAAAAATGCTTTATCGCACCATAAAACTTATACTAGATTTAAAATTATCCATCATTTTAAATCAATTATTTCATATATAAGTTAAATTTATGTAACGTCGAAATAGATTACATTTGTTCATTGAAGAGTATCCGAATTAAAAAATAGTGTATTAAAACGATTGCTATATGAGAACAATATTCCATTATAGTAGGATTTTATTGCACTACTTAATAAACTATCATATACAGTAAATATATTAATTATTTAAGTTAAAACATATGAATAAAGATATCAAATAATAACGATATATAATCCATTAGAACATTTAAAAACTCATTTGCATAAGATCCAATTTTAACGTACAATAACCACTTGACTATAAAGGTTATTCGTTCTTCAGCATCACCCACGCATTATTTACATAAATTAGGCATTCTGATTAATGTTATCCAATACGAAAAACATATAAAACTACAACAACAACGCCTGTTTATTTATGCTCGGAATTCATAGTGAAATTAAGTTTCCTTCCTAGTTTCTGAATCGTGCCCGTTGTCCATATATCTTATATTTTATTGTATTAGTACGTCTTACCGGTTATGTCTTGGGATACCGTAAATATACCAACGAACGTCCCATTGGTAACGTTTAGGGGCAATTCCGACCAATAAAGGAGTGAGCGTGGGAGTTAACATGACCAAACATTGCAGGTCTCGCTTGTTCTGCCAATACACAATTTTCTGTCTAGTACGTATTGTTAAAATAGAATAGATAGATCAGTCTTTTGCGAGACAATTAAAGTTTTACGGTCTTGGTGGCGTGTTCGCTTTAATAGCAATGGTCCCGGAGTTCGCTTCTTAACAGGGCAAATATAGGAAATTATGTAATCTAATTTCTCTGTCTGGATTGGTGGAAAACAAGTAGCCATTCATTGAGGAGGAATCGAAACATCACTAAGACCACGAAATCCAGACTCGTAAGGACACTGATCTTCCCCATATTTTTATACGAGAAGTGGAAAGACAGGAAATAGATGCTCTAGAAATGTGGTGTCGGAGAAGAATGCTTGGCGTTTCTCGTACGGACGTTTCGATATTTTAAGAACTCGGCATCAAGCAGCGTCTATTTTCTATAGTACAATCTCGCATCCTGACTTTCTTTGGGCACGTCTCTCGGCGTGGCAATCAGTCCATCGAACGCCTCGTTGTTCAGGGAAAGGTAGAAGGCAACAGACTGCGTAGGAGGTCACCTACTCGATGGACTGACCAGATCAAATGTGCTCTGGGAAGCTCGTTGAACGAATGCAGCAGGGTGACCTCAAGCAGGGAGAAATGGCAAGCCGTCGTCATGCGCTCAAAATCTGCCCACTCCGTAACTTTATAACGATCACAACCGCTCTGTTAAGAGAGTAACAGTTAAGAAGAAGAGAATATTATCTTTTGCCAGGTTAACTCATCTTCATCTTAGACTATATCGTCAGCTACTATCAGGTGCGAACATAATCATAAGGTAACTTGCAAGAAATAAAAATAACATCATGATCGATTTACGACTAAACAAGTAACGCCATCTATCATATTATATATAATGTATACTATGTTATAAGTATTTGTATAAATACACATCGACATATTAAGCTATACATAAATAAAAAGGTTTGACCTCATATGATATGAAATATATTTGTGTGTATATTCGTTTTATTATACGTTTATTTTTTCTCTCCATCAAAATTCTGTACCTAAACCACATGTCAATGAAATACTCTCAAAATAAAATTTTAAATCTTCTTCATTCAGATTCAAAAAGCACTTTTGAATCGTCAGTAGTCTGTCCGTTCGTAATAAATCGACCACCGGTTCGGAAAGTTGATTCCGTTGAGAAGAAACCGGCAAGAAACTCAACGGTTACTCTTTCAAACATAGATTTTGTACGTTACAATGTGTTTAGCTTTCATATGCTGAACTGAAAGCAAGTTCAAATATCTCTGTCGCTTAAATAATCTTCGACATTATAATATGCCTTCTGTTATAGAACGTTTTTAACATATTTATTAGAACTACGTGGGGGCAAACCCAAAAGTTATTCGGGTATCTTATTAAAAATTCTTATGTTCAACCCGACTCGTCACGATATCTCTGGAACCATAAGGCGTAGAGACTCGAAAATTGGTAGATATATTCCTTTTACCGAAAAGAGGTCAGCTAAGAACGGACTTTGCGAAATTTCATACGGAAGGAGGTTTACGGGGATATTAACTATTGACTCATTGACGCATCACGATATCTGTGGAACCATAAGGCGTAGAGACATGAAATGTGGTAGGAATACTCTTTTTGCTTAAATTAATGAAAATGCTACCCAAAAAACATTCCACGCAGACGAAGTCGTGGGTTCAGCTAGTATATATATAAATCTCATTTAGTAAGCTGCTTCTAAATACTGGACCATTATTTTACTTTTTTGTAGGTATACAGGAGTCAGCTGCAATGTCCAAAATACATCAACCTTACGTTTAATAAAAGTTTGTCAGGAATAATCTTTTACTGACGGGAGGCTTCAGCAGTGGCTAGATATCATCCTACCTGCAAATAGCTAATGTGCCGCTAATCAATAGATTTGCAATCCCGTACGATACCGTGTAGAAACCTTAGATAAATGACCAGATACCGTTATAGCGCATTTCCATCTTAGACTACATCATCGCTTACTATCTGGTGAGACTCGACAGCAAAACATGTCAGCAATAACAAAATCTAGATAATAAATTTATTTGTTAACTCTCTGGATAATCCATTAACTGTTGAAATTGCTCCAATTATTGGCGAGTTGTTTGTTTGGAGCCATGTTTTTGTGGGAGCTTAATTTTCACGACAAGTCCTACAATGTCGATGTGTCAGCCCTGATGAGACGTGACATGCGGCTAAGCTCTTTGATGGTACTTAACACAATAAAATAGGTATAAGTCAAATATTAAATAAAAAAATTTAAATTGAATTTTGATTGTGATTTCAGAACAATTAAAATATCTGATTATTATTTGTTTTCCAATATAACATTTGTATAGGCTTAATAAATTCAAATCTGCTCGTAACCAAAGCGAGCTTTCTTGTTTGTTTTATATGAGTTTATGTATAGTGCACAACTAAGAAAATGCTAAGAATATATCAACATACATACAAGCTAGAGATATATTGTAAATATAAACACATATATTTATATGTTATAATTTATAGTACAAACAGGCAATATTTCTTCTTTATTTTTTCCTGTATTTTCGAAGACATTTATGTCAAAATTAATTAGCCATCTAAATGAATAGGACAAGATCTTACCAGAAATTTGAATTAATTTTGTTTAAATTAATTAATATTTCCATGAGTAGAGACTAATCTCTTACTAGGTATTTACTCGCATTGATACTGGATGATTTCAATATTTTATTAGTGCTTCTCATTTTTTACCATAAATATATAATTTGCATCTCAAATAATTTATATGATTATGATATCAAGCAATTAAAGATTGTTTTTTTTTTATTTTATTGTACTTATGCCACTTTCGTTAGCAGAATAACAAGTATTTCAGATGTTTCGTTTAAAAATAGTTCTTATGCGATGACCATAAAGCTTAAGGATGCTTATAAAGCAGATATTATGTTATTGTATGGATCGGCATCTGAGTATACCTCGTTACTATGGAATTTGCTTTCTGAAAACGTAGTTCCACCTGTCGCAATTCGCGATGGAAGAAAAAACTATTTAATGTAGAAGTTTAAGGTACCTTTGTCAGCCTTAATTTTTTTAAGTCTTACAGAAGCTCAAACCTCAATCCAATATTACTGTATGTTAGAAATGACCCGTCTCCACAAATTTCGGTTTAAAAGTGACCTGGTATTTACTGCTTATAAAAGTGAAGGTAGCTTTAAATTGAGTCTTATTCTTTAATAGAAAGAAAAGCTGTTTTTGTTCGTAAATGTATCTTTAACATTCAAACATATTAACTAAAAAGTTCCTTTTTAATAATTACAGACTTATATACCATAAATGTATAAATTTTTTCACGGTAGCAATATCTTCATAGAATACTGTTAAACATTTTTCTCATTAAATAAAAGCTTATAATGTGTCATATTTTTCACAATATTTTTTTTTATACATATACACGATTTTGCGTATAAATCAGTTAACACGGTTTTATGGGTGAGTTTAAATTAACTAAGCAAAGAAAAGGTTTTAGTCATGTGTTCATTTGCAAAGTGAAACATACGATGAGCGTATTTGAATAAAGGCATTTCTTAACTCTCTGTAAATCAGAAATAATTGTTATTTAATATGATGATAGTCATCAAAACGGTTGATTTTACAGCCGTAATATTAATTGTATTAAAGGCTGATACAATATGTAGTAATTGACGCAAGTAATATGTAACCACTGAGTTCACCACAAATAGGTCAATAGGGCTCTTGTTCACGGACTAGACACTTAGCTGGTGCTCAACTTAACCTTTAGATGTTTACTTATGAAAGTGACTTTATGTACAGCCAATAATCTTTGAATACGAAAACAAATGCGAGTATGTTGATAATATTTAGATGGATTAGTGAGAGAGAGAGAGAGAGAGAGAGATAGAGAACACTTTATTGCACACAAAATAAAAATAAAAAGACATTAGACTAGGATACTTATGACTATAAATTAGAGCGTGCAAATGCGGTCTTATTGCTACAAGCAATCTCTTCCAGACAACCTTATTATGTAAAGAAGTAGACTCAAATAAATAATAAGGCAGAACAACGACAGAAACTCAAGTATAATGTATAAAAAAAAATTTGTTTATAACTATATAAGATATTACATAAAAAATAAATATTAATACATTTATCTATCTATCTATAGATACATACTGAAAATATAAATACAAAAGATATGAAAAAAATATACAATATAAAGAAAATGAAATGATATAAACGTATATATAGTGAGTAGATTCGCAAAACTTGTTAGTGCAAAGCGGAATTAAAAACAAATATGTTGATAAGAAATAAAACTCAATTCCTACTTATTATAATTACTAACGCTGTCTACTACAACTTTCTTAAAACCTGTGCCTAAAAAACCTTATATTAAATTTCTGAAAAACAAATAAATCTGAACTTGATAAATATAAATAGAAATTTTAACAAAAAAAGAACCGCCTTCGAAACAAACTTACAAATATGACGCCGACTCGGAATATAAAAATACGAAGAACACTATAAAAGAATACGCAATTATTTCTTACTTTTTAGAGCAAATTAATATATTTGTAAGTTTGCTTTGAAGGCGGTGCTATTTTTGTTAAAGTCTCTTTTTATTTTTTTATTTTTAGTGAATCTGAAATAAACTAACAAATTTTTCTCAATATGTGTACACCTAAAAACGTGTTGCTATGCAGCAACAAACGTAAGCTCATTGCTATTTGATTATAGACACTTAAAATTTTCTGCCATAAACCGCACCCTTACTGTAAGCCGTTGAGGAGATCCATTGATCTTCATATTTAACTACGACTAGCACTTGACCATACCGAAGTTACGGTAGGCAACTCGAATATCTGGATAACCTATAGAACATCTGCAGAGTATCGTTCATTTGCTCCTAAGAATTGAAGAGTTCCGTCACTTTGTCATGGATTCCATCATCAGAACCTAACCAATCTATCATAAAACAACCCTTGAAGTATACCCTTTCCAATAAAAAACAAATCTTCGAAATCGGTTGGCGTGATCTTGAGTTATTCGTCCATTTGTCACGCACATGCTTATGCAAATTTAACACTTATCCGGTTTTCTCATGAATGCCATCATCAGAACTGGATTAAAAAACAATGGGACCTTATGACGAGCACCACCTTTCATTTAAAAAAAAATCATCAAGATCTTCCACCCAGTCGGGATATCTCCCGACGTTTGTTTGTTACGTCAGAAAAAAAATACAGACGAATTGATAACCTCCTCCTTTTTTTGAAGTCGGTTAAAAATGTATAATATATTATTAAATGTAAACTTAAAGTAAAAATTTAATAACGTTATTAAGTCCATGATACGTCGTTAGTTAGTCTATTTTTCAAAGATTTGGACATAAATATAAAATAAATAATAAATGTGTTAGTCTTTCATAGCGTTATTGATATTGAATAACAATCATTCTAAGTTGTTATAACTTTCCAATTCAAATTTACAAAAGAGCAAAAAGGTCTACGCAATGTGTGTTTTGTAGTAGTATAGTTTATTATTTGAGGACATTTTTTGCTATTTAAATACATCTATCTTTACCCACTTTTACTGTAGTTACGATCCTAAAAACTATGGTTTAAATTCTATGTTCGGATTGAAATTCAAATTAGATTAAATAGAGATTATTATATCAAAAGTTACCGAGTTACATGAACGTGCCTTTACACGGAACAGAGCATATTAGTAGAGGAAAACATTCTTTAAATACTAAGGACATGTTTTTGTAAAATATTTCGTGAATCTTTTGAATGAACGCTGATAAAAAGGGTGTTTGTATTTTGTGGGTCCGGTCCCGATTTGAATCATAATAGTGTTTGAAATTTATTTGGTCGTAAAACGAGAGTGTTACCGGGTTGGCTTATGTGACAAAGGTTTTTTTATCGTGCCCGGTGAGCGGTCGTAAATTGTACTTCGCTTGTCAAAGCAGAGTGGTGTGATGCAGACCAATCTGTTTATTTTCATAACACACTACGTTATGAATAACTGTTTGAATAGCATTAGGTTCTTTATCAAGTATTTTAAATATTTCAAATATATGCAAAGTTCTTTTTGTATATTTCAATTTCCCTACTATTACTTTACAATCTCCCTATTCATTCAATTATATCATGTTAAAATTTCCACTCGAAAACAAATAACCATAAAACAAAATGAGCCTTTATGGTTTTTTTTAAATATAAACTTAAAGTATATTATCGGCAATCGTTTCTTCCTTCCTCTGTACCTATCCTTTGCTGTACATAGCAATTTTGGTCCTGCTACTTTCTTTAGATCGTCTTCCCATTGCTCTACTGGTCTTCCTTTACTTTTTTTGCTTTCCCTGGGTTATTATTAACCCTGGTCCATTCAGTTAATATTTCGTCCATTTTTCCTTCTTTTCTTTCACCATGTGTCTTCCATTGCCACTGTAACTTTCTGCAAACTGAATTTACTTTTCTGAATTTGGTCTTTTCTTTTATTCTTTTTAAATTTATTATGTCTATTCGCCTTATTCCCAAAACACTTTTCTCTATTCCAATATGACAGATATTTTTTTATTTTGTTGTTGCTCGATAAGGTCTCAACTTGGGCATATGTCAGACATGGTGTTATGCAAGCGTTGAACACTTTTTGCTTCTCTGACATTGGCATCTCTTTACTTTTCATATTATTTCCCTCAATGACCAGAATCTTTTTCAAGTGTTGGCTATTTCTTTCTGCTTGTTTTCTGTGGGTGACACTATTGCCCAAGATAAATGTACTCGTTTACGTATTGTAATTGTTGATTACTGATTGTAATAGTTTCTTTTTACACTTTCTTAAACTTGTAGTGGATGATATCCAATGTCAATACAGCGTTTTTCAATATAAATTTATAAATTAAAAATATTTTGCGAAGGACGATGCAGCGCTACTTATGGAAAGCTTTAAAGTTTCTTTTTATGTAACAAATTTAGGATATTCGTGCTAGATAGCTAAAGAGTTGACTATTTTTTTTTTATATTATTTGTCGGTATACTCTTTAAACTACATGTATTACATACAATATTTTCTGACACAAATATTTACTTCCTGATCTAAATCTCTTTTAAATATGACTAATAACTAACAAAAAAATATTTAAAAATTAAATAAATAGTAATTTATATAAGTTTTCACCATAGTTATTCAAGTAATATAACTATATATAGTAGATTTATATAAACTTAGGGTACAAATAATGAATTGAACATTTTTAAACTACATTCACTAATAGAAAAACTAAAATCATTGAAATTAAACAAATTATTTTTTTCTTTATATGCGTAAATATATAAATGAAGTTTCTGTTTATGATTACGAAACAGACAATAATTCTTATACTATATGATACTGTGTATATATCTGTACAGGCTTATCTTAAAACAATTAGGCCTATATTGACGATTCATTTGCAGAAAAGAATTAAAGGCAGATTGGATTTCGACGAAACTTTATTATTAATCCTGCGAGAAACCAAAAATATTATTTGGACGTTGTCACTAAATATATAAAAATTCTTCTATCAATTCTAGATAAAAAACCAACTATCTCTTTGACAGTCTGACTGTCGCAATCTAAAAGTACAAGTAACTTTAATCTTCAAAGCAAAATCACAGCAAACATGTATAGTCAGAGTAGCAAGATTAACAATAATTGTTACTACAATTCTTTTAGAATTATATTAAAATAAATATTTCTATCTAATATACATAAAGCTTTAGAACTGACAATATATTATGCATTCTATGCTACTTCTCTTCAACGAGCAAGTATTCCGTGTTCCTTACGTGTTCCTTGAAATGACACAGATTGTTGCAGGTTTGTAGCTTGTAAAAGCTAACCCTGAGTGTAATAAAATACCATTTCAACTTATATTAAAATTTAAACTGGCGTAGAAAAATATAACAATGCGTGCACGTTTCCGTAAAATACCTGAGATTTCAGTTTTACATGGGAAATGTTAATAGTGCTTTTATTCATTCAATTGTTAAAAATGAAACGAAGAATGACATACGACGACATATATTACGTTAGAATATGAAAACAATGTTTTTGACTTTATTTAATTATCTGTGAACTTGTTAGTTTTCTGTAGAAGCAGCTGTCATATGACAGAACATGCCCTAAAATGTTGTTTTATAATGTGTTAATTTATAATTATTGTGGTTAACATTAAATTTAAAACAAAATTGTGTTGCTCTGGAAAAAAGTAATTTTATTTATATTTTATCCACTTTACACTTACAATATCCTTCTTTAATATTCGTCGTCGTCGTCGTTGCTTCAACCGATGGACGTCCACTGCTGGACGTAGGTCTCACGTAATGATGTCCACAAGGCCCGATATTGCACCGCCTGGCTCCAGCGGCTACCGGCGGCCCTCCTCATATCGTTGGTCCACCTTTTGGGGGTTTTCCCTACACTGCGTCACCCGGTGCGGGGTCACCATTCTAGCTCCTTTGAGCCCCAACGTCCATCGGTTCGTCGGACTATGTGCCCCGCTAATTGACATTTCAGGTTCGCGATTCGTAGGGCTATGTCGGTTACTTTAGTTCTGCTACGGAACTCCTCATTTCTAATTTGATCGCGTAGAGAAACTCTGAGCATAGCCCTCTCCATCGCACGCTGTGTGACTCTGAGCTTCCGCATGAGGCATATAGTCAGCGACCACGTCTCAGCACCGTAAATCATCACTGGAAACACGCACTGTTCGAAGACTCGGGTCTTCAGGCACTGAGGGATATCGGACGAAAATATCTGGCGCAGTTTCTCGAACGCCGCCCAACCGAGTTGGATTCGGCGGTTGACCTCCTTCTCGAAAATAGACCTACCTAGCAGGACTATATGTCCCAGGTATGTGTACTCGTCAACAATTTTGAGAGGTGAGTTTTCAACGATGTCTGGGTGTGGCGGTACATGTATATTAGACATAATTTTTGTCTTATGCGTGTTCATTTATAGGCCCACCTGTTGAGAAACTCTGCTGAGGTCATCGAGCATTGTATTGAGATCTACGAGAGTCTCTGCTATAATGACTACGTCATTGGCAAACCGTTGATGAGTAAGGTATTCGCCGTTGATGTTGATGCCCAATCCGTTCCACTCCAAGAGCTTTCCAAAAAGGTCTTCCAGCGCCGCAGTGAAAAATTTCGGGGAGACAACGTCTCTCTTTAATTACAATTATTTCCTGGAAAAGAGAAACAACACTTAAGGTTATAATTTTTTAGCATTTCCTAACAATTACCGCTTTATGTCCTGTCATATATCAGCTGCTTCCGTGGAACAACAAATTCACGGATATCTAAATAAAGTAAAANAAACAAAATTGTGTTGCTCTGGAAAAAAGTAATTTTATTTATATTATATCCACTTTACACTTACAATATCCTTCTTTAATATTCGTCGTCGTCGTCGTTGCTTCAACCGATGGACGTCCACTGCTGGACATAGGCCTCACGTAATGATGTCCACAAGGCCCGATCTTGCGCCGCCTGGCTCCAGCGGCTACCGGCGGCCCTCCTCATATCGTTGGTCCACCTTTTGTGGGGTTTCCCTACACTGCGTCACCCGGTGCGGGGTCACCATTCTAGCTCCTTTGGGCCCCAATGTCCATCGGTTCGTCGGACTATGTGCCCCGCTAATTGCCATTTCAGGTACGCGATTCGTAGGGCTATGTCGATTACTTTAGTTCTGCTACGGAACTTCTCATTTCTAATTTGATAGCGTAGAGAAACTCCGAGCATAGCCCTCTCCATCGCACACTGTGTGACTCTGAGCTTCCGCATGAGGCATATAGTCAGCGACCACGTCTCAGCACCGTAAATCATCACTGGCAATACGCACTGTTCGAAGACTTGGGTCTTCAGGCACTCAGGGATATCGGACGAAAATATCTGGCGCAGTTTCTCGAACGCCGCCCAACCGAGTTGGATTCGGTGGTTGACCTCCTTCTCGAAAATGGACCTACCTAGCTGGACTATATGTCCAAGGTATGTGTACTCGTCAACAATTTCGAGAGGTGAGTTTTCAACGATGAGTGTGGCGGTACATTTATATTTGACATAATTTTCGTCTTATGCATGTTCATTTGTAGGCCCACCTGTTGAGAAACTCTGCTGAGGTCATCGAGCATTGTATTGAGCTCTTCGAGAGTCTCTGCCATTATGAATACGTCATTGGCAAACCGTTGATGAGTGAGTTATTCGCCGTTGTTGTTGATGCCCAATCCGTTCCACTCCAAGAGCTTAAAAAGGTCTTCCAGCGCCGCACTGAAAAATTTCGGGGAGATAACGTCTCCCTTTAATGTTAATTAATTACAATTATTTCCTGGAAAAGAGAAACAAAACATAAGGTTATAATTTTTTAGCATTTCCTAACAATTACCGCTTTATGTCCTGTCATATGTCAGCTGCTTCCATGGAACAACAAGTTCACATATATCTAAATAAAGTCAAAACAATTTGTTAACAAACATATAAAATCAATTATATTTTCCACTTAATAAGTAGTATCATTGGGTAAGTATGAATTTATTATAATCTACTTTTAAATAAAGGTTTAGTATATATCTCTACCTAAAGGCAATCCTTATAACTGCTGTAACATAAAAATAATATCCTTTTGAATAAATTTTGTAAGTCATCAGAATCTTATATCATAATTGGTGTTACAAATATAATTTCACAGATTTTGACGGAAAAAAACACGCTGGATAACAGCCCTTGCCTACAATTAAAATAATTATATTAACTAACACAAATTAATCGTCTGTGTTACTAAACATGGAGTTAAGCTGTACGACAAATATAAATAAATAAACATATAAAATGGCTTTTTCGTTTGCATAAGGTTCAGTAACAACGGGCGGCTTAATGTAATCAAAATTAACGTTCATTTTATTTCTAAATTATTCTTCTCAAAATAGAAGTAACAAATTTACAAGCCCCACTGAGCCATCGATGTTTTATCGCCAATTCTTGCAAATGCGGGAATTTACTGCCCAATTTAAAATGGATAAAATTTTATGACTAATGTCCCCGTCTTACGATCGTTTTGACACATCAATATTATATTATTTTTCTGATTAAGTATTGGCAGTTATTGATCTGAAATCACCATATCAAACGCGTGGGTAGTGGATAAGCTATATTTATTATACTTAGACTACACCTATACTAGTCTATTACTGGACAATACCGATAGGGTTTCATATTGGGATATATTAGAGTGTGCTTAAACAAAATTATGAGCAGAACAAACGAGTGAAAGTTACATTCAAATTAGATCCATTTTCTTGGTTTTATACAGACAAATTTTTGTGTAATGTCCATTATTCTTTTCATAACAGATGCATTTTCATAAACTTATAGAAGTATTACATTTTGGGGTTCATGTATTTCCTATAAACTGAAATTGACTGACCATTGCGGGTGTATAGCAAATAAATTATGAATGACTAGCTTTTAAGGCAGAAGTATTAATTGGGCATTAACTTTCATGTTATGTCCCAATGCTACGTTTGATTTGATAACGACTTACTTTTCTTCTTCTAATGTATGTTACTTTATTTTATAAATTTTGAATGATACTGAGCTGAACCATTTGGCTATGTCAAGCTTGTTTGAGTAAAGTCGGCTGTCGTCAATGAAGGGATCGTAAAAGATATAGTCATTTAATTTCAAAAAGTATTTTGATTCTTTATTATCAATACATTGTAACTGCCTCATTGGTATAGTGGTTAGCATTTTCGACTACAGACATGAGGTCCTGGGTTCGAGTCCCGGGTCGGGTTAATTCGAAAATCGATATTGAGTTTTCTATTACGATTTTCTCAACATTTGCCCGAAGTTGGGAAGTTGGCGGTGTGATCTAATCCCGTGCCTCGGAAAGCACGTTAAGCCGTTGGTCCTGCGCCTGATCTCTCTCCGGTCGTATCGGATTCCCGTCACATCGGACTATAAGAGTGAAGAAAATAGAGAGTGCATTTGTGTACTATGCCTGCCAATCCGCAGTGAAGCAGCGTGGTAGGTCTTTGCTCTACAAACCCTCGCTCCTCGGAATGAGGAAGCCTGTGCCCAGCAGTGGGACGTCAAAGGGCTGCTACTTACTTTTACATTATTTATAATAATTTATACACAATTATGTATAGTAAATTATGTTTACTTTATGATTATAACTCTGGACTTGAATGTTTTTATTTCAGTTGTGGTTTTAAAGACACTTCCAAGTATTTTTTTTAGATATGGAAGAAAATAATAAAAAGTACAAAGAGTTTGCTGCGAATCCAAATTAGACACTTTTATTGTCGACCAAAACCGAACTGCAATAATACTTTTCCTTTAATATTACGAGTTCAAAACGGCGTACAATGAGCAATTTGAGTCAACATAAAGAGGCTGTTGTAGTCCTAATTTAGTACAATCATTATGCATATTGCACGCCTCACTTGCTTTGTTTCTCGATAAACAGTGCCCGTTTTCCGCCGAGTTTTCCCTTTCTCGCTTTTTTATTATTAAGGGCCCGCATTACCTGAGGATATAAATTCAACGTGTACGTTAGTACGCTTTCTTTCTCTTGAATCTTCAGTAATTTTTATTACCCTAGTTTCAGCATCTATAGCTAAAATACGATGTATTTATTTTCGTTTCAAATGTAGTGAAATATAGTATATTTCTGTAATAAATAGTCGCACATTTGAATCAATCAATCAATCAATTTTATTTAAAGTCTGTATTTTCTTTTGTCATATTTAAAGTATAGGCGACGCTTTAGCATCACTTTAAGTCATTACATTATGGGTTGATTAAAACAGTAATTTTTAATCATCTCTATTATGAAATAGTTTGCTTCTTTTTTGTAATTTTTTCACTTCCAAAGAAGCAATATGTGTAATGTTATTAAGGGCCCCACTGTCCCAGATGTTTAGTTCAACGTATGCATCAGTACCCGTTGTTTCTTTTAGATCTACAGTCAATTTTATTTTCTGCAATTCAAAAGTATGTATCATAGCTTAGTATACAGTAAAGTCTAAATGTGTGTGAGCTTTCATCTTTGCAACTTGGAGGCATACGCAAATTGTTTTTATACAATAATTACATTTTCGCAATCAAACAAACACGTTGTTAACCGATTTATTACATAGTTCTTGTTATCTTCTCTCACTCGCAATTGGAGTATGATTTTATTCAAAGCCAAAGCGTTTAAGGTCCAAATCTAACCCTTTATAATAGACTTTACCTTCATTTCTATCCTCAGGAAAGAATACTAATCTGTTTACAATTAAAAATAATATGGTTTAACTCAAATAATAATTAAATCGTGTTGTTTATGGTAAACATCCTTTGTTAATAATAAATAGGCACGTTGTGTGCGAAATATGAGCAGACGAAAACTAAATTATCATTCACAATATTGTCTTAGCAATATGCCAACGTTATCCAAAGCCCCGCTGAAATAAAATTACTCTTAGCATATTAAATTCAAATCACGGCTCACCGTAATTTTATTCTCCTTTTCACGACGAGATATTCGTGTTGGTATCTTTAATTTGGTTACAATCTGTTTCTGTAGTAAATTTACATAGCCTTTTTTTTTACATTGCTATAATTAACTTCAAACAAGGCATGACATACACACACGCATATTACGTCACCATCTAAGTCAATTTTATCTTGATTTTCAACAATAATAGGCGTTTACTATTTAACGCAGGTTCATTTAAAGTGCCGCAGCCGGCGCCCTTTAACACCGCTGCGTAAAACCGTATCTGTCAATAATAAAAACATATAAGTAACATTTCGACTTACTGTTGACTGACATATAGATTACTCCTAAAATGGAAAATGGGATTTTATTAGATAATTGATGAATGAAAATAATTCTTGATTTTAGCAAAAGATTATTATTATGTTCTACACGCCTGCCAGCAGTTTGGTGGGTCTATGCTCTAAAAGCCCTCTCTTCAACGAGTAAGTGGTCCTGTGCCCAGGAGTGAGAGGTTAAAAGGCTGCATCCATGCAATCCATGAGTATATCAATCAAACAAAACAACATAGATAATTTGTTGAAATGTGAGCCACGTATTACATATTATTTATTTAGGAAATTTCATTGGAAAATGTACACATACAATATTAAGCATCCTAATTACTAAAATAGCCTAACTAGCACAGTAAACTATTATATAAATTTCCAATGGTAACTAAATATTAAACTAAGGAAAACTTAAAACAAGCATAAATATTGAAAAAAAGCCTAATTTTCATATAAAACAATAATAATTTAGCCATTAATTTACCACTTATTGAACTATTACTATTTACGTAAGTTATTTTAATAGTTACTTCCAATTTCTTATGTCAATCCTTGTCATACAGATTTAGGGTAGGAATTAGAATATCCGCAATTCGTACTCATATAATATAAGTACTTCTACATATGTGTGGTAAATATGTTTGTCTAATTTTATTAAATTTTACGCCTTTATGAATAGCAGGATGGTGTCTCAAAAAGCCAGACTGGTTGTGCATGGAGGAGTGTTGGTGCCAACACTTATGTATGGTAGTGAAAGTTGGCTATGGCAGAAGAAGCATAAAAGTAAAATAAATGCGGTAGAGATGAGAGAGTTGAGAAATGAGTGTGTATTGAAACTGAGTGATAAAGTAAGAAATAGTGTGGTAAGAGAACGTTGTGGTATAAAAGAAGATTTAGTGACTAAAATTCATAAAGGTATGCTTAGATGACTTGAGCATGTAAAGAGAATGAATGATAGGAGACTGACCAAAAGGATTTAGGAGTCAAGATCTAATGGAAAAGTTGGAAGGGGAAGATCATGGCGAATGTTCTTGGACCAAGTCCAGGACACGTTAACTAAGGGCCAGGTCAAGAGTACTGAATGACGCGATCTCTGCCTACCCCTATGGGAATGAGGTGTGATGCTACGTATCTATGTCTATAATATAATGCTAATAATCTATATAATTTTCTTTATACGTATACAAATACTTTAATGTTAAACTCGTGTTCAGCATATCAATTAATGTCAGCAAAAGATACTTTAGACATTTCACGAAACATACCACAAGTATTAATGCAAAACAATTTCCATCTTGAGAGAAATTTAGGATTATGAACTTCGAAGTACATTCCGCTGAAATGGAAATGGGCAGGTTGGATCAAAGTTATCAAATGGAATTGAAAATTCTTTCTACACTTAAAGCTTCAGTACCTACGCCATTGCCTCGTTTTTCACTACTTTTTTATTATTCAACTGCCTCATTGGTCTAGTGGTTAGCATGTTCGACTACAGACATGAGGTCCTGGGTTCGAGTCCCGGGTCGGGCCAATTCAAAAATCAATATTGAGTTTTCTATTAAGATTTTCTCAATATTTGCCCGAAGTTGGGAAGTTGGCGGTGTGATCCACCCCCGTGCCTCGGAGAGCACGTTAAGCCGTCGGTCCTGCGCCTGATCTCTCTCCGGTCGTGTCGGATTACCGTCACATCGGACTATGAGAGTGAAGGAATAGAGAGTGCACTTGTGTACTATGCCTGCCAATCCGCAGTGGAGCAGCGTGGTGGGTCTATGCTCTAAAAACCCTCTCTCATATGAGCGAGGAGGCCTGTGCCCAGCAGTGGGACGTTAATGAGCTGCTACTTACTTACTTACTTTTATTATTCAATTCCAACTATTAGTTTATACTTTCCCTATATATCTAGTTCAAATTCTCGATCGTTAATAAAATACATTTTTATTCATCCATTCAAATTCAATTACATTTTTTAATTAATTAAAAAGACCTTAGAAAAATTGTAAAGCAATCAGTTTAAAAAGTATGTACTAGATGGTGCAAGAAGTGACTTCAATTTAAAAGTGTTTAAGTACAAACATATAATGTTTGTTTTGAAAGTAGATATCCTTTATTCAATTGATTATTGGACAGTGTTTTTTTAATTTTTATTTTATCTGCAACATACATATATAATGTCTCTCACAAAATTTTTACAAAATGTAAAAGTAAGTTGTGTAAAAGTTTATCCGATTTTCCTCCTTACAATAAATATTACGAGGAAACCTCTATTAATAAGAATTTGCTAATTTATATTCAATTTGCTGGAAATATTTTCTTAGAAACTCAACAACTTAGTTGATTTTTTGTGACGTTAGAAATTTTGTAAAATTAATAAAGAATTCTCGATTTTCAAATTATTACAATAACTGAGACTCCATTCTAATTTAATTTATGTTACCACGGGCAAAATATTAATTCATCCCCACTCATATAATATTGTATGAATAAAAGTATTAGCTCTAGATTTCTGAAGAGAAACCTAAAATATCCGATCCGATAGGAATCAGACTATTAGAATAATTTATTTCCAGAGAGCATGGGGCGCTCTTTTACAAATTGATGCAGGTTATAAACTTATTTCTGGTAGCTCTGATCGACGGCAGTCTCTGGCTAGGAAGTAGTAGGGAGGAGGTAGAAGGTAGTGAAACTGCAGTCTCATAGAAGAACTATGAGACCGCAGTTTCGCTTAAGAAGGCTCACGAATGAGGTAGGCAAAATGCAGTGGAAGCTCTCTCTCTCTCTTGGGCAAAGAAGGTATTTCATCTAGAAAACCATTGACGAATGCGAAACTGGAACCCCTGATACCATGCTTAAGGATAACGAAGGTTCCACTGGGTTTTATTGGGAATTGCGTGGCCTCCTTCCTCGCCGATTCTACACACCTGGCCTATGGCTCGGGGTTAGTGCCTAAAAGTATTTCCCAGCAAAAGGCGAATCTTTATATAGTAACCAATAATATTCGATGGCCTCGGTGGCGCAATTGTGTGAGCACTTACTTCGCTTACAGAGGTGAATGCTCACACAATTTCTTTTATTCCTGGTAGGGCAAAATTGCATTTTATAATACATCGTTTTCTGGACTGGTGGCAAAGCAAAAAGTTTACCTTCCGATACGGTGCTGTGTACAAACCATAAGAAGTAAATTATCTCTGTCCAAGGTAGCTAGCTTCCATCTTAAACTATATTATCACTTAACATCAGGTGAGATTAAAGTCTCTAACTTATCTACAATAAAATAATTCAAATTCAAAAAACACATAAAGGTGAGTATTACCTAGGAAATAAATAGGAGTTGCTTTTAAGAAATCCGGTGACCACTAAATGCTTTAGTTCTTTCCTCCTAGTACATAATTTATGAGGTTTCCCTCTTACTTACTGAATTCAACCAAGCGTTTTACTTCACTTTATATAAGTATGTACTAACATAACATTCATGTAATAAGATTTTTACAATGCAATAGTAGTTCGTTAACAAAAAAATATGAAAATCTAATTATGTTTAAAAGTACGAGTATTTACATTTTCATGTTTAATTTCTACTAAAAGGTCAAACCTTACCTGGACTTTACAACAAAATGCGAGAGATATGAAATTGGGTACAATTGTCGTTGAAATTTGTAAGTCAATATATTATATTGTTAGTCTGTTAACCACGACATTCATCGTCGTTAATTCCTGATCATATAATAAAAATAATTCTAAAAGAACAAGGACTTACATTAGACGTATTAAACTATTCCTCATTAAATTTCTCATTATCTCGTCATAATGTTGCTTCTTAAAGCAATTTCAATTCTTTTCAATGCAGCACAATTTTTATTTCATTCATCCTTTGAGTCTCAAGCCTTCTGTTGCAAATTAAACGACAGAGTTGATTAATAAGATCCTTAGTATTTAACAAGGGAAGCCCATTGTCTTCATAAAATGGTTCACACAAAAAAGGAAAATAAAATGGAAAGAATTGCCGGATTAAAAACGTCGAGTCATTCATTTTGAGCTTTAATTATTCACTGTTTAAACAGATCGCAATAAAGAGCTACTGAGTGGAGCTTCAGATAAAAAGAAATACTAAAATATACCGGAAACCTGATAGCAACTTCAAACAAACTCTAGAATGGTCCATTCCTATCCACTTGTATTGGTGGCACTTTTTTTATTTTTTGCGCGAATGCGAATAAATATTCAATTGCTTCGTTTATACTTTAGATTTGTGACTTATTTGTTGTGCTGGTAGATTCAAATTGAGTTACTGACCAAACCTCTTAGAGTTTGCAGTTATTTTTTTAAGTTTTCACACGCGCTATCGTACATACACCTGAAATTTCAGAGCGAATTTTCGAACACGTGAATACAGCAAAAGCATAGAACACTTTTAGATGGAAATGCGTTTTCAATGGAAGTGAAGTCGTTAGTACGCTCGTATTAACTGCTTTTTTTCATCGTTTTTAAAGTATGTAATACACGTGCTTGTTAAAAATTGAGAGTTGGCCTGATTTTTAATACCGATGTCAGTGCTATGGTTTCATACAGTTTGAGTTGAAATTTTAACTGAGCAAATAAGAAAAGAGCTACTAATATTGATAAATATAATATATTTAAAGAATTTTAGATTGCGAAAATGAGTATTTGTAAACTGGGAAGAAACAATATTAAGAATGGAATTTAGGAAAATCATTCTGGAAGACATAAGCGAATAAACTAAGAAATTTGTAAGTTGGGCATCGCTGTCTGACCAACTCTATTAGGTTATGAATATAAGGTATATGAGATAGTTTGTAGTATTAAAACATCGTATGGTAATTGTAGTCGTTTGAACGATTTCGAACTTTTTATGCTATCTTTTTTATCTGACTATAATCTAAATTATCATTTCAATTTTATCATACGTTGTGTTAAGTGTTATTCTTACCCCTCTTGGTAACCTCCTTCGGTGTGTCTGATATCTTGGAGAAGGAGGCATTAGAGAGGCAAGGGGAGAGAACAGTTGATGTAGCTGCCTCCCGCCAAAGGAGAGAGGGAATCAGACGGCGAAGTTTTGTTCGCTTGCTTTCCCTGAACCTTTGAGTTGGGCTCATTCTGCTGATAACCAGTTACTGATGAGCTAAGGAGGGTAAGGATTCTAGCTAAACTACGGCTTGACCCAAACGTGGAAGGAGGATCTCAGGCAGGCGTAGTCATAGTAAGGGCGATCTGCCCTCATCTGGAAAAATGGCTGGATCGCTCTCCTACAGGTTGATACAGGTGCTCACCAGTCTTGGTTGCTTCGTCAAATACCTGTACCAAACTGTTGGCTGTGAGCCGAGGGCCAGCTGTTACGAGTGTGGCGCCTCCTTACACACCACACCACATGGTGGCTGAAAATCAAGCCTGGGGACCTCAGCTACTCACTATGGCGTCGGTGATCAGCACAAACCTCTCACTGGCAAGTATTATAGGTGCAATACTCATCAGGTCTGGAGAGCGGTTTTCCCCATCTGCGAGACTGTCATCTCGATTAAGGGGGCACGACAAAGGATGAGAGAATCGGAACACTCCAGCTTCGTTCATACAAGTCCGCCCTGTAAAATATGTGTGAGTCGGCTGCAACCGAGGGGCCAGAGTGGGATGTCTCGACGTAACTCTGGCTTCCTACTCACGGTTGATGACGGCCCCGCTGGGTTTTAACGGGTATTGCAAGTTCTTCCTCTTGCGGAGTCACACTCCTGACTCCACAGTCAGGGGGCGTAGATGCATTTTCCAGCGACGACCAAAAACTACCCCTCTAGACTATTTACAAAATAACTAACTTGTAAGATATCAAATAACATAGGCCATTATGGGTTTTCATTTAATCACCACTGTTCACTCACGCCAAAGTCCATGTCACAGAGGAAGTACGTTAATTGTACACTGTGTGATTATCAACTCCCGTTTATCGGAATGTTTGTTATGCGCGGCGGTCCTCTGTGTTTGCCGCTCAGTGAACCGACAGTGTCCTAGTAATTAATGCTTAGTAGCTCTCCATATTGAAGGAAATACCATACAGTAATTACTATCAATAGAAATAATTAAATGCGTGACAGCTACTAATAAGCCTCCTTATATATGCTAAATATCTACCAGCTAGTAATAATAGAGTAGCCGATCAATACCAATGCTATTCAAAATATTTCAAGCAAAATATCTGTTCGAAGTCAATGCGAAATTAAAAGTCATTATAGTGAAAATATTCCTGGAAATGACATGATTTACTCGAAAAGCCTCAGATACTGTTGGAAAGATATCTATTTTAAGTTTACTAGAATTTCTTGATCGTGTTATTGTACAAAGGATCTTGGGCTTGATTATCACATTTAGAAAGTTATATTTTAGGAAATTCTTGGTAAATTTGGATGCCTACGACCCTAGTTTATTGTGATTCAAAAATAACAAGCCATAAAATGTAACGATGATGCATTCATACATCTATTAATTGTAATTGCTACGTTGTCCACACGATGTTTAATATAATTAACAGTTGTTATATATTCCAAAGATATTATAAGTTCAGACAATAAGTGAAAATGCATATAGGTAAAGCTCTTTATATAGTCAATTTATATATACAATGTTATTAATGAAATAGTAACAAAATAGTTTCTTGATAGAGTCATTCTTCCAAACTGAGGGCAGTCATTACTAACCGACAAATTTGAAGATTATTAAGAAAGAGGAAAGAGCTCAAGCCTTATTAAATAAAGTTTATTTTGATAGTTTGGTAATGAGGTAACAGTACTTCTTACCAGATAAGAGCATTATCATCTTATGTAAATGTGTTATCATTTACCATTAGGTAAAATAACAGACAACGGTCAACTTGTACAAAAAGAGTTGTAGAAAATTCTGCTACAATTGAAATAGTTTTACTCGCAAAATACACGTTATAGCGGTCCCGGGTTCAATCCCCGGTAGAACGAATTCAGAAAATTACATTTTCTAATTTTTTCGAGTCTGGATTGGTGGAAGGCTTTGGCCGTAGCTAGTTACCATCCTACTAGAGGCGCAGATCTGGCGCCAAGTAAAGAGTTTTTCGTTTTTATTACGATGCTGTGTAGAAACTATAATCCTTAATTTGCCCCTGTCACTTACCCGTTGACAAGCCGATTGGAATTAGATTGCCCAAGACATGAACTGTGATCACCGTCATATTGGACCTGGCTGCTTTATGGAGCGTCACTCACTTCACCGCTACAAAGCGCTGTGATGGGACATGCGATAATCTTAGGTATTATAATAATGGTAAACTTATGGTAAACTTAGTTCCGCTGCATTTGCTGTTAGAAAAGTTAGACAATACACTGATGTTGAAACTGCCAAAATGGTGTATTTCGCTTATTTTCATAGCATTAAGTCTTACGGCATACAGTGATGGGGTAAGGCGGACATTGAAGCTATATAATACGGGCCATATATCAATTAGGATCTCCTACTTCTCTTAGAGATAAATTTAAAGAAAAAGGTTCAGAAATCATTTGCCGGATTGAGCATACGCATTTTTAATAAGATACCTCAATCAGTTTTAGATTTGTCTCCACATAATTTTAAGAAATATGTCAAAAACATCCTTTTACAAAAGGCATATTATGACGTTGAAGATTATTTAAGATGAAATGTTTGGACTTGATTTCAGTTGCTCACAGTAGCAATATGTTACACATTGTAGCATACAAAACTATCTTTAAAAGAATAACCGTTGCGCTTCTCGTCGGTACCTACTCAACTCAAGTGGATTCAACTTTCCGAACCGGTGGTATATTTTTTACCGACGGACCGACTACTGACGATTCAAAAGTGCTTTTTGAGCCTACTTGGATTTCCTATTTTGATTGATTGATCGTTGAAATATTTAATATAATGAAAAAAGTTTTACTTTAAAAATTATATTACTAAAAGTGTAATTAACTCCATCATGTCAATCCAAATATATACCTTGTGCATTTACAGCACGGAATACTTTTAATGAAAACTCGTTAAATGAGAAAATATTATAAATCTGTAAAGTTTTATATATATAAATCTTTAAGCCCTCTTCATCATACGTGAAGATAGAAATATGTTTGGTCGACATAAAAATAAATCAATTTTACTTAAAAGGCTACTTAGAGCTAGTTTAACTGCTGTAAGCTCAATGGTAAGTGATAATACAGACTAAGATGGAAGCTCATTAACATTGTAATATATTTCTTATGGTTTCTACTTAACTTCGTACTGGAATATCCTAGATTTTTTTTGCGGGAAATCGAATCCAAAACCTCTGCCAGTATCAAAATACGACTAGTAAATGAATGAGAGTAAGGATTTAATGTCGCATTAACGCATATGCCATTTGATATGGAAACATCACAGAGGAAATGTACATGTGATTACTGTTTGCTTTGGAACCTAATTTTCTGGTATTGAACTGTTTGTTAAAACAAGAACCCCTTTGAAAACAGACTGATAATGTCCCAGTAATTAAAGCCTTTGTTACTGGTGTGTAGGACAATGCCACAATACGTGGACGTTAAATTATAATTAGTATGCGTTGTATGTGATTTAAACTATATTTCGTCGCTACATAAAATTACTTTAAAAAATTATCTATCTCAATGATTATAGTAGTATCTTAAGCTTCCACGTCTATTGGAGAGGGCTACGACATATATCCACATTGAGATTTGGATGTTCATAAAAGTTGATAAGTCTAAAATTATAGTTTCTTAGTAGACAAAATAAAAACTGTATATATAAATATTTTTATATCGAGGTCTAAGTAAAATATTGACTAAATCACTTGATCTTTAACCCCCTTCAATTCTCTTCGTTTTTACATTCATACTCGTACGTAAGAATCAATTGCTCATTATAACTATACAAAAGCTATAATAGTATGTATGTCAAATAAATAATAACTAAGAAGTACAACATATGCTATTTACTATTTTAGGATATCATCTATCGGTAGTCTCATTAAAACTCAAGAACGGTTGCACAGATTTGGATAGATTTGATCGAGAAATATTTGAGAAAGTCCAGGGAATGTGTTAGGCTGAAAAATATGGAAAATTGTCTGGCAAATAGTAAAAATAAAAGTTTCATTTACAATTAAAATATTTACCTACCTAACGTCAATGTTCGTTTCGTTTGTACGATATACTCTAATGGATCTAAATTGGAGATCATATTAAATAAGGGTTAAGCATCGACCATATATATATAAACACTCTATTCTAAATATTGCGTATTTAGATTTTAAATATGCAACATACATTCACTATGACAAAGTATCGAAATATTAGTGGGATGTCAGGTATTCATAAATTATTTTGTGACTAAAGTATAAAAAATGTTTTTGAATGACTCCGAAACGGCTTAACTGATTTTTAAAAAATATTTTGTGCCTAGTTGGTAGGTCTGAGAATATATGGCAAAGTATTATTCATCCTCCTAACCCCAACCTCCTCCTCAATCACGATACGAATTTGCGCTGGTCACCTAGTATATGTAGATAAACAGATGAAGATACGAAATTCACTGGGTTGTTTAGTATGACAATAACACAGCCTATATAAATTCCAGAAGCTATCAATTTTTACCGGACTATTAAACAATAGTAGAGCAAAGTATCCTCAAATTAGAGAAAGGCGGTATTAATACGGAAGCCATTAAATTGAGATAAGCGCCGCAGCAGATTGGGTGGCGCCCTTCGGGGTGGTATTAGCCCGTAAGTCCTGATAAGTGAGAGCTGGGGGTTTGTGGGCAGGGATAAAGATCAAATATTTCATAGAATCGCCCAAAATCAAACACAACCAGCCACAATTTGGAACGAAAACCGTATCTTGAAAAAAATGGAAAGAAAAGCAAAGATAAAAATAATTTCCCTATAACACAAGTTAGTACGTTAGGTTAATATTGCTTATTTAGAAAATAAAATCACGCAACCGTTTCATGATATTATTTAATCTATATTTAATTTATTTGTTTTTTAATATCTAACTTAAATTAACTGCTGTTATAATGAAACATGTTAATACAATAGAATTTTTTTGAGAAAAAAGTATAAATGATTTTGTATAATCATATTTTTAATTTTTGATTTGGTATGCGCATATTCATGTTTTTTATTATTTCCCTGTCTTTCAAAATGGTTGTAAATTAAAATATAATTTAATAGATTTATTTTTATTATTATTAAAACATTATGGATTTGGAATCTGTATTGATTTATTTATGTTCTATTTTTCTTCGTATCGATACCCTCCCCATCCTATAATGGAGCACCAGAGATATACGCTATCTACCCTGGTGCTCCGCATGACTCTCGCCGGGAAACTTAGGAAGGAGGCAGGAGAAATCTACACTTCACACTTCATACAACCTTCTGTGTTGGAGAAGAGGAGCATCTAGAGGAACTCTGCATCTCATGTCCTTCCTTCTTCATCGAAATAATAGAAAGGGGATCACTGACCTCCACTACTTTTCGTTTTTGTATTTATTAAATGAGGAAATAATTTTTGAAGTGAAACTTCTTTAGGGTAAAATTTTTACGGGTGAAACGCGTGATTAGCGTTGCGAAGATGTGCAGCGTTTTATATGCTAATTCGTTTGAAGGTTAGGTAGTCTTAATTTACAAATAACTTGTGGCATTTTAATTTTCCACTCGTCATTTAATAATTTAATATACTATTTTTCATAAAAATATAAAATAAAAATGTTTCATAAACCTATAGAGATCTAGTGAAACCTATGTCCAGAAGTGGTCATCCATCGGTTGAAGCGACGATTAATTTTCGACAATTCAATTATTTTAATGATAATTAAATTCTTAACATATCTTCCTTTTTCCCTCCCTCTAAGTCTCTGAAATCTAAAGTTTTAGATTTGTATAAATATAAAACGAGACTTTAAAATTAGTTTGCCAAAGTAAAAAGTTTGTAAAGTTTCACTTCTGTCATGTGTACTTTATACGCAAGCACTTTTAATTTTAACTCATAGATGCCCTTTTCATGTAGGCATTATCTTAGTAGCTACACAGTAATCCATGTTTTACATAATCAATGCTGTGGGTATCGCAGGGTGGTGTCTGTGTCGCTAGTAATTGGAGCGCCGGCGGCCGGCCGGTTTGTCGTCCGACAATCAACACGACGTGACGCGAAATCCGATGCGTTCGCTACATTGCAGTAATCATTGCCCCTGGGCAATCATGGGGCGATATCAGCTTCATATTGTTCAGGAAATTCTTTTCATTCAACTAGATATCAAAAAAAATCATGCAATCGTTACTAACTCATTTGGGCGTAATGATTAAACTGGAGTCTTTAAAATACGTGACGTCCATAATGTTTACGTTAAGTTACAGAGACTTTTGAACTGGAACATTGTTTCCATCGAGTTTTCAATCAACTGAACACCAACAAAATCACGCAATCGTTATTAAGTCATATAACATAATGATTAAACTAGAGTCTTTAAAATACCTTGGCCCTTAGATAACATAATTTTCGAAGATTGCTGACGTTTAAAAAATATAAGAAAATAACGTTTCAAATCGAACAATGAAATGTCCCATATATTTTTAAGTGTTAGCAATATTCAAAAGTGACGTTGTTTATGGACCCTGGACTCTTATATTGTCTTTGTTAGATTTTTGCTGGCAGACACTCTGGACGATCTTAATACAATACACTCTGCAGAGCGACTCAACAGGTGGGCCTTAAAATGAACATGGATAAGACAAAAATCATGTCGAACATCCACGTTTCGCCCCACCTGATCACCGTTGAGAACTTAGCACTCGAAGTTGTAGACGAGTACATCTATCTGGGACACACGATCCAATTAGGTAGGTCCAACTTCGAAAAAGAGATCAAACCGATCAACCGAATGCAACTAGGATGGGCAACTGCGGGACATCTTTTCATTCATAATTCCTCAGTGCCTGAAGACTAAGGTCTTCGAACATTGCGTTTTGCTAGCGATTACATATGGTTCCGAGACATGACCGCTGACTATGGGGCTCGTAAGAAGACTCAGAGTCACTCAGCGGGCAATGGATAGAGCTATGCTCAGGATTTCCCTACGTGATCAAATCAGAAATGAGGAAATCCGTAGGAGAACTAAAGTCACCGACGTAGCCTACCGAGTTGCAAAGCTGAATTGGCAATGGGCAGGGCATATAGTTCGCAGAACCGATGGACGTTGGGGCCCGAAGGTGCTAGAAACTTGCACCGAAAAACGCAGTGTCGGCAGATCCCCCACCAGGTGGACCGATGATATCAGGCGAGTCGCTGGCAGCCGCTGGATACGAGCGGCGCAAGATCGGGCCCACTGGAATTCAATAAGGGAGACCTTTGTCCAGCAGTGGATGTCCATCGGTTGAGACGACAACGATAATTTTTGTTGTGATAGACCGTTTTCATCGGCTACAACTGTTTTTCGCCCATTTAACACATGTCGCATTACAGCCGATCACGGAGTACAGGATACAATGAAAACGCTACATCTGGCTAATGATAAAGGCGTGCAGAGAACCATTTACCTTATTCCCTGCATTCACTCTCCTTTCAGTATCACTTTCACATGTTCCAGGTTTTCTAAATTTAGATCCCAATGATACTTATTCTTTCACTTGTTCCCCATCTATTAAAATATTGCAATTCATCAATAATTAATCTCTTTCAAAAATTAAAATCACGAGTCATTAAACAATAAACTGCCTACCTCATTGGTCCAGTGGTTAGCGTGTTCGACTACAGACATGAGGTCCTGTGATTTTCTCCATAATTGCCCGAAGTTGGGAAAAATTTGGCGGTGTGATCCACCTCCGTGCCTTGGACAACACGTTAAGACATCGGTCGTGCGCCTGATCTCTCTCCGGTCGTGTCTGTTTGCCGTCACGTCGGACTGTGAGAATAAAGGAATAGAGATTACACTTGTGTAATATGCCTGCCAATCCGCAGTGGAGCAGCGTAGTGGGTCTATACCCTAAAAACCCTCTCTCATATAAATAAGGACGCTTGTGCCCAACAATGGGACGTTAATGGGCCGCTACTTACCTTTTACCTTTAATCAATAAATCTTCCATATTACTATACTTTCATTATCCAGTTGAATTGTTTATTGACAAAATAACATCGTTAAGATAAAATAATTTGATAAATGTTAATTTAAAAACAATTTTTTATCATAAAGAGTTGAATTAACGCGCTTATGCTAATAAGTATTGGTTATTCGTATTTAAATGCGTTATGATCATGTCTACACACTCGGGAGGGACGTGTTACTGAATATGATTATTTTAATGATAATTAATAAGATATCTTTAATATAGACGGTATTTTTTTATTGCATTTATTTAACGATTTGTCTTTCAATGCGTTATAGGTTCGCTGGAGTAATGATACGAGTACTTCTTTTACAAGGAAAAACATCAGTAAAGCAAACTTTCTAATTTTCAAGACTTTGTTTTATGATTTTTTTGGTTTTGGTTTAAGTTACGAAATCTATATATGAATCTAAATTATTCGCGATCTATATAATGCTGTGCAAGACCATCTGTTAAGTAATAGGTTTAATTAATAAAGTTTAACACGTTAGTATCTTACACAGTATCGTTACGTATCTTACACAGTATTGTCTCAGTTTCTGATTGTACGACATGAGATAATATTAATAATCTTAAATTTTTAATAAGATTAAAAATGTTACAATTAGCTCAAGAGCTCAAACTATTCTACAAACTACACTGGAGGATTCATGCAATTTATAATTAGGTTCTGTTTAAAACACCCTTTTACTCACACAAGCATTCGCTGTATTTCTTCAGAGGTCCAAAAATCTTGGTATGATTTCTATTTACTCATAAAAAATTTGCTGTGCAACGTTAGATAGAAGATCTAACGTTGCACAGCAAATTTTTTAGTTTAATATAATGTTGTTATTAGTCCCCATTTTATGCCATAACATTCAAAATATATACCACTATAAATTAATGGTATCATCAACATTATCCCAGTCTAGAATTAGTTTAGAAGAACCTAAACAATAATAGATTTCAGACATAACTTATATTGGCTCGTTCCGTTTAACTGAGCGTGACCTTTACGCTAGGAGTGCGTATGACAGAAGTCTGATGTGTACAACTTTTCTTTTTCAATAAATCAGTTGTTGTATTCTTTCTCCAAATTTATTTTGTTCATTGAACCTTAAAACACAATAAAATCCTTTTACAATAGGTGAAAAATAAAAAAATATATATTTTCTCTCTTGAAAACATGGCTTGAAATCGAAAATGGATCTCATTATTAGTGCTATAATATATAAATCATTAATTATAATTTTTTAACAATATAGCAAAACATACAATAGAAATCCCAGACATGCTGAAAAGTAAAATACCTTTTATTTCGTTTTCGGAGGTATTGGATTTGGCGATGTCAGAAACTTCATTGCGATTCGTTAAAGACTCTCGAAGGTTAAAAATATACGAGACCAATATATAGATTTCGTATATTTATATATATATATATATATATATAAGTGTATGAAACAGCCCACTTCTGGGCACAGGCCGCCTCTCATAGGATAAACGATTTTTCGAACATAGACCCACCACGCTGCTTCACTGCGGATTGGCAGGCTTTCTGCGTATATTCTTGTATGTGTATATAACTATAGTCTGTATGTCTCTTTGTTCAATATAGTTAGAATCTATTATATAAGCACACTCATTTTATATTATGTATATAAAATGAATGTGCTTTTTAACATAAGAAGTTTTCTTTTGTATTTGATATAAATCAGATAAATATAAATGAATTGCGTATTACTTCAACAATAAAATTAGAAAAATTAGATACTAACGATTATTTTGTATCTAAAATATTTTTATAATATTAACTATGTATATAAAATCGACTTCCAGGTATCTATTGACACATCTCGATATCTCTGGAACCATAAGGCCTGGAACCTTTAAATTTAGTAGGAATATTCCTTTTGCCAAGTAGACGTCGGCTAAGAACGGATTTCACGAAATTCCACACGCAAGTGGGGTTGCGAGGGTGTTAATGAAAATATGCTACCCAAAACATATTCCACGCAGACAAAGTCGCGGGTTCAACTAGTAACTGTATAAAAAATTATAACTTTAGCTGATTTTCAAAAATGGGCTGTGGCTGTGCTATACCTGAATACTTCACGTAATAGGAATCAGTTAAACGGGTAATAGTTTCTACATAAAATATTATTATTCCTTAGCGTAATTTCTTTCATCCCTTAACTATTCAGTGTTGTAATAGATTTCAGATTGAGGTTTTAGATAAGTAGTTAGCTACTGCTCCATTTCCTTCTTTGGTAATAACAAAAAGATTTTTATTACACAGTTAATATTTGTAGATTTATTTGAGGAAGATGTATTGATTGTTGCTTGGGTAAAGATATAAAATTACATTCGCAATCCTAAAAATATAGCGTTGTAACCAGAAATTCTTATCAACAAAGCAAAATTTCGCATTGGTGACGAGATCACATTTCTTTTAAATCAAAAGGACAAAACAATCCGAGCCAGTTCCGGATTAGCGTGGGGCGGAAAAAAATTTCGCGTCAAAGGCACTGTTTCCAATATTTAGATAGGGAGGAAGTTTTATTGGGCGCAAAGTAGGCTTTATACGCTCGGGTCATCAACCGGACGTAGGATGGAAGGATGCCGGACGCGTGCCTCTGAATGCAAAGATACTTTGTGCCAAATACGAATCCTTTTCAAAGGGTTTTCTCTTATGAGGAAGAAAAGTCCTTTTTCAATTACCGGTGCCGCCATGTCGGACCGCAATTAAATATAAATAATATTCCTATTCATTGTTGTTGTCATATTTCGCTATGTTTAATACATAATAAATATCAGTATATATTACATTGTAAGTATAAGAAATAAAAAAGGTAAGTTAAGTAGCAGCCCATTAACGTCCCACTGCTGGGGAACAGGCCTCGTCACTCATATGAGAGAGGGTTTTAGAGCATAGACCCACCACGCTGCTCCACTGCGGATTGGTAGGCATAGTACACAAGTGCACTCTCTATTCCTTCACTCTCATAGTCCGATGTGACGGGAATCCGACACGACCGGAGAGAGATCAGGCGCAGGACCGACGGCTTAACGTGCTCTCTGAGGCACGGGGGTGGATCACACCGCCAACTACCCAACTTCGGTCAAATATTGAGAAAATCTTAATAGAATACTCAATATCGATTTAGAATTGGCCCGACCCGGGACTCGAACCCAGGACCTCATGTCTGTAGTCGAACATGCTAACCACTAGACCAATGAGGATTAAGAAATAAATCATATTTAAGTTAAAACAAATGGGAACGAAAGATCGTTCCCTTTTGTTTTATCTTTTATTCGGGCTTCTAAGATCTGTATACGCCAGTTAAAAACATAGTTACAAGTACTTAAAGCTTTTTATTGGAACTTAAAGTACCACAAATATATATAACATTTATTACGTTCCTGAACAATAAGCTAACTTGATTTAGTGTTTTTAGTAATTAGCGGAAACCAAAAACTAAAGAATAAATATAATTAAAAATTTTCAAACAAATTTTTCATGATTTCCATCCCAAGACTTTTTTTGTAATCTTTTACTCTATATTCAACTATTTTACGCCATAATGCTGCAATTATTTATTTTAGTATTTAAAGTAATAGTAAATACAAACAAGAATCACTAATTCATTATAACAAACTGGACAAGGAAACAAGGTTCACAACAGTGTTTTACAAAATAGGTTTTAAATGGAGAAATTAAGGTAAAACTTTAAAAAGCTCAAAATCTAAAGGTAGTTTTATACTTCATGATACGATATCGTGTCAACGATTTTAGAACTATTGAAATACTTTGATCTAACATATTTTTTATAATATTACACTTGTATCAAACTTTTGCCAATATCAAATTGTATATAAAAAATAATTAATATAAAGTTTTATGTATCAATATATAAATTGTAGAGAGAGAGAGAGAGAAAGAGAGTTATCTATTATATTATAAGGGATATAAAAAGTATTCTAATCATATTGTAAAACAAAAATCATACGGTAAGAAAAGAAATATCAATTTCAAAAATTTTGGGACATCTTATTATACGAAGCCTAGCAAATAAAATTAATTTAAAATTAGTTGAATGGGTGAAGTTTTTGTTAATTAATAATATACAAAGTAATATTAAAACATAGTTAAAACGCGCCAACGTGATTTCCTAGTTTCCAAGACAGATTTTCTAGATTTATATTGATATGATATACTTTAATATCTTTGTAATATAACTATGGTTTAAGACATTTATTTTCCATAAAGAATACAATGTTTACTTAAAGGGAATTTAGAACTAATAAGTAACAAAAAAAAATTGAGCACTTTCTTTTGTGAAAAAAATCTTATTATTACATTTCAAAATAATAACGTGGATAGTCTTACAGGCTCTGTTGTAGAAATATTAGTTTTCTTATTCCTATTTTATCTAGGTTTACTATGGTGAATAGAGTTTCGTTGAAGAATCGTATCGGACGCATTAAACGTAACACGTATTCCCAAGTGCTACTGGCAGGTCCAGCACAGTTTATAGTTTTGTATTCAAACATTACCCACCTAAGCAAACATACAGAGCTGTGCAGCGAACTGTTCAAAATCTTCGTTTATTTTGACTCTGCGAATGGATTCAGGATATCCCATAAAAGTGTTAATGGTTCACGGATATTTTTACGAAGGCGACTAATTTTAGATGTAACATCTTTTTTTATATAAGCTACATTCACAGCTTTTTTTTTGCTCACGATTTGACCCTTGCTAAAATCATAATCATATTTAAATGTGTGTTATAGTGCATGCTGGAGTGTCGGTGCCAACACTTATGTATGGTAGTGAAAGTTGGGTATGGCAGAAGAATCACAAAAGTAAAATAAATGCGGTAGAGATGAGAGCGTTGAGAAGCATGAGTGGATTAAAACTGAGTGACAGAGTGAGAAATAGTGTGATAAGAGAACGTTGTGGTATAAAAGAAGACGTAGTGACTAAAATTGAAAAAGGTATGCTTAGATGGTTTGGGCATGTAGAGAGAATGAATGAAAGGAGACTGACAAAAAGGATTTATGAGTCAAGAGTGAATGCGAAAGTTGGAAGGGGAAGACCGAGGCGAACGTTCCTGGACCAAATCCAGGACATTTTAAATAACGGCCAGGTCAAGAGTACTCTAAACCGACGAACTTGTATGAAAGGTTTAATGAGATTGAAAGAAGCGAAGGAGTATGCAAGGATCGTGGCAAGTGGAAGGATGTTGTCTCTGCCTACCCCTATGGGAATGAGGCGTGATGCTATGTATGTATGTATGTATTTATTTAATTGAGCCTTTACCTTCTTTATCTAGAATGGGGGAAGTATAGAATATAGTATTTCCAGGTAATTTTTTATGATTAGAGTTTTTTTTTCATAAAGGCAAGTTAAATTTCTACTCAACCAAAACTACAAATAAAACAACCTGTTCACGATGGTGACAAGTTCCAAATACCTTAGAAATATGTTATAATAATTCTGAAATCCAGATGGATTTGGTGTTCAAATGAACACACAAAAATTATTACAAAATTGGTTCAGCCATTTAGCAAGTACATTCGTTATCACAACACGCGTATATAATAAGTATGATATTGTAATTTTTATTAAGATATAAGAGTGCTAAATAAAACAGCCGAATTCTCTCTTTATATAAACACAATCGAAATTATTATTCTAATTTCATCGTACTCATTTCGTTACAGTCAAAATATGCAATACTTTATTTCAAGGGAAGTAATTTGTTAACAAAATGAACAGTCTGAGAAGAAAAATCACATGATTTATTTAGGTGTTACATTGGGATGGCTGCTGAATATATTTTGTGCTTAAGTCCACTCGACTTCCAACTTGACTGTTTTGAATTCCACATCTAAGTAAGTTTCCGATCTCAGCAGACTGGTAACATTTTGCGCAAACTGCACCAAAACCAACTTGCAATTTAAAACCTTAACACAGCACTGCAAGACTTATATTCTATTTATATATAGTTTTTATTTTTACTATACTAATTCTCGTCCGCTTGAATTTTTATAGAATCCGTTTGAATAATCCCCGACCTTAAGCTACATGTTACAAAGCATTGTTTTAAATAAATTTACTCCCTCACTGATGGGTTTCTTTCGTCCCTCAAAGATGGTCCCTTGAGGTTTGATCCCGAACTCCTCATTTATCATGCTCGTCACGCATTGACCATCCCCTGTGTATAGCGTTGTATATATGAACTCTTACATAGAATATCATATCACACCTACCTATACTTTCACTTTTATTGAGCTCTGGTAGTTCATGGTTTCCTTTCTTTTCCTGTTTATGTATTTATAAGGAAAATATTGCACTCAAGTTTACGTGTTTTTACTAGAGGATTTCATGTTCGAAAATATATTGGGCATGTGGATTCTTGTTGAGCATCACGGTTACAAATACTTTTTCTTTTTTCCACGCTGGGAAATTTACGCACCCTGTTCAGATAAAATCTAAAAGTTACTATTGGACTTGATGGCAGTAAACCCACTAAATCCCAGCGATATGCTCCCCATCCTTTAATGAAAAACCAGATCAGTCGACGCTATCTATCTTGTTACTACGAAAGATTCCCGCTGGGAACTTAGGAAGGAGGCAGGAGTCACGCAAATCTACTCCTCCTAGCTCCCAACCTCTTGCGCCAGAGAAGAGGAGCGTCGTTCTTCTCTCATGTGCCTCTTTTAGCGAAATAGCAGTTTCGCAGAAGAAGGCACGGATTTAAATCCTGGCTAGGCAAGACTAAATTTTATAATGTTTTGTAAGACTCTTTGTAAATCCTATGTGCTTCTAATGTTTGTGAAGGAATACATTGTGTAGCTTCTGATCCTTTGATGGAGTAGCTCTAAAAACCCTACTCCTAGTGTGAAAGTAAGTCTGTGCCTAGCAGTCGAACTTTAGTAGGTTAATACTTACATCTTTTAACTTTTGTTAGTCTTTTGAGTTTTCACTTCCTTCAATTAAATCAAAGCTATTTTGTTGGACACTGTCGAAAATTAGATATCAAGTAGCTATTACTACTACTACGTGTCTACAATATCTTAATGTAGCTGCTGTACAAATAAAACGAGACCTTCATCGTGAATGTCGTAAAATATTTCGTTAAATTTCTTATAATTCATAAATTTAGGTTCCTGCGCAATGTATGTAACATTATAACTTTATTAACAGGCATGTTCGAAGTAATCCCATTATCATTCCAATTAAGCCACTGTTAAATAACTTAATTAATAGACTGATATAATCCCTGCATATTACAAAGTAACTTCATATAATCTCTAGGCTGAAATTCGTAACAATGTGCTCAAAACTTTATAATTCTAATCTCCTAAGTTTGAAATTACCTAATGATATACATGAGAAGGCCGCGTGAAATCTCAAGTTACCTCCGAGCTCAAGTAGAATGTACTCGACAAACACGTACTGTCTTAAGATATAATGTACTCTCTTATGGGCACGTATGAGATAATGAGATAATTTTTGGTGGCGCAATTATTTTCAATTAAACACAATGAATTAATTTATTTAAAACTAAGAAAAGCAAAACTTTGACAACCCCGTTGGTTCTATTTCCGGCAAGGCAAAATTAGGAATTTTAATTACCTAATATATCTAACTCTGGACTGATAAGAGATTTTGGGCTTGATTTCGTAACCATCCAACCAGTAAAGACGTGCTTACAAGTAATAACTTTACATTTCGATACGATGCTCTTTACTTTTAAGGGGTAAAATACCTCTTAAAATCAAAATATTCTTCGTATAAGAAGGCTGAACAAGCTCTTTGGAACAGACAAGCCTTTTTGTGATAAAACTACCACCGGTTCTGAAGGTTGATTCTATTGAGAATATACTTCGTAGTTTCGCTCTCTTAACTACAACTTTTACAATAATTACGTTTTTCACCAATATACACCAGGACTCTTCATATACGTAAGAGTTGATCCTAAGATATAAAGCTTGCCTAAAGGTTAGCATACTACCATCTTAAACTACAGTATTACATACATACATACATACATAGAATCACGGGTTCATTCCCATACGGGTAGGCAGAGACCACTTCCTTCCACTTGCTATAATCCTTGCATATCTCATTCGCTTCTTTCATTCTCATTAAACCTTTTATACAGATTCATTGTTTTAGAGTACTCTTGACCTGGCCCTTATTTAAAATGTCCTGAATTTGGTCCGGGAACGTTGGCCTAGGTCTCCCCCTTCGAACTTTCCCATTCGCTCATGACTCATAAGTCGTTTTTGTTAGTCTCCTTTCATTCATTCGCTCTACGTGCACAAACCATTTAAGCATACCTTTCTCAATTTTAGTCACTACGTCTTCTTTTATACCACAACGTTCTCTTATCACACTATTTCTTACTCTGTCACTCAGTTTTAATCCACTCATACTTCTCAACGCTCTAATCTCTACCGCATTTATTTTATTTTTGTGCTTCTTCTGCCATACCCAACTCTCACTATCATCGATAAGTGATGGCACCAACACTCCCCTATGCATAACCTGGCCCTTTGAGACGCCATTTGGTTATTTATAAACTACACTATTGCCTGATAGTAATTAGTTTTTCGCCGAATGAACGATGTCCAGCAATAAATGCATCTTTATTTGTCTTAACCCATTCTAATTAGGATAAATTCTATGTAGAACTTTCTTGAAAATGTATGACTGCAAAACAGTATATAGCTAAACCAACCTTAAAATAACAGTATTGCACGTACACATTACCGTAAATATGTTGCGCAAACACTCTATACATATATGTGTATATAATTTGCATAGTCGGCGTACACTCAAGGCGGACCTCAATTAATACACACTTGAGGCAATAAAGCAAATATTGATGATAAACGCTATAACGGAAGACACCACATGTTGCAAGCGAACTCATGCAACTAAGTTTAAACAAACATTATACTTCTATAAGTTATATTTGTAAGTGAAAACTTCTTTAGCATATTATCTTGTGCGTACTTAATGAGAATGAGTTCACACGATCGGTTATGTTCCGGTCGTTCGAGTATAATAAGGGAGCTAGTAAGTAAAGTAAGTTAGTAACAGCCCATTAACGTCTCACTGCTGGGCACAGGCCTCCTCACTCCGAGGAGCGAGGGTTTTTAGAGCATAGACCCACCACGCTGCTCCACTGCGGATTGGCAGGCATAGTACACAAGTGCACTCTCAATTCCTTCACTCTATTAGTCCGATGTGACGGTAATCCGACACAACCGGAGAGAGAGATCGGGCGCAGGACTGACGGCTTAATGTGCTCTCCGAGGCACGGGGGTGGATCACACCGACAAGTTCCCAACTTCGGGCAAATATTGAGAAAATCTTAATAGAAAACTCAATATCCATTTTTGGATTGGCCCGACCCGGGACCCGAACCCAGGACCTCATGTCTGTAGTCGAACATGCTAACCACTAGACCAATGAGGCAGTTAGAGGGAACATCATTTCAGTATTACATTTTAATTCCTTATTTAGTCGAACATAAGAAAAATATATATATTGTACGAGAAATGTTATTTCATTATGAAAATGGAACTAATGAACTATCGTATAATGTAGATATAAGCACATTTCCTTATTTTATTATTGCATTAATTTCGATCATTTCTGATACCTTTCTCTAGTACATATCGCTGGTCTCTATTAAGAAAGTCGGGTTTACAAAAACAGGAGAGCGCTGTGAAAGTATTTTCATTGATAAAAACATTAAATCTGATATTTAAATCACGTCAAGCATGGACCTTACCTTGTAGTACACATGTCCTAGATTTAAGACATTAGGTTTTAAAATTTTTATCAATGAGGGTACCAACAACCGAATTTGTGCAACTAATCATAGCATTGACATATTCTCTGACCTTCAAATTAAAACTGTAAAATATTGCCACCAATTGAGAATGAGACATAGTTACGTAAGTGTTGTTGTAGTAAGTGCAATGGTGTTAGTTTACCTTTCGCTTAGTTTTTCGTTATTCATAATATGTAATACAATATTAATCAATTAAGTTTTTAGTTCCATTTATTGATTCTTCTTACAAACACATTTCATTTTGAAAGCTGCGTACGCCTATAATTGCCTCATACATTAGAATGTATCTTTATTACTAACATTAGTTTATAAGCGTTTCATGCATGTGCAGTTAGAGTTCCTAAATAAATAGAAAAAAAAGTAATTACATACCGCTTTTCTCAAATTTACGTTTTTAAAGATCCGACTTTCTACGCTCAGTTAAGAATATGTTTCTTAATCCTCACTCTATAAGAGTACTAGATATTACTATCACCTAAAACACTAAAAAAAAATCATCTGAATCAGTCCCAATTTCCGAGCCAAATCCTTTAGTAGAATTATACATATCAGACAAACATGTCATGAACGTATATTTAATAGAGTTACAATGTCAATATTTCATAATTTTATTTTTATAAAAATAGACTATTGTAAAAGATTAACAAATCAAACAAAAACGAAGGACTGAAGCATATCGCAATCAATATTAGGCTGATAAAATCCCGGGAATTTGCTTGGTAATAATGTTAGTTAAGCTTATGTAATATTCATTACGATTTCCAAAGGTCTCCTATAAACCTCCAAACGCTTTCATGGCTTAGCAATAGATGTAAATTGAAAGCTTAGTCCACATTTACTGACTTAGGTATGCCTCCTTTTGATTAATATTTTAACAGTTGTAAGTCAATTACACGTTTCAACACAAAATTTGGCTTATTATATCTAGAAATAAACTTTTGATTAGTTTTTACTACATACTACTTTATATATATCAGCAAAAAATACATTTTCTTTTCGTATTTGTACATAATTAACCGATCATGAAATAAATTTCTACAACTTTCCAAATTTCATTGTTGTTTATCTGCAAAAGCAACACATAAAAGGTAAAGATAATAAAACGTTATTCATTGACAATACATGTGGTAAGAAAAGGTGAATTATCTGAAATAATTTCGTGTACATTATCATTAAAATTAGACACTTAGTCAAAAAATGCATGTGATATCCATTGGGTATACTCGTAAATCGACGTGCACCATACTATAGTCAGATAATATCTAAATTTACTAGAGAGAGTGTCTACGGCATATTTTTATAATTTTATATACCATTTTTAATAATATATGACATTCTTCATAAATTTTACATTAATCTTAATCATTTTTGACGGCGTTGCTGACGCAGTGGTACGAATACTTGCTTTGCTAGCCAAGGTCCCCACTTCGAACCCCGGAAGAGTGAATTTTGAAAACTTTATTTTCTAATTTGGGTCTGGCTTGGTTGAAGGCTAGTTATCACCCTACCAGCAAAGACGAGATGCCAAGCTAAGATATTTGTGTTTTATGCTGCTGATGCTGAGTAGAAACCATAAGAGGTAAAGTGCCTCTTTCTAGATTTACGAGATTCCATCTAAGACTGTATCATCGCTTACCATCAGTGTAAACACAGTCAAACGCTAACCGGTCAGTAATAAAAAAGACAAATTTTAAAAGAACTGACAATTATATTACTTTTCAATACTTAATGCTGTAATCGGTGTTACTTTACCTTTTACATGCGTACAAATTTCTCGCAATTAGTCGTCTTTTCTTACAAAGTAAAACCTAAACTAAATAAAGTATTAGAATTAAAAGCATTTTGTTTTATACATTACTCAACACAATATCCATTACAAATATTTAATTATATTTAATCGCTACTACCAAAATATTATTAACGTCAAATACCCGGAAGTAACGACGAACTTTGTCCGTAAGAAACGACAAGTTGACAAATTATTTTATAGCCAAACGAATTCGAGTGCAAACGAAGTCTATTCTTTGTCAATTTGTCGTATTTAATTAAAATAGGACAGGATTTATTTGGACGGAAAACATTGAAGAACGCGAATGAAATTGTAAAGAAATATTGACTCACCGCGAAACAAATAATCGTCATGATGTTTTAAATATACCTGCTGTTTCTGTTTATTAATACAGAATATCATTATCACGCGTTTTAATATTACACATTAAGATGAAGATCTGGTAATAGATACTTCAATAATTGGTAATGAACATGCCAATTTAGTCACAAATTGTTATTACGACTGTATTAGACAAATAAGCCTTTCTAAAAGGTTAATGAACTTTTAAATGCCCTATAACGTTTTACATTAGTTTTATTATATTTATCAAACATATTACACATTCTCTGGTCACCTAAATAATAATTGAATTGTAAAAAATTAGAAAAAGTATTTACATAAAACTTTTACACTTTGATGTTTCCTAGTATTAACATTTTGGTTTGTAATATATGAAATAAAACACTCCTATCACACCTTAGTCATTACGTGCNGGAACAGTCAACTGTTGAAACTGTCGCGTTCCTAGCTATTAGTGTTAATGAGTTTGTGTAAATTGATATCGGGAACATTAAGTAATTGAACATTATAAATCCAGTTAATTAATAAAGTGTTTGATTGCACCAACAATACCCATGAACGCCCATAGAATAAGAAATTAAATAATGGAACCAATTCATAACGATGTCGGCGGAGAACCCTACGCCCCTCCGCTTTATGCTTCTCCGTTCTCTCTTATTCTCCGACATATTTATAAAACATATTACACATTCTCTGGTCACCTAAATAAAAATTGAATTGTAAAAAATTAGAAAAAAATATTTACTTAAAACTTTTACACCTTGATGTTTCCTAGTATTATAACATTTTGGTTTGTAATATATGAAATAAACCACTCCTATCACACCTTAGTCATTACGTGTTTGATAACAGAATTATTATTGAAATTTATAGCCACCTACATTTTATTTATGGTCCCGATATTTCAGTATCAAATAGAAATTTCCGATTTAATCATAACTAATTGTGGAGGGTTCATTAGGCGCCTTTAGCAAATGTTGACGTTTCGTATTTATAGGGAAACGAATTTATTGTCAATTATCGTTTTGAATTAATATTAAAATTGTACAAATGGCATGTTTATCAAGACTTTCAAATTGAAAATATTCTCTATTCAAGTAGAAACAAATGTACCACTGATTAGGAATTGATTCCGCTGAGAAGAAACTCAACGATTACTATTTTAAGTATAGTTTTGTAGGTTGTAATGTGTAACATTTTGCTTCTGTCAACAATTGGAATCAAGTCCAAACATTTTTATCGCTTAAATAATTTTCAACATTATAATATGCCTTTTGTAAAGATATATTTTTGGAAATACTTCTTAAAATTATTTAGAGGCAAACCCAAAACTGATTCCGGTGTCTTATTAAAAATGAGCTCCACTTGGCAAATGATTACTGAACCATCTTCACCCTATAATAAGCATTACAAGTTTACTTTCATTTTTTGTATTAAAATTGTGTATTTCGCTCTTTTCGCTGTATATGTTATTATATATACTCGTATATTGCGACGACACTCTGAGAAGTGATGTTTCTTTGAAATTTTCTCTTAAAGTAGCAAGAGATCCTTATTTACATATGGCACGTATAAGTGAGGATCTCGCCTTTAAATGAGTAATTCTTTATATTTATATATACAATAAAATATTACCTCAGAAATCCTTGAAAGTCATTTTTTATTACTATATATTTTTCTCATTATCTTCATGAATGTTTTAAAGGCTATCCTTACTAATTGTATATAAGTATTCTCCCTTGCGTTTAGTGTTTGATTAAGCTAAGAGCAATCAACAAAAGTAGAGCATGTTTAATAAAACGGAGAACCCCAGAACATTGAGCTGTTTGTAGTCAACATGGTCAATATTTTACATGTAGTTGTACATACGAGTGTTTGCTGTGCCCGTATGCAAACTAAACAACTAAATTTTCCGGTCTGCAAAACATTTTGTACATCGCAATGTCTATATGAATACAATATAATCTTTTACAGAAAACCTTTTGGTTTTAATAATGGATTTGTAAATTAATTTATTCCTAATAACTAGGTAAGTTTTCTAAAAAGAACGAGGGTTTCTAGTTTACACTTATAACGCTACTTTACATAAAGATTAAATTATAATGTCCTCTAAAACACGTTATATTTGTTAACAAGGTTATGTTTTATAGTTATGTTTGAAGATATAATATATGGGATTGGATGGAAATATTGAGGAAGTGAACATATTAGCATATTTGAAGACATCTACAGCATGGTAAGTAAGAACGAGACTTAATAAAATCTGCTATGGAGTACAGACGAAATAATACTTCAAATTTCATAAATTCTTGGAAATTCTTCAGACTATACAAATCGCACTAACGACATCGGTTAATAGAAAAGAAATATAATAAAAAGAAAATTTTAGGATATATAAAATTCTAAAGATTTTTTTTTAATTTTTGAAATACTAATTTATTCATAAACATGTGTGTTAAAGGAATTTTTTTGCTTAAAAGATATTACTCTTATTAAACCCAATAAAACGAGACTCTATTCGTCATATTTTTGCCAAAAATATATAACCAATGATCCGTAATCATATATTACCCATTAAAATATAATTTTTGATGAATACTGTATATGTCAGAAGTGTTAAGCTAAAGCATTCAATTCTGTAGAAAAATAAATAAATATCCCTGTAACATAATTAACTGGAGTGCAAATGAAGGCTCTTAAACAATTAGCCGTAATGAATCAAAATGAAGCTTGATTTATTAAAACGAAAAACAAATTCACGTCAGCATAAAGAAGAATTTAGTTCTAAATTATATTAAGCCCCTAAGGGTTCACAAATCAGTATATTTGCTTACGTTGGTATTAATTTTCATACATTTAATAATTATTCATTATCATGTATTTTTTAATATCTCCTATTACTCCTTTAACGTATCATTAAAGTCTCATTAAAATAAGAAGATTTTGGTGTTATGGAAACATTTATATTTTAATTGTATTAAGCCTTTTTTATAATAGATATGATTAGGTTTTTTTTTATATCATTATCATTTACAAAGAATCACATATTTACCTTTTCAGAAACAAAATGTTTCAGCTCAAGGAAAGCGGTTGTCTACATCAGTTATCCGGGAACTTTTCTGGTAAGATTTCCCATGAGACGTCGTGACCGGTCCGTCCCGGATATAGTTACATTATCTTGATATACGTATAAAATTCTCCCAACTTAAAATATGGACTGCATTACAAAAAAAATTAGTGTGTGCTATAAACAGAAATGAAAACTTCATCAAGTCGAGTTTAAGGTCACGATAAACAAATTATTTTTGACGGCCTCACTGGCGCAGTGATGGAAGTACTAGCTTTGCTAGCAGAGATCCCGNTTACTCCTTTAACGTATCATTAAAGTCTCATTAAAATAAGAAGATTTTGGTGTTATGGAAACATTTATTTTTTAATTGTAACATTAAGCCTTTTTTTATCATAGGTATGATTAATTTTTTTTTATCATTATCATTTACAAAGAATCACATATTTACCTTTTCAGAAACAAAATGTTTCAGCTCAAGGAAAGCGGTTGTCTACATCAGTTATCCGGGAACTTTTCTGGTAAGATATCCCATGAGACGTCGTGACCGGTCCGTCCCGGATATAGTTACATTATCTTGATATACGTAAAAAATTCGCCCGACTTAAAATATGGACTGCATTACAAAAAAAAACTTAGTGTGTGCTATAAGCAGAAATGAAAACTTCATCAAGTCGAGTTTAAGATCACGATGAACAAATTATTTATGACGTCCTCACTGGCGCAGTGATAGAAGTACTAGCTTTGCTAGCAAAGAACCCGCATTAGATCCCCGGTAGGGTGAGTAGAAACTATATGAGGTAAATATCTATAGCTTTGAAAGCTTTAAATCCGATGGTTAACTTATTAATTTTTGTCGGCCTTGCTGGCGCAGTGGTGCGAATAATTGCTTTGCTAGCCAAGGTCCCTGCTTCGATCTCCGGAAGGGTGAATTTTGGAAACTTCATTTTCTAATTTATCGTGCCGCCAAGCAAAGATATTTGTGTTTCAGTACGATGCTATGTAGAAACCATAAGAAGTAAATTGTTTCTTACCAGAATCGCGCACTTCCATGTTACACTGTATCATCATTTACGATCAGGTGTGATCACAATCAAGGACTAATTTGTCAACAAGAACAAAACATATTTTTTAGTATAAATATAAACATATTGTATATGTAAAATTTTAATATTTATAATATATCTGTATATAAATTATTTTCAATAATGTTTCATGTTCAAAAATGTTGTGGGCTCTTCTCAAGACAGGGCGCGAAGGAACCCTCGTAACTTTAGACTTGAAGTAGTTCTTTGATACCATTATCAGTCGTACATTAGAATAAGTGGTTGGAAAAAAATATATATTTGACGATTCAAAAGTGCTGTAATAGGCAAACTTGAATAAAGATATTTTGAATTTAAATTTGAAAGTTTCATTTATTGATAATCCAACAGCGTTTTACAAATTAAATTAATAAGATTACGGATTACACAAATTACTATATAATATTTAAAATAACATAGTAGAGATTAAGAAGTGTGAATATAGAAATAATAAATTATGTTACATATATGAAATATAGCAGTGTCAAAATGACTGTCTTGCTATCTTACTCAACGAGACCAATTGAACGAACGTTACATAGCCAGGTGTGACACTCAGTCTCATTCAATACTTACAAAATGAAGAACTTAGTTAAAGAATTTCCTACTTTAATTACAATAAATATAAATTAAAATAAGATAAACCAATAAAGGGAAACTATATGTATATGATAACATACACATATAGTAGCTTTTTGACAATCAAAATCTCATATTTGATTGGATCTTGACATAAATGGACTATATTTAAATACACAACTTTTTCATAGAAATTTCTTATTCGACTAACGTTTTAATCTCAAGCTGAATTTTAAAATAAGTTTCAAATTATGAAAGCAACACTTCAGCCACCATTGCACACTAAGACTGAAGTTAAATAATGTTTCACGTTGAAGCAAAAATGTATACTTGCTAAAAAGAAATATAAAATTCCATCACACCTTAAAAATTGAAGTTGATGAAGGGCAAATTGCTTGTAAAAGACGAGCCGCCAGCAAAAACCGCAGCTAGAAACCTTGCAGGCGATTACCCACCGGTTAAAGTAATAACTACGATTCGACTGTTTTTGTTTGGATTGGTATGTTGCATATTGTAAAGTAAATTGCTCTTCATACATTAAAGATCTATACGCTACCGACAAATGTATGAAAGAATTCTGCATTAATACCGGTCTCAAGCAATAGAAATAGGAAAAAGCTCTTGATTGCGTTAAAGTACAACAAATCACTAATTAAGAAGTTACTTGTTAGAATTTTACCTAACAATGAATATATCAATTTAGTGTCTACATAAAAACAATAATGATATTTTATTACAAAATAGATTTACCGAAAGATGTTGGTATATCTTAACTATGAATTTAAAATTAAACAACTGATAGTTACGTCATAAAGTAACATTAGAAAAGTTAATATGGATGTTAATTGTCATAAGATCCTTCACATGTCAATAACTAACACAAAAAAAAGGAGGTGTACAAGATAAAAATCTTTTTTAAAAAAATAATCTTTCGCCTTATTCGACGTTTGTAGAAAAAACGACACTAACAATAAATAAACGTAAACTAACTTTCATTGGATATAAATAGTTAATAATCTTTGATAAGAATGTCATGTTGACATTTCCAATGTCACAATATCTAACAAGGAATATAATAAAATAATTAAGGTATTATATAATTATAAAATATTAAAAAAACTATAATGTTGATTATAGCTAAGTTCAGGGTGTCGGTCTTTTGTGACGGTGTGCGCGCGCATCGTAAAAATTTACTCTTGTCATTTTTCTCTAATGCGCCGCAAGAAGTATAACTTCAAAAACTAAAATGTGGACTATAGCTAACTTCAGGGTGTCGGTTTTTTGTGACGGTGTGCGCGCGCATCGTAAAAATTACTCTTATAATTTTTCCTTAATGCGCCACAAGAAGTATTACTTCAAAAAATAAAATGTGGACTATAACTAACTTCAGGGTGTCGGTTTTTTGTGACGGTGTGCGCGCGCATCGTAAAAATTTACTCTTATCATTTTTCTCTAATGCGCCACAAGAAGTATAACTGCAAAAACTAAAATGTGGAATAGCTAACTTCATGGTGTCGGTTTTCTGCGACGCTGTGCGCACGTATCGTAAAACTAAAATGTTTATTATAGCTAACTTCAGGGTGTCGATTTTTCTTGAAAATAACTCTCATAATATTTCCCCAAAGCGCCAGAAGAATTAGTGATATTAATCCAATCGCTCACGCGTGATGCTGTGACCAAAGTAATACTACACCATCTTATGACTCACGTAACGATCATTTCCTGGCAACATTTATGATAAATTTGATATCTTTAATATTGACAAAAAGAAGAACTTTAAAGTGTTTTATTTAACCGAAATCCATAGATTTAACGATACCTATTTGCTTATAGTAACGTAGCTTTATCACTCGGAAGCAAGGGCTTAGACTCATTATTTTACTCTATTGCAGCTAAGCGGAATTATTCGTTATTATTATTGATTAGTTTTTATTATTATTATTCTTCTACTTCTTGTTATTATTTATTAGTTTTAAGTAATCTTATTATTTTTATTTAGTGTGGCATACACTTAAATTTCCGCGACTCTTTAACAACAACCATTATGGCAGATCTTTCAGTTGTTATGGTTGTATTTATATTATTATAATATAGTATGATCGTACATATGAACTCTTACTTTGCTGGGAAATACGTTATGGGAGCGTGGAGCTCGCTGGGTACACCCCTCTTCATCCGGATTGTAGCGTCCAGATAATCGTTAGTAAGAAAGAGCAGACGAGTAAAATTGCGTCTCCTGGCAACACCCCTCCTTAGCCAGCTTAAGCTCCTTTTGCCTCTCTAGTGCCTCCTTTTGCATGAGGACATCTTCGAAGAATGAAGCCACTGCTCTCCAATCTGACTTATCACCAACCCTGGGCATAATAATTACACGCCTAGATTACCATCGATACTTTGAGACAAAAAGTAACCCTTGCTTATTCCCTATAACAACAAGTATGCTATGGAGAGTCCCATTTAAGAAAGTTAAACAGACTGACAAATGTAAAATATGAATTGGTGATTTATGTGATGGCAAGTTATCGAATTTATTTGATAAAAAGGTGTTTTTTGTTACATACCAAATTGATATATATGTTTAGGTATAGATTTAAAATCAAATCAAATCAAAATATCTTTATTCAAGTAGGCATATTACAGCATTTTTTAATCGTAAAATAATATTTATTTCCTTTTCCAAGCTATTATTTTAATGTACGTCTGATGATGGTACTCCAGAACGACTTAATATCTAAAGTTACGAGGGTTCCTTCGCGCCCTGATCCGAGAAGAGCCCACAANTCCACACTATTATTTTAATGTACGTCTGATGATGGTACTCCAGAACGACTTAATATCTAAAGTTACGAGGGTTCCTTCGCGCCCTGATCCGAGAGGAGCACACAACAAACTCAGTCGGGTATTTTGTGTTTTTTTTTTTGATACCGTCATTATTACAATATCATACTCCAAATCAGCGGGAGCCTTGCTTTAGAATACATATTTGTGCCTTTTGGCGTGGAGACATTGGGGACAAACCGTGGGGTCTTGAGGCTAAAAGCTTTTTGAAAGAAATCTCATCTCACTTAGTTGATGTCACCCGTGACCCTAAGGCCGGGTGGTACTTTGGACAGCGTATCGCTGTTCAAAGAGGTAACGCTGCCAGCCTTACGAGCACCCATCCATTTGCTTCTGATGGCGCATTTTAGTTACTTTTATTTTTTCTGTATTAATTTTAAGGTTCGATATTATGTTATCATGGTTAATTGTATATTTAAGTTTTATAATAATTTTAGAAATAAATACAATAGAGCTTGTTGGTTACAATATCATATTAGTTTAATATATTTCAATCAAATTAGAGCAGTTCGATCACTCCCACACGTTTCTATCGTCTAAGTAATCTTGCAACTTATAATACGATTTTTCTATCAACTTTCTTATAACAAATACTTTAAATTTATTAATTGGCATCTCTAAAACGTCTTGTGGGAGTTTATTATAGAAACGTATACAGCTACCCTTAAATGAGCTGTTAATTTTATGCAGTCTACTAGAATTTATAACAACTTTGTTTTTGTTTCATTATACTCGTATAATGTGCATTAACTCTTTTTATTAAAAGAGTCAATGTTTTTATGTACGTACAACAAGTTCTCTAGTATGTATACGCAGTGAATTGTCATTATTTTAACCGCCTTAAATTTGTTTCTTAGCGACTCTCTTGGACCCATATTGTAAATCGCACGAACGGCCCTTTTCTGCAGCACAAATATTGCATCTATATCAGCAGCATTACCCCAAAGTAGAATACCGTATGACATAATGCTGTGAAAATAGCTGAAATATACCAGTCTGGCAGTACCAACATCAGTCAGGCGACGAATTCTTTTGACGGCGTAAGCCGTAGAGCTGAGCCTATTCGATTGACCACTTATATGGGGCCCCCACTGTAATTTATTATCTAATGTTAACCTAAGAAAGCCGTACTATCTACAAGGTCTAGTTCCTCATTATTAAGTTTAACAATGGTTTGCGTTTGTTTCACATAAGGCAGAGTAAACTTAACATTTGATACAATTTGTGTATATTAAGTAAAAACCATTTAATAAAATCAAGTCGATTTTGTTAATAGTTCGTCGATCAAAGGCTATAATTGAAATTGGACGTCACTCAGGATTTTCCACAAAAACAATTAATCAGTCGCTTGGACTATTTTTCAGAAGCGATTCGCTTAAGCTCCAAGGGGCAATTAATACTTATTTGAGAAAGTCAATATATTATTAGAAAGAACGTACGAGATTAATTTTTTAAAGAGGGAGGCGACTTTCCTGACGTATTGTGTTAGTAATGGCTTCTCTAACAGAGGTCCTGAGTTCTAGTGAAGGCAGGACAAATTTATTTGGGACTAGACTATTGGTTTCAGCCTATACTCATACTACCAGAAATAACTTTAAATTCGGGGATGGTTTTGTTTAATAGCCAGAAAGAGTTCAAGATAATTTATCATCAGTGAGATTGCGTTCAAGGGCAGTATACCAATAGAGTTCATATTATAAAGAAAGAAAGATACATTTATTCTGTAATGGTGTTACAAACAATATTTTTAACCTAACTTTGCAGCGTTACTGTCTGTAACACCACCTGGAAAAGGTCTACAACTCAGCAATTGTCACGTGTTGCAAAACACAGGACGCTGATTTTCAGCTGTGACCCCGGTCATGCCAAAGCGTTACAACGTTAAAAATAAGTAAATTAAAAAACAGGTAGTATAAACACAGCTGAATAAAGAAGATTAAAACTATTCTAAAGTTAAACTTAGTCAATAAAAATAAAAAAAAGGTGAATTAGTACATATAAATAAAAAGATAAGATAGACCAATGATAAAATAAAATGAAATAGATTAATAGTATAAAAATTAAATAATTCAGTCGTACTTCTTTGTTGTTATAATTTAGGAGAATAACTTTCTGCTTCCTTTTGTTTTTCTAAAAAATAAAGTTTTAAGTGATGCACAAAAGTATACTTTGTGGCACAGTCTTGGATGGGTGGGGGAATATTGTTCCTGAAACAGCATATTTAAAACTGCCTCTAAAAGCTGCCGAACAATTTATGTATGTTATATACGTACTGGTTTTTTATTAAAAAACTTTCGTGAAAAAGATAAATCATAAATATATCAAAAAGCCCACGTTTTAATCATCCGAACTGGACTTACTTTCATTCGATTCGGACAATAGATTCTACTGCATTTAAAACAAATCCAAGAAATCATCTTCAAATTCAAAACTATTACATATACAATTAACATTCTCGGAGCTTCAAAGTCCATTTTTGAATATTTCCGATACGATTAACGAAAATCGGGTACAACGATACATACCAATAAAAAAATTGACATAAACTTTACCTATTATATTGTGAGTGTTACGGAGTATCAAATATGGATTAATTACTGTCATGTACTATTTTAGAAACAGCTGGAACTTGTACACTTCTCAAAGAACACAAAAAATATAAGACGAAAGCATTATTAAATTCAATAAGCAAACAGGAGCATTCGCTTACATGCAGATATGGAGCCCCCGCTGATAAATTCTCCTTTATATTAATGCGGCCGCATACACTCCGGTCCGGTTTTTTTTAAATACATCAAATATTACAGTAACAAAAAAGTTAAACAGTTTTATTTAATCCGTAATTTTTATGTAAAAAAGTAATACTTATAAATACAAGGTATTTATAAATATAAACGAAGACAGACCATAGTACTAGTGACACCTTTGATGATGAGATGGAAAAAACGATTCTTATTAAAAAAATCATGTTTTTAAAACGTTAAATAAATACATTGCTTTACTAAATAAACTGGCAATGAAACACAAAATCAATGATCTATCGTCTGTCTTCATTTTCGGTTTCTTAATGCCTTGTGAAGTAAACATTCACTTATTCAATTTCACATATCTTTCCTTACGATAATCTCAAAAACTACAAAAGTTTACAAAGATGATAAAAGTATTATTTTAACAATTCGTCTTGACCTATTAACATGATGTTGTATATTTTAAAAAGATCTTCAAATACATTTGCAAAAATGTCATATGTAATAATTCCATGACGGGCCACTGGTTAAGCACGTGAATTCTTGTTTAGAGCACTTCACAGCAATGAATTCGAATCCTATCCACTAAGTTCTCTTTGAAAAATTTATCGTTGTTATTTAAAATTTGTTCCTGTCCTTTTCGGTGAAGGAAACCATAGTGAGGATACCGACTGAAGTGGAGCAGCATGGTGGGTGTATGCTCTAAAAGCCTTCTCTCTTATGAGGGCGGAGACCTGTGTCCAGTACTGGGATATCGATAGGCTTCCTTACATTTCTTATTACCATTCTGCATTCTAGCCGGAACGGCATCTTAACACGAGACCTAAATACGTCGAAAGCATTGTATTAATTTAAAATTAATGAAACAATAACGCGCCCGTGTTGTAAGTGGGCAATTAAAGTCGGTAAAAAGAGGCCATTGTGATTCACATACATGTATTATCGCAAATCTTGGTAAAGCAAAGGTTTGAACAATGTACTGAATAATTGAATTGGCTTTACGCGCAGGGGATTCTTATCTTTAATACTTTAAGGAGTTAGGTCCTATATTCAATGAATACTTTATTCTTTAACCGTGGCTAATGAACATCGACCCTACATAGCGCTTACGCTTTGCAACAGTTAAGTTTTAATTGATTCTGTTATTTAGTAGCCAACTTCTTTGAACGATGTCTCTTATTTTTCTACTACAATAGACATAAATAATTTATACGTCTGGTACTTTTAATTAAATCTATTAATAAGTAAACGTTTAACTCTTCTTTAAAATTTTGTAGTTCAAGAAACAAAAATCTTACTGAATTATCGTACATTGTCCCTCGACGTCGTTTTAACAATACATTCTTCTATATATATATATATTTATTATTCCGGTCCCAACGAACAAATTTTCGCAAAATTATATCCGTATTAAACAAAAAGGGAAATATTTTTTGTTAATGAAAAACCTAAACAAAACTCTGTAAATAATATTTCTTCGTTAGTTTACAATCCCTTGAGTAAAAATCGTAATTTACAGAAATATCTTTTAAACTGTATTTACAAAAATAACCACCAGCTGTTACCGTATTTTGATTTTTACACAGCAGATATCATAAACATACAAACATTCCAAAAAACTGGGCTCATAGCCAATGTTATCCTCGGGGATTCTCCCGGACGTATTTTTGTAGTCGTAGTATGCCGTTACTTTTTAGAGTCGGAACTTTTAAACCTTTTTGATAGGATTTAATGCACAATAACCTTTTGCGTCCAGTATTAATAATAAAACTAAACACATTTCATACAAAAGACATTAGTTTACATAAAGGATGTCTTTGTAAACTACTAATACTACAAAGAGATCAATTTCCAGGAGGGACAATTAAGGAGAATCTGTGTCTGTCTATGTTGTGCAGAAACCTTTCTATTCTAGTCGTGGCTTACTGCTGAGGTACCGCGTTACCGACGAAACAGCTTGTAAAATCTTTGCCAATCGGTAGCTATGTGGACTGCCTGAATGACTATGGTATCCAGCTGATCCGCTACCTAAACGAATCAACCTTTGTATCTTTTTGCCTTCTATTTTCCCATTTAAAATTAGTTTTTGATATGTCTAAAGATCTTCGCGCGATATGTCTAAAGAACTGTAGTAAGCTCTTTAAACATATCGCGGTATACCTTTGAGTTAACTTCAGCTCCTCTAAAATAAAAACATTCGTTCTGTCTGCAGTCCAGATGATTTGCAATATTCGTGCAAAACTAATATAGCTTGTATCATTTCTTACAATCAGTTGTGATCACAGTCAAGCGCTAACCGGTAAAAAATATCTTAACCCATGGTCATACTATACGTGAATAAATTGAGCATGTTAATTTTTTTGTTGAAAAATACTTCTAGTATTACATTAACACCAAAGATATATATACAAAGAAAAACAATAACCCATTTATTATATACATACATACATAGCATCACGCCTCATTCCCATAGGGGTAGGCAGAGACAACGTCCTTCCACTTGCCACGATCTTTGCATATCTCCTTGGCTTCTTTCATTCTCATTAAACCTTTCATACAAGTTCGTCGGTTAACAGTCCAAGAACGTTCGCCTTGGTTTTCTTCTTCCAACTTTCGCATTGAAACTTGACTCATAAATCCTTTTTGTCAATCTTCTTTCATTCATTCTCTCTACATGCCCAAACCATCTAAGCATACCTTTCTCAATTTTGGTCACTATGCCTTCTTTATACCACAACGTTCTCTTATCACATTATTTTTATGCGATTTTATTAGCTTTTATTCATTGCGTCTAAACAATGTCATAGACAACATAAATCTCCATTAATTATAATGTCAAATATGTTGTAAACAAAATGATAAGGAACTGTAATAAGTGAAAAAATTATATGAATTAATTTTTCTTCAGGATTCAATGAATAGGTTCAACAAACAAATTGCACAGTAGTAATAAGCTCTAATAATTTTCATAGTCGCTTTATATAGTTAGATATTAAATAAGGTTTCATTTAACAGTCATAAAATCTTTGTGAAAATTGTTATTCTGCGTGCTATTTTGTAATGTTTTTAGAGCATAAACCCATCACGGTGCTCCACTACGGTTTGGCAGGCATAGTACACAACTGTATGCGCTTACAAAAGTGCTCTCTCTATTCCTTTCTTCGTTGATTAAACTATATTTTCATAATTTTATTAGATAACTAAGAAAAACTCCTGTAAAGGAAGCGTGTTGAAGAAGTTTAATCCATAGGGATTGTCGAGTGAATAAATTTATTGCTGCTCCATGCCGTTATACAATATTTGTTATACCGAAGGCTTAACTTTAATAAATATTACAACGCCCAGGCATACTAATTTCGTCAACATTTATATAATTAAAAACATTATAACTTTTGATTACAGCATTACAGTATTTGTATACCTATATGCGTTATCTGGAACTCTTGTCATCTCCTTCTTGAAAAGCTCAATTTTAAAGCTCTTATTTATAAACTTGGTGCCTCAACTATTACAAAGTCACTAGCTGACACCCTTGGTGTCATCTTGTTTCCCTATCTATTGGAATATAGGGAAATCTGTCAGTGTAGTGGTCGTCTACGTCGTCAATTGCAAATATAAACGAATGAATAGTTTTGGAGATTTAGTCATGAGTGAGCAATCTTTTTTCGCTTGTCTATAATTGTCTTTGTCCTTTAACGTATGTAGAACGATAGCAGTATAGATGCTGCTGTATGTTGAATATAGAACTAGAGCTACATCAAGCTTTGTGCTTGATATATGGATTGTTAGAGATTCGAACTCTTACTGTCTTCAAAATACATCTTAACGCAATATAGCGTGTCTTTAAAATAAGCCAATTTATTTGCGCATATAATTGCATACAATTAAGTTATTTAAACATATATCTAATTAATGTTACTAAAAATTTACACACCGATATATTTTTTATATACGTTTGAAATATGGACTTCGGTTTTATATAAACTCCTGTGTTATTCTCGTAAGAATAGAATGTGTATGTAAAAAGTCATGGCTGTAAATTGGACCTAATATTAAACGCAATTACTTTGTACTCCTATGTAAAACACAATATAATCTATGTTCATTTACTGTATAACCCCAACCCAAAGCTTCAGACCTTTGAATTATACATAGCATTGCGACCTGTTGAAGTATTCCAAGGAGAGTTGCAAATGATTTACAAGCATCGGTTTCACTGTACAACAGTTTATAAATACTTCAACTGGTCTGTAACACGGATAACCTACTTCTTCCCTGGATAACATCACATTATTTCTCATATTCATTTTATTATTTATTTTTTTGGTTTATTACAATTAACATAGATATAAAAGTTAAACAAGCAATAGAAAACATTAATGTAAAGTCCTTTCCCATCTGTGCAAGAAATTCTTCTGCATAGAAAGAAACTTTTAAAAGTTTTACGTGAGCTTTCGAAAGACGACGCAATACAATTTTTTTGTAAAATAAATTCAATAAATATATCAATTTTATTCGGGTATCATAATTTGCATCATACACATTAATTGTGAAATGTATAATGGCTTTCGGTTGTACCAATAAGGTACATTTTACTTCGCCAGTATCACGTAGTGTGACCAAAGCACGCATCAGTTTTATAAGTAATTTTGAGGATGATCTTTAGGCAGATTTTATTACAATAGTGAGTACATTTGTTAATAGCTCAAGTACCATCTACAAAAAAGCGACTTAAATGATACGATGGTTAATCTACAACACCACAAAACAAATTATGAATTCTTCTTTGTTCGCACTAGTGGATAGTCACCTACCAAACTAGCTTGGAAAATGTTTCAAAAAGAGAATTAATATTTACGATTGAATGTGATCTAGTAGATAGTAATCTAATATACTATTTCTCAGTTAGTTGTTAATTTATTTTGGTTTCACTGTTATCCTTTTTTACAGTCGTTTATTTTAATAAGTGAACTATTTAGCTTTATTTAATCTTTTTTATGATGTTAACTACCTTTAATATGGTAATCTAAGAACATTCATAAAAGAGTAGGAAAAAGCCTTAAATGTTTAAAATTTTTTAATCTATTATGATTCTTTTGTTGGTGTTTTTCTAAATAAATAAAATATAAAATTAGAAGTTGTTACATCAGAGCAAACAGAATTTATATAACACCAATTAAAGCATATACCATTTAATTGTATGACATCCAAGAAAGCTTTAACTGCATTAAGTAACGTATAACAACGCTAAACATTAAGCAACATTGTATATCCATCAGATTTATCGAAGACGCGATGACCCAGCACTCTTGTATTAATTACTGTTATATACAAAATGGCCGACGTCAATCAATATGTTTGACGTTGAAGACTTATTAGCAGGATTATGAGTAAAATGTAATTATCTTTTCACCTTTAAGGCAGATCCGGCACTTAAGGAAAGATGCGAGCGGCATATCAAAATTGTTTAGTAGGGAATTTTAATGTATGCAGTTTGTCAGATACACCTTTGAAGTTGAGGGTAAGGTATCTCCGTGTTTGAAACTTAAAGATACTTTGCTATACTCTACATGAAATTAAAATTAGATGGCCTCGCTGGTGTAGTAGATCGTTTCGCTAACAAAGGTCCTGGATTATTATAATTAAGTTTTATTAAGCTCTTCTCCGGTGAAAAGCATCGATCAACATTCCAAAAGAGATTTAAATCATTTGTCATGCGGAATCCAGCGTTAAACTGTAACAACAGGACATATCTACAATCTACACTATTGATATATATACGCTGGAAAGTAAACGCGTAGCAACCCGTAAAATATTTTTTTAACAAAACTTCTCCGAATACCGCTGAAGTCAATCTGTTTAACAAACTATCTGTCTATTGTCTGTATATAACTCTTTCTGTTTGTCGCACTTTCACGCCAAAACTACTGAATCGATTTCAATTAAATTTGGTACACAACTAGTCTACAACCTGAAAAAGGACATAAGCTAATTTTTACTCCGAAAAAAAGGGTTGTATATCGTGGAAGTCGCTTTTAGAGTCACAAACTGGAACCTTATTGTTGAGTCTGTTGTATAAATAAATATGACATAAAAGTTTGTAGAAGATTTACTCTCAAGAATAAAAAATAACAATCCGTACTAATATTATAAATACGAAAATAACTATGTCTGTCTGTCAGTCGCGTTTTCACGCCAAAAATACTGAACCATGCATTAAGCGTTTGTATTTATGTGTCTTATTTGTGAAATCATTATCCTAAATTATTAAAAATGCTACTTAAAAATAGTTTTCCACACAGACCAAGTCACAGTCACAGCTTGTAATAATATAAATATATATTCCAAAAATGGTAAGTCTAGTCTAGTCTAGGTTTATATATATTTATACTCTGTGACTAACTGTGAATATAGATATATCTCGTGTCACAGTGCTTGTAATTGCATTCCTCTGAAACTGCTTGGCCTGTTTTTATATAGGTAAGTATTGCAGTCAAGTTAGAAATAGTAAAACAAGAATATGCTTGGAAGTAAGACAATAAATCTCTACAAATTCTAATTAACATAGTAAGTTGTTATATTATGTATGAGCACACACAAGGAATCGGTTTGCAAATATGCCCATAATGCATCTGTAAACACACGTCTATTTTTATTCGTCGGGTTCTCGTATAACTTGCTTCCAGTAGAAGCTAAAATCAACACAAAAAGCTCACAAGGTCCATCATGCCCGCGGGGAACATTCGTGATTCTGCTCGTAATAAGGCGCATACAGGCTGTGTTATTATTCTGTCAAACTGTAGTGAGTGTAAGCGAGAAACCATAAATAAATGATACTTTGACGCGATTATCTTGATGACTATATTCCTTTTAACTCTCTTATATACATTAAGACACCTTTCAAGAATGTATTATGCAAGAAATATATCGTAAATGCGAGTTGACCCTTTTATACGTGATCTAGGGTCAAATAGTGTTTTTAACGAATTTCAAACTCAAACTCAAACTTAAATATCTTTTTTCAGGTCGGCTTATTACAGCGCTTTTGAAACATCAAGTTTTTTGACGGCGTCGCTGGCCCAGTCGTGCGAGTATTCGCTTTGCTAGCGGAGGTCCCGGGTTCGATCCCCGATAGGACGAGTTTAGGAAATTGTATTTTCTAATTTGTCTGAGTCTGGACTGGTGGGAGGCTTCGGCCGTGTCTTGTTACCACCCTACCAGCAAAAAAAAACGTATCGCCAAACAAAGAAATTTGTGTTCCGGTACGATGCTGTGTAGAAACCGTAAGGGGTATAACGCCTCTTAACAGATTAGCGCGCTTCCATCTTAGACTGTATCATCACTTACCATCAGGTGAGATCTCAGTCAAGCGCTAATCTGTTAGCAATAAAAAAGAAGTAATTTTTTCCCAAACACTAATTTTAATGTACGATGATTGTATTAAAGAACGACTTAAAATCTAAAGTTACAAGGGTTTTTTCCCGCCCTGTCCTGAGATGAACCCACAACAAACCCAGTCGGGTATTTTGAATTTTTTTTACCACCATCATTGAAATATCATAAAAGTTTACTATATTTAAATTCAAATTAGAGCTATTCGTTAATTGCGACGCGCTTCTATCGTCTAAGCAATCTTGCAACTTGATTTTTCAATTAACTTTCTTGTAAAAAACGCTTTGAATTTAATAAATGACATCTCTAGAACGTCTTGTTTTATAATTTTAATTGTTATATCACCACATTTAAACTAGGTAATGGTTTTTTTTATCATGTAGCTATCATAAAATATGATATTTGGAAAATTATCATTATTACAAAAACTAGTCCAGAAATAAATAGTTTGTTTTAATAAGGCTGTTTCTGATTTCAGTTATTTTACAGTATTTGTCATGTCTACTAGATGGTAAGTTTGTTGATATTGATACAACCTTTTATTATATAAACACACCAACTCACATTAACTAACAACCTTTATTGTCTCCACCATTTAAATAAACACAACTTGCACTATACTAATTATTACTTCACTATTTGAAATTATACAATTTAGCGCTACTTCTCTTAAAACAACTACTTCACGAGACACAGCTAAAAATAATTCCGTTCGTTTTTGTTATCTCGCATTGCATAACATTTCATCATATTGCACAGTGGATTTGGTACTTTTAAGTAGTAAGTAAGTAAGTAGCAGCCCATTAACGTCCCACTGCTGGGCACAAGCCTCCTCGCTCATATGAGGGAGGGTTTTTAGAGCATAGACCCACCACGCTGCTCCACTGCGGATTGGCAGGCATAGGTATATTTAAGTGTTACCACTATATTATTCAATAACTCCAAACATCTAACATTCTATACTCTAACACTTTGAATTGCAAAAAGGGCTATTCATGACATATATTGACATCCTCGCAGTCGCAGTGGTATGAGTACTCGCTTTGCTAGCAGATGTCCTAGCGCCAGCCCCAGTAGGGCCCCAACAGGGCGGATTTAGGAAATTTCATTTTCTAATTTGTTTGACTATGATGAGCGGCTTCGGCCGTGGGTAGTCACCGCTCTACCAGCAAAGACGTAAAGCCAATCGAAAAGTGTTGTGTTCTATTACGATACAGTGTAAAAACCATAAGCGCTAAATTACCTCTTACCAGATTAGAGCGCTTCCATCTTCACTGTATCTTGTGATCACATCGGGTGTTATCACAATCAAGCTCTAACCTGGCAGCGATAAAAAAAATTACAACATGTGGGGACTTAAGAAAGATTTATAGCAATCAAAATTATGTCAGTTCACTCTACACTTCACATATTCGAGAGTTTATAGAATGTTTATAATAATAAGAGGTAAAAATAAAACTGCCATTAGTGTCTAGATTAATGGAAGAATCATTTATGGGAATATTTAAAGTTACAAGATAAAAATGCGAGTAATTAGAATAAATTGAAATAATATTGTAATTTTCATGATAGTTAGGGTCAAACTATTGATTTTTTTTAATGGAGCTTCGCAGGGCAGGACGCAAATGAAAACTGGTAACTATTAGACTATAGATAGTTGGGTGAGAGCACGGATAGCTCTGAAGCGTTGGGAGTTATCGAGTAATGTAGTGGCAACACTTAAAAACACCAAAAACATTGTGCAATATTACGCAATGCGAGGTGACAAAAACGAAACGAACAATTGAGATAAGGTAGTCTTTCGAGTTGTGAAGTAGTTGTTTTAAGAGAAGTAATGCTAAATTGTATAAATGCAAATAGTGAAGTAATTATTATTAGTATATAAGTTGTGTGTATTTAAATAGCAGAGAGAATAAAAATTGTTGGTTAATGTGATTTGGCGTTTTGATAATATTAACTTAGGGTTTTATTGTGCTACAACGGAATAATGTGACAAAACGACAAAATTTAACAAACCAAAAAAGCTGTAAGAGGCTACTAAATCAAAGATTTTTTTACTTTATTTGATATACAACATATGTGACGCCACAGCTTCGTATTTCCAAAAGTTGACGCTGCACTTTAACCTACGTATGGAAACCTACTTCTCCTGTATGGTTCCTGGTTTTGTATTAAGACCGTGTGCGCTTCATTGGCAATAAATTATACAATTGGCGGAAATTTAGACGGGATACATTGGGGAATTGTGGTTGTTTGAATTTGGTAACAATTGATCGGGCGTCTGCGAAGTTTTGAACTAAACACGTAACTTGTGGCCTGCCGACGTACTAATATTGTGCCAAGACCACTTTGATAACTTCGCTTATATATTAACCTACAACTAAGTATCATACATTGTTAAAGTGCATAACGGGACTATGATGTTCTAACGAGGTTGGCTCTCAGATTTTCAGGTCCCTAGATAGAAGGTAACTTAGATATTATTTTGTATTAAAGTAAACACAATGATAAAACAATCTATTTTACGGATTTTCGTCGCATATATTATTAAAATATTGTTTTTATTTTGAGTGAATTTTATTAATATTTAATCTACCTGTGACCATTTACGAGTGAGTTCAACACGTCGGGATATGACTATTTATTTAATTAATTTGTATATGTATTTGAGATAGAACTACTTTTAACGAACTGCATCGAATTAAGTTAAGTAGTTTTTTTACATTTAAGGGTTTTTAAGCGACTATTCGAACCGATAAATTCCAGGATCTAGATGATACTATTTCTAGAGATATATAGCTATCATAATTTAATTAGAAATTATAAATTCCGTTAAGTTAGATATCTAAATATCAAAATTAACAATTTTAGAGCTGCTCTTCTTGCTGTTTTGAAATTATTTCAGAAGGAATTTCAACAAAACAAAAGATACGTCGATTTTTTTCAATTAGCCTTTTAGACAGGTAAGTATTAGATACAGCACTGCAAGGCCCAAGACTCTTAATAAGAGTCCACGTATAATTTAGACCATCACGCGTCCATATATTTTAATATTAAATGTAAAAGAATACACAACCATACGCATGGTGTTGGTGGGTGGCACATATCCTAGTCGAGGCTCATTTTTCTTTTCCATGCGGCCTTGCGTATTTCCTGAAACCATTCACTTGGTTGGGTATATGCAAAGCTTTTTTTAATAAGAATTCGAGCTCGGTTTATATATTTCCTTCGTCACGAGGAAAATGTCAGCAATCTGTGGCAAAATCCTACTTTATTGTTATTGTACCGCATTTATTCGTGACTCAACCGAAAAAGATATAAACCTGAGAATCGGTTGAAAATAAATAAAGTTACTGGTAAAGGAAGTCTTTTGTGCGGGTGGATCGCTGAGATAACAATTATTGGTCTTTTAGTAAGGCCGAAAATCGTCCAATAAACTCTCGGCGACTGTTGGTAAATAAAACCGGGTACTATCTTTTCGGTTGTTTCCTCAGACGCCAAATGGTCGAAATGCTTTTTTTTCTGTTTTATCTAACCATTATATATTACAGACTGGTGAGCGTTTGACTGTGATCTTACCTGACGGTAAGTGATAATACAGTCTGATATAGAAGCGCCTTAATCAGGTCAGAGGTAACCTTTTACAATGACGAATTTGCAGGGGTTATGTCGCGAGTACTGCACTCACTATTAAAAGTCTTGAGATCGATTCCCACCTTAGAAATATAGGTAATTGAGTTCTCTAACTTATCTAGTGGGAGGCTTTGATCGTGGCTAATTACTTATAGCAAAGATGGTAGGGGCTAAAACCATTTAGTGGACTTCAATAAATATAATGCTTATATCGTTTTTTAACAAAATAATTCAGTATTATTGTCGGATATGATATTTATATACATAAATTTTATTCTAGGTTATATACGTCCATCATCTCAGAAGTTAATCTCATATCAACTTTATTTAAGCTACGATATTTTAAGCAAAGTTGCGTAGTAAATAATATAATAAAAAAATAGCATATTCATCAAAGATTCATGTAGTATCGTTAAAACATTCAGATTATTTTAAATTAAAGTAAGATTTTTTTAACATTTCGGAACTTTACATCTAATTAAATAAAGGATCAAAGTGCTCGCAATCTAAGACCCAACCTGGGGCGGCTTTTTCATGTTTTCTTAATCCAATTTAGTTTCTTGCCTCTAATGAAAACTTAGTGAAGTGAAGTCAAAATCAGTAAAGGAAAACTTCAAAAATATATTTTTATTATTTGCTTTAATACGAAATTGATAAAAACTTTAGTGTGTAGGAGAAATAGGCTGGCTATACGGTTTTTAATACCACTTATACAAATAAATAAAATTAGAATGAATATTTGTAATTTCAAATAAAAATTTTCACAAAACGCATATGAAAATATTGTAAATAGCTGTATATACAAAACTGTCGGTCTATCTTTATTTGTTACCGCTAATATCTGAAACAGCTGTACCGATTTTCACGGGCAGATAGTTGATATTATAAGGAGTAATTTAGGCTTTTAGTTTAGAAAAAAAATCATCTGAAAATACACTGGTAACACCGTAGAGAGTTACTCATTAAATATTAAAATTAATTCTGAAATGACAATTTGATTATTTTGTTAATATACTTTATATCTATATACTTTTTTTTGTGTCAAGACAAACCTGTTTAACTACAAGTTGTATTTATTTAAGCTACAACTAGTATGCCTGGAGTTATAAATATAACAACAAAACAGAGAAATATTTACACGTGTTAGTCACATTATAAAGTGGCAAAGTATTTTACGGTTACACAAAGCCTGAAGGCATTAACTCTTTTCTACTCTTTAGTATACGATGTCAATGTGCCCGAAAGCAACAATATTCGGTAAAAGCTAACGTGTATAATGTTGGAAAAGCCATAAAAATACTCCATTATTAAACATATATACCAATGACCTTTCCTCGATATTCTAAAAGAACGAGGCGTGTCAAGAGTCGAAGTAAATCAATTATATGGCGTGCTAAAATTGACTCCACTTGTTTCTCGAATTCTTTCGTAGAAATCTTGAGATGTCGAATTATAAAAATTAAATTCCACGAAAAAGCACCTCGCATTTTATTCATCGCTCGCCTGCCTCTCCAGACGTGAACGAGTACCGATGCTCACTGCAAGATTTTCCCTAACATAAGAGGAATGCAGATGTAGATGAACCTGCTGGAAATGCCAGCCCGATGTAAATTAGTCTAATACCTTCCTGATCTTGTGGGGGCAAAACTTGTATTTCGCGGGGGTTACAATGAGCTGAATGTTTGCCTTAATTAAACACTAATTAACTGACGATTGTTAAATTTCTGCTAAGTTTTTTTATTTTTAATTGTATGTCGGAGTGCAGTAAACTGTGGAACGCTGGCGATATCTATCTATCGGTGTGTGACAGAGTCATGTCTCGTCAGCTGGCGGCGGACTCGCTAGTTCTCGGGTGACGGTCCGCCAGAGCGGTCGACTATTGAAACTGTCGCGTTCCTAGCTATTATTGTTAATAAGTTTGTGTAAATTGGTATCGGGAACTTTAATGAGTTAATTAATAAAGTGTTTGATTGCATCAACATTACCCACCAAAACCCACACTATGGATTTATGGATGCCACTAATGACGATGTCGGCGGAGAACCCTATGCCCCTATGCTTTATGCTTCTTTCCTTTCTCTTTTATTCTTCGACATATACTTTGTTCTAAACATAGTTTACAATAAAAATATCCCAATTAGTTAATACAGTGTTATATTTAATAAAATTTACGTACTTGTATAACAAGTTTTGTTTGAGTTCATTTTGGGGTAAAATTAGTGACCATAGTTAGGTCATAAGGTTAACGGATCAAACAAAGTTAAGAATCACTGGTCTAATATGAACTACTGGAGTATATATAACTTTTTATTGGCATGCATATTAACTACATTATGTACACGTGAAGGAAATAAAAAGTCTTTAGCTTTTATGTGATATTTTATATATTTTTATGTTGAATTTTACTTTAATATCTCGTAATTTTTGTAATTAACGTATGACCGAGTAAAGTGCCTAACATATACTTATACGTAATCAAACACACGAAACCCAAAATTTTCTCTTCCGCATCATAAGAAAGCAGTTATGAATAATAGTATATACATATTCTTAGAAATAATAAAATAGCCGTGCGATTTACTTTTATACTTATATTTTCTTGTTGATTCTGTATATTTCTAGGACTATGAAATATTTTAAAACGAAAAACAGTTTAGCGCTTTGATTGCGATCACATCTGATGGCATATGATAATAGTCTAAGATGGTAGCGCGATAATCTGGTAAGAAGCAATCTACCTCTTATGGTTTTCACACAATTCCTAAATTCGCCCTATCGGGTATCGAACCCGGGGCCTTTATTACCAAAGCGAGTACGCGCACTAACTAGTTTATACTTACCAAATAAGATTAATAATACATGCAATTTGTAGTTTTATTTAAGAAGATCTCAACTCACTATTCAATGTTCTAAGTGTTTGATGTATCTATAGATTTATAATGATAATAAAGATTGTATATGAAAGTTTCGTTTGTACGTAAATTCTTATTATAATAGGTAAATGACGTCAAATTAACGTTGGTGCAATTTTTAATAACCACAAGCAAAAGTGCGTGTACTCGCTTCACTAGTAAATATCCTGAATTCGCTTTCCGGCAGACTAATATCAAGAAATTCTATTTCTTAATTTGTCTAGGGTTGCACTGGTGGGAGGCTTCGGCTAGTTATCATCATATCATCATAAATTTACCTTCCAATATGATGCTGTGTATAAGAAGCAGTGCTGAAGGCAGCTTTTAAAGCAAACGGTGCTATTGCTATACAAAAGGAATACTTATATGAGAAATAATAAAAAAGAAGAAGCAAAGGATATAAAATAAAAGGAGATGAAAGAATGACAAATAAGGATGATGGGGATAGAAAAAATTTTTAATGAAAAACGCAATATAAAGAAAATTAAAAAAAATAAGAAAAAAGGAAAAGTATTTATTTTACGGGTAATCAATTTAGTTTAGTTAAGCGCCGGTTTCATTAAATATTAATAAATAAATAAGTATTTATGATGCTGTGTAGAAACGATTTAATAGAAAATTACTCAAGTAAGACTTGTAATAAGACCGCTTATACACGTTATGGTTTCTTACCTAACATGTAATATTTCTTGTAATTATGATTATGTTTTTGGTGTGCAATAAAGAATTTATCTACTCTTGACATGTCTACGGGCCCAGGTTGGCGCGCTGCTATCTCAAACTGTATCATAGCATACAAACAATTGAGTTCCTTGAGGTTTTAACTATGGCTAGATAACACCCTTATAATAAAGATATGCCACCTAATAGAAAACAGTGCTTTCCAGTACGATGCTGTGTAGAAACTATTAAAAGGTAAATTAGGTAATTATCAGAATAGAGTGATAACTTTACTTACAATTAGGTAGTAATCTGTAAGTTATACAAATGTCTAATACAAAACCACAGTAATTCATAAAGAGCTAATTAAAATAACTATAAAGGCCTATCCAGTAATTCTATATAACATTTGAATCAAAGCACTCGTGTAGCTTGAAAGATTTTCATATTCAATTACAAATAGACAAGTGCGTCTCGAGTGGCGCCTTTGACATCTTCACGGTTAAAAAGAATATTAGGGGTCCCTATCAACTTAGAGCCGGAGAGATAAATTAGCAAGCGAGTAATGAATAAATCTCATGCCATTTGAATCTAAAGAGCCACTAGTTTGTTTGATCATTTGACATTTAGTGGTGCTTAAGGCATTTTCATGTTTTAATTCGAGACTGGGGCCTTTAATTATTGATTGTATTGGTTTTACGACAATGAAATGTTGATTTGTGAAGTTGACTTGGTGAACAGTTTGTATTCACAATTATAAATCTGCCATCAAATTACGTGTATATAAAGGCCTCAATAAGCATGAGAATAGACAGAAATAATAGATTTTTTTTCAATTAAACTTGTCTGTAAACACATTAGCCAGTTAGGCATGATAGAATTTAAGAAAAAGGTGCTTGGCAGCCCCCCTAGTCAAGATGACATTATAAGTACTGTAAAGCTACGTAGAAAACTACAGTTTGTTCATGTGATCACGTTACATATTGATATGAAACGTCATTGCCATTTGCCATACATTTTTGATGCGTTCTACAAGCGTTAGCGTAATTAGAATGTTATCTTGTCTACAGGTATATACGATAAGAAGGTAAATTATCTCTTACCCCGGGTAATTTACCTTTCAATGTTTTGTTGGTATCACAATGAAAAGCAATTTTTTATATATTTGAGCTTATATCTAGAAAATATGTGAGATTGTAATAATATTATCTCATATATTTTCTATGTTAGTCTTATGTTATTATATAAGAGTTTTATTTGTGGGCTTTAATATTAAATTCTGGTATTATCTTATAACTTTTTAACAAAGTGTTGATCGTAAAAATGAAACAAGTCCTTAAAAGAATTTGCTATTTTAAACATTAATTTACACTGGTATATTAAATAGTTTTTACAGGTTTACAAAACATTATATAACTTCTTATATATTAACAGTAACATACTGTTTATTTCCCTATAAATATAATAGTATGACAAAAAAACGTTGTGGTATAAACGAAGATGTAGTATAAACTAAAATTACGAAAGGTATGCTTAGATGGTTTGGGCACGTAGAGAGTATGAATGAAAGGAGATTGAGGGTAGATAAGGGTTTATGAGTCAAGATCGAATGGGAAAATTGGAAGGGGAACGTTCCTGGACCAAAGCCAGGACATTTTAAATAAGGGCCAGGTCAAGAATATTCTCAACCGACGAACTTGTATCAAAGGTTTAATGAGAATAAAAGAAGCGAAGAAAATATGTAAGAATTGTGGCAAGTGGAAGGACGTGGTCTCTGCCTAATCCTATTGGAATGAGGCGTGATGCTATATATGTATGTAAATGAGCTTGTAGTACCCTATGAAGTGATGACAGTCATAGAAACCACCAGTCACCTTGTTATTTGTTTCATTTCTAGTACTGCTATACGCATTATATTTCAATATTTGAAATTTATTTACAACATTGATTATACTCTACTTATAATTTGTAGGGTAGACTCTAAAAATTATGCTTGGTTTAAAAAAACCAAGTTCAGCACCTATTTGTTAAGTCAAAGACGCGCCTCTTTCCTTGAAGAGAAACATTTTATCGACTTCTTACGGGATATACAAAGTTTTTTAAGTGTTTTATGTCAAAAAGAATTGTGTATGTGTACATGTAAAATAATATCATAATTACCATTTCAATATACAATTTATTTACAGAGATCAAATGGAATACATGCAAAGGGGGATATCTTGACGCGACACCATAAAGGAATCATTATGAATGTTGTATATGCACGAATATTAGGGAGCACATGCAATATACACATTGGTATCGATTCTGTCGTGCCATTCTCTAAACTGAATTTATATATAAATTTAAATAATTTGAAAGTTTATAAAAAAATACTAATCTGTTTTGTTCTGGTGTATGTACTAATGCCATTCGGCAATTTTTTTAAATTATGTAACAGAACATGTAATACGTAATAATAAGTACAAGAAGACAATATTTTCGTATATACATAGAGAATGTACACAGGAAGACTTGTAAAACAAAATGAATATGAACATCACTATTTTATTTATTGTAATATTATTTTATTTAGATTGACATTTTAAAATTCGTATTATATCTTTTGAATGGAACGTCCCATCTTAATAACTCAAAAAGTTTTTTACAGGTATTAAAACGATCCTTAATAAAATAGCATTTATTAGGATAAGGATTAATAAAGAAGTAAGCAAAATATTATCTGATTGTTGTCGGCACTTTTATTAACTTTTACAATATAAAAAAGTACTTACCGTGGCATAACTACAGTAGTTGGATATATGGTGCCGCAGAGCTTTTTCGCAGAGTTCTACAACACTCTAGAACATTTATATGTTCTATGATCAATACTTTCCGCAGCGCACACAATGTCCGATTTTTTTTTGACAAATTTTTCTTACCTTAGATTACATTAATGCATTTTATTAGGAATCCCTATTTTTTTTTTAAATCTTATTTTAAAGAGCTTAATCGCTTGCGATTATGACGCTCTGTTGAGTACTCATAATTTCACAATGATTATGTTCCTCTTAGACGTACTCCATACTCATAGAAATGTATCAATTTTCTAAAATCCCTATTTATTTTTATAAAATAATATAGTCTATGTCACTCATCGAAAATACAGCTTTCTAATGGTGAAAAATTTGTTGTAATCAGTATATTAGTGTTGGTGTGATAACGTAACAAACATACATACAAGTTTACATTATCTATATATTTTAAAATCAAAATATGCATTATTCATGTAAATTTAACCAACTATTTTGAATCATAAAGTTTGCCATTTCCTGATGAATCTACCATGGGTTTATAAGGTTTATTCGACCGAGGAGAAGCTGCTTAGAAACACAGCAGTTACTGTATTTACATGAACTTTTACGATAACGACATTATAAATAAAAAGTATTGAACCTATTTTTATTTGGAATTAGATTCAAGTTGAAGCATTTTTGTCATTTAAATATTGTTCAACAGTACAATATGCTTTATATATAAGATTTATCTTTACATATTGCTTGAACTTATACAAAGGTAGTCCAATATTTATAGACGAAACTCTTTATACAAACGTATTTAAAATATTTGTATGTCAAGTGATACTTTATGTTAAATTCAACTGCGTAAAATGAGACTGTGAATGAAGATTATATCGTCTTATAAGTATAACATTATCGAATTTATTTTAGAGAAATGCATCAGAATTGACACCATTGTCCTGCCTTAGAAATGTACGTAATTAGTTTAAGCGTTTTAACTAGGGAGCGATGTATGGAATTTTTAAATTTTCCTAATGAATGTTTAGATTGGATATACAAATTTCATCGCTTTGTATTTGAATTTAGATTGAGTATGGGGTCGCTAAATAGGCCTTTCACATACCTCTTTCGTGACATGTGTCCAAATAGAGGAAATATCCATCCCCCTTTCGATCACTTATAATATAAACGGTGCAACATCAAAAGGGATTAATTTTGAAAACCATAGTAAAGTATTTTTCAGTCTGATATGCTTTCAAATGACATATTTTTTAATAATTATATAAATTTTATTTTATAATACGCGGCATTTACGGACGCTTATTGTAAAATGGTTTTATTTATATTTTTTTATCATTATGTTATGTGGAAATGCCTCATTGGTCTAGTGGTTAGCATGTTCGACTACAGACATGAGGTTCTGGGTTCGAGCCCTGGGTCGAACCAATTCAAAATCGACATTGAGTTTTCTATAAGATTTTCTAGTGTCAGATTGCCGTCACATCGGACTCTGAGAGTGAAGGAATAGAAAGTGCTCTTGTGTACTAAGCCTGCCAATCCGCAGTGGAGCAGGAAGGTCAGTCTATCCTATAAAAACCCTCTCTCATATGAGTGTCGAGGCTTGTGCCCAGTAGTGGGGCGTTAATGGCCTGCTACATAACTTATATTATATGGAAAGATATGTAGCGGCTCATTAACGTTTCGCAGATAGATTTTGAACAAAAACCCACCACACTGCTTCCATGCTTGTTGGCAGCCTTGCTCCCGAGATTTGTAGAATTCCTCATAATGTATTCTCTCACAAAGAAGTATAATGAAACAAAAGTTTTACAAATAGATCGTAGTGGTGAGTGCCTGTGATTCAAATCTGTAACTCTTAACAAGAACCCGTATGTCCATCCTCTCTTATAACAGCATATCAATAATTATATAATTAATTAATGTACATGTATAACTCTATAAGGGATACAGCACTTTTTTAATTTATACAGTATTGATTTTAAAAATCGAGATCCTTAAGTATTAAACCTTAATTAGGGTGTCAGAGATATTCTTATATCTTGGGCTTACCCTTATTAAATGAAAACTGAATTCTATCGTTTATTGATTGATCCAAAGAAGTTATAGTTTTTTTATCGTGAAAATAATATTATTATTTTAAAATATATACCCATCGTGGAATACAAATTATTGATTATTAGTTGATAGTCATATCAGCAAAAAATTGCACAGTGCTATTGAAAGCTCCCATAAAAGTTTTAATTGCTGGTTGTATATAAATTTAAAAGTTGGTGCTATATGCTATATGGAATTATTATACCACTATTATTGAAGTGAAACTTCTTTAGGCGCATAAGGGATTTTTTACGGATGAAACGCCGGATTAGAGACACGAAGATGTGCAACATTTTTTTATACTAATTCGTTTGAAGGTTAGGAAGTCTAAATTTTTACAAATAACATGTGGTGTTTTGATTTTCCAATTATTTAATTATTTAATATACTATTTTTCATAAAATATAAAATAATAATACTTCATAAATTCTCTTTACGAAATTTTGAATTCTATAGCAAAGATGGAGTTTCTATAGCAATGATTAATTTACAATGATTTTGTACAAATTTACATTGAGGTTAGGTATTTTTATTATTTACAAAAATCACGAGGAATTTTAATCTAATATTCATCATCTAAGATTTTACTTTATTATTTTTTAACCAACATAAAATAAACGTATTTCAATAATTCATTCATTCTTTAATTATATTCATTAATTATTAACAAATAATTTTTCATTTTCAGATTGCAATGCCAAAAAATTGTAGTGCGAGAGTATGTAACATTTTAATCGAAGAAATAAATAAAAATATATAATTTTCAAAAATTATCGACACTGTTGATAGTTTAATAACAATTAAATTCATTTAATTCCTAACATACCTTCCTTTTTCCCTCCCTCCAATATTTATATTAATTTTTATAAATATAAACAAGACCTAAAAATTAGTTTATTAAAGAAGTTTCACTTCTGACATGTGTAATAACTTAATACTTTACATAAATATAGTTATCGTCATAAAAAAATCCCTTCTTATAAGTAAATCGTCACTGCAACGTCGTTGGGAGTCCGCCTTACCTGACAGAAATCTTTTAATCCATTTTTGTTGTTCATTCAAAGGATTATAATAACAATTTCATAAATGGATTTTTTTTTTGCCTGTCAACTAACTGTCAAATTATCAAACGGATTGAGGAGCATAACAGCTGAATACTAAATTGGGAATTGCTTCTAAAGGGTTACTTTGCGGTGTTGATTTTTTTTACAATCCCATTGTAAATGTGTGAAATTTAAATTTAAAAGCGTCTGGTTCAGGACAAGTTAAAAGAATTGCAGTCACAATGGTATCCTTTATTGTATTTTTTTCTGTCCTGCACTGGAAGAGTTGACATGTTTGTGTTGCATTCTATATAGAATGAAATTAAATTTTCAAATTGTCACGCCGTGAAAGTTTGATTAGGATTGTTTATCGTTGTTTTGCTTTCCAAACCGCGTATTTGATCATTTTGAGGAGTGAAAACGCAGGGTTTGTTACTTTATATTACAAACAACAATTGAATCAGAAAAACTTTGATAACGATAATTGCTCTAACATTTTCAGCAGGCATGCAATTATTAAAGGCTCAGCTACGATTTTAATCTAAAATACTCCTTAATCACTTCTTAATACCTCATAAAAACATAATGTATAACCTAATATGTGCAGTAAATAGATGCGAGAATTTAAAATTCATTTTTAATTTTAATTTTTTTTTAATTAGTTAATTAAGAGACAAATAACAAAAGTATTGATATATAAATTGTTTAAATCGAATCGAAATCCAAACGATAGTTTTGTTTACGACAAGTCACTTTATAATACTTCGTCGCAAAGATAACAACACAGCAATACATTGTTAAAATAAATTGCTCATATATTTCATTAAGGCGTACATTAAAAACTAACAGATTATATAATATCAACTGCGTCATTGGTCTAATGGTTAGCATGTTCGGCTACAGATATGAAGTCCTGGGTTCGAGTCCCGGGTCGGGCCAATTCGAAATCTATATTGAGTTTTCTATTAAGATTTTCTTAATACTTGCCCGAAGTTGGGAAGTTGGCGGTGTGATCTACCCCCGTGCTTCGGAGAGCACGTTAAGCCGTCGGTCCTGCGCCTGATCTCTCTCTGATCATGTGCTATTCCCTCCACATCGGACCATGAGTGAAGGAACAGAGAGAGCACTTGTGTAATATACCTGGCAATCCGCAGTGGAGCAGCATGGTGGGTCTATGCTCTTAAAACCTTCTCTCATATGAGTGAGGAAGCCTGTGCCCAGCGGTAGGACGTTAATGGGCTACAACTTCTTTATAATATCAATGAGTATGTTTAAATATATAATACGAAAACAACGATTAACTACTTACTCTATTTAAAATTGTCACATTATACTACAATATCTGTAAAATACTACCTACATTGCAGATTCTTTTCAATCCATGATTGTGCTTTTTGGTGAAGGACAACATCACGAGGAAACCTGTTTATCCCAGGAGTACTTCTGGGGCATAAGTAGCCTGCCTACAAGCAGTGGAAAAGCCCGGTAGGTCTATGCTTTAAGTCTATGCTCTCTTCTAAGGGTAATAATAATAATATTATTTGTCACCATGAGGATGTTGCACGCTTTCTATCTTTTTTTTAAAATTTATGTATTTTATATATACTATAGTAGTAGAAGAAGTAAATAATTGTATAGTATTTATTCATGGGTTAAGCAATAATAATTAATTAGTATATTAATTTATTGTAACCAAATATGTAACCATTGATACTGTGTGCAATAAAGAATTTTCTATCTATCTAAGGAGTCCTGTGCCCAGCAGTGGGACGTCAATACGCTGCTACCTACTTTACTCATTATTAACTATATAAAAACCAAGAAACAAAACTTTGATATTTGATACTTTACAAATGTTGATGACTTCGCAGGCGCAATAAAAAGCTTTGCAAGTATCATTTAGGGTTCAATTCTTCAGCTTAAAATAGACATATCTGGATAGTTAAGTTACCACATAAACAGAAAACATATACGGCTAAATAAATGTGTGTTATGGCATAATAAGGCATAGAAACCGATATGAAATAACCAGCAATTTATTTACTAGCAAGCTTATAAGCATTATAAGCTTTTAATTTCCACATAAAATCGGTGCGATTGCAGCCCAGTTTTAGAATAAACCTACTAAAAGTTACAGTACTCTTTCATTAGTTATCATTTCATTAGAATTTCCGGAACATTTTCGTATAAATGCAGGGCGACCCGGTTTTTGTATGAAAATATATCTAAAATTACAGACGGTAAAGGCTCTCATCTGTGAATAGTTTATGCGGAGTAAAATCCGCGCCATCGTGTGATGCATTAACTTACGTCACTGGGATTAACGAGCTCGTGTTGGAATTTTAGGATTTCGCGGGTATTTTATGTATTATTGCTGTTTTAATGTAACACAATACGAAAATCTAATTTTACATTTACATTAGAGCAGTTTGAAAATTAACCTAAGTTTAAATCAACAAATAGCATAAAAACATCGTGCCAAAGCGTTGTTTTTCCAATTTTAATATTATTTTACATAGACATATTCTTTATAAGCTCTGAGCGGGTGACATGTGTTTTTGGGTAGCATTTTTAATAATCTAATATTATTTATTTATTTATTATCAAAAATCTACAGTATCTTAACTGATCAACATTTTAAAAAAACAAGATTATGCCAATTACAGATTTTTCTAATGTTTACAACATTTTATAAGCAGTTACAACTGATACTCCGTGCGTATATTATTGCGTGTGTGTCTGTGTGTATGTAAGTGTTATTAAATTTAAGATAAATTAAATTCAGACTCATTGACTGCTTCATTGGTCTAGTGGTTAGCATGTTCGACTACAGGTCCTGGGTTCGGGTCGGGCCAATTCAAAAATCAATATTGAGTATTTCATTAAGAATTTCTCAATATTTGCTCGAAGTTGGGAAGTTGGTAGTGTGACCTACCCCCGTGTCTCGGAGAGCACGTTAAGCTATCGGTCTGGCGCCTGATCTCCCTCCGGTCGTGTCGGATTCCCGTCACATCGGACTATGAGTGTGAAGGAATAAAATGTGCACTTGTGTACTACGCCTGCCAATCTGCACTAGAGCAGCGTGGTGGATCTATGCTCTAAAAACTCTCTTTCCTATGAGTGAGGAGGCCTGTGCTCAGCAGAGGGACGTTAATGTGTTGCTACTTATTCACTTATATATTCAGGAATTTATTTATGACTAATTTTTTAAACCTATTTTTGGACGTAGAAAAGATATCAATGGTGTTAAAGTGTTGGTTATAATGATTTAAAAGTCGATAAGTGACAGTAGTTTATATGCGCAGGTGGAACTGAAATAATTCATTGTATCTCGTGCGTTTAATTTGGAACATTTAGGCGAATAAAAGTAATGACTAGTTCAGGACAACCAAATAAAATTGTTACAAATATTATATAAAAAAATCACATCTAAGAGACGTCGACGGTCCTACAGTGACATTACCCCATAAAGTTTGCAAGATTCTCATAATCATTTCTTTGCGTATTACTTATGAAATTGAGGCGCTTTTGTATACCATCCAATGCCTGAGTATGATTAGTATAATTTGGTTTACAAATTAAATATATAGTATAAATAATATTATATCATATTTTATAATTAACCTATATACATTGTTTCACTGCATAGAGCTTATTGCCTTTTCTGATGCTCTAGACTGTCTACCAAATTTTATTTCAATCGTTACAGCAGTTATGGTGTAAAAGCCTGTGAAAGGCAGAGTGAGACAGTCACTTTTGGTATTTATTGTATTAATAGGGATGATTAGTTTTCAAACTTGTGGGTAAAGCTTTGAATATCTTTTTTATTGTTCAATCAACAGTCTAAAATTGAAGTTTCAAGCCTCTAGCTTTAAACACGACGATACTTACCTACCTTGCAACCCTTTTTTGGCATTAAAAAGTAACCCGTGTCCTTTTCCAGGCTCTAGACTATCTGCATATCAAATTTTATTTAAATTTTCTTTCGCATTTATAATATTGGTAAGGATTTATTATATGTTATTTCATATTTCTAGACTATGTTGAAATGTTATCTAAATAGTAAACCAATTTTAAAATAATATATAAAGTAACTTTTACATTTATGTCATAAGATGAAGTTTTTTGTAACTAGCATTAAAAACACTGTTCTTTTCGCAGTTCATGTTAATAATTTCCAAACAATAAGGCAAATATTATTGCTTTAAGGATGTCAGTCTAAGAAAACTGCAAAACGGTTTGGTTATTATTTTTGTAAACAAGTTATTATTGCTACTAACATTATTATTTTGTCATAAACCTCTATCTTTTCACTTAACTGAGTGGGCTCGGCTCTTTAAGCGGTATTATAGTAAAAATCTCTGTATTATCCGACGGAGAGCGAAGAGCCCGAGTGAACCGCAGTAATCCATCTCTTATTACTCCTATAGTCCGTTTATCCATTCAAAACATGAGCGATTTGTTTTTAATCTACATGTAATGGGAAACAGACATAAATTCACATTCTACGCATATCAGAATAAAATCATTTTATTGAGAATTTGGAAACAATGATACTAATCCTAACGCAGTTTTCTTTTCAATATATTATTTCACAGATTACTGTGATTCATATTCACGTTCAAGCAATATATATGCAAAATGTAATAGTTGTAAATATGTGGTAAAGTGTGTAAAATTCTTGCCAATTACTTTTCAGTAGAAACAAACTTCTGAACCAGTAGATTTAGATTTTATAAGTGATTTTACTATCTACCTTCATTAGTATTTAAATTCGATTAACATCGATAGCAACAAAGAATTATATAAACCAACTACTCAGTAATTTAAAAGATTCGTTAAACTAAATGTTTTCAATGATTTCACCCACGTAGTTCCCGATCCCGCAGAAATATGAAGTAATCCGTACTTAGTGATCGTGTTCATTGCGAAAGGAGTTACTTTGCATTTTAAGACCATTGCGAACTGTCTTTTCAATGTAACCGATTCCATTTAAGACTGTATCATCACTTAACATCAGGTGAGATCCCAGTCAAGAGCTAACTTGTTAGAAATATAAAAATCTACGGTCTGAAACTCTATAATGAATTTAGGTATACATAACTAATTAGTCTGCCAAACCGCAGTAGAGTAGTGTTACAGGTCTTTGCCATGAAAATACTCTTTCCTATAAGAGAAGAGGCTTATCACTACCAGTGGGGCATTAGTAAGTTGCTACTAACCTTACCTTAACTATAAATATACTCGTATGAACATTTTCTATACATAGATGTTTACTCGCCGAAGAAGATTTCTAGTTCTAATTTTTAGCTTATAATATGCAATGCCATGGTTTTACATTTACGGAAATTTCATAGTACCTTTCTCTTTACAAATTATTAATGCACTCTTAATAATAGCAATCTGTCATATTGTATCCAGTGAAATGCCATATGATCAGCTAGGTCAAATGTCAAGGCGATAGGTAACCAGAGCAATAGTTTTCACTGCAGTTATTATCTTGTTAAACGAACCTTATTATTAATATATATACATCTCATGAACAAATTCTTATTCATTTGAACTTCGTTATCCAAATAAGTTTCATGTATATTAAACATTTTAAGAAGCCAGTGGCTTTAACCATGTTACTTTCATTTGCAATTTTCATTGTAGTTATTCTTTTGAATTCTGTGCACTCTAAAATTGAAGAAAATAAGATAATTAACGCTAACTCATCAGTGCAAAATGTGAAAGAATATATAGCGTCAATGGTTAAAGAGCAAAGTTTTAAAATTCAGACATTACTAAGGAAAATACAATCGAATGCACAAATGGTACTAAAGAAGATAACGAATATAAGTAAAAATCCAAAATCATTAACACAAAGAGAGAAAATGGAAGTTGTTAATGATGAAAACAATCAATTGGAATCGCCTATTTCATATGACAATAAAATCAGTGAAGTTACTACAAAAGAAACCAATGCAAGGAGCTTTAATAGCCATTACGTTAATACGGGATATGGAGCTAGTGGTACAGCAAATTATGGAGTTTCTACATACCATCATCACTCTATAGGTTTCGATCCTATTAATATTGTCGTCTCTATGTCACTTTTATCATTTTTATTGCAAGCACTACAAGGATTTTTAACAAGAACCAGATTACCAACACCTATTGTTGAAGCAAAAAGGTTAACGTCTTCTACAAGAGAATTAGACAATAACTTGGAAGAAAAGGGTCGTGTAATGTTAAAAAAAGATAAGTTTTCAAAAAAGAAGTTGTACAAGAAATATCTCCGTGAATAATTTCTCTATTTGTTTATATCATTTAAATATTTAACAGTTGGTGAACAAGTGAAAGTGCTAGTATATATGTATATATTTTTTATTTTATTGAATTTCCCATTTTTGTATTCATTTTAAATTAAGATATACTTGATTTAGGTACTTAATTATTGTTTGCGTAAACACTTTTTATTTATTCGGCTAGATATATTCGCAATTACACAAACATACACAATTTTGATTAGAGTCCTCTTGGATTGTTCGGCCGCAGTTTTACTGGCAGCCGTAATTGCTCTCGCCTGCCCCGCCCTGCATGATTTTTTTGCGTCGTTTGCCCCGTAAGTCGAATGACGCTAAAGTGGTTCTTAGGACTTAAATGTTCATGAACGACTACCAAAGATTATCATTTTTATGTTTACTAATAGTTAGAATATACAGTGTTATCTTTTGTTTATTAAATTAAGACGTGTAGCATCATGTTGCGCTAAACTTTGAGATATTGAAATAAGTCCGTCTTTTATTCACAGGCTCATATCTCAAAATATTAGAACTTACCTCAAGGGATTTCACTGTCATTCACATCACTGATATTATCAAAAATAAAAATAATCACTAATAAACACTCGCAGTGTATAAAATACCACAAAAAACTTAACGACATACGACGCGACACACACACCGTTAGTAATGGTCACTTTGTAAACTGATTTATTTTTCTATTGTTTAGTGTCATCTCTACACATATTTAGTTACTACGGTTACCGAGAAGCGAAATAGATAATACACATTGACTTAAAAGATATGCTTATATTTCTGCTTGCCTGAGTTGAAACAGAACCTTCTTACTTAAAATCGATATTGTCAACCAGTAGTTGATATTAGCAGTGTAAGGGATACATTATAATTGTAATATTATATTGGCAGTTATGAAGCTTCTCAAAAATTTGATATCCTTCATTTTTTTGACACCGTAATAATAAACATTCAAGTTTCCAAAGACATATCATTTCAATTTTATCAAGATCTTGACTGATAGTTGCCAGCTCGCCAGTCTTGACGTTAGTCGAAACAGAAGCCTTTTCCTTCGATAATGTGTAAAATCAATTGATATGTAAATTACCCGCTACCTAGTAAGTGCACATTTGAAACCTACATTAGATGACACCACAGCCTCTCTTATACACTTTTAAATGAAATATCCTAAATTTTACCGTCTTCTCAAGAGAAGTTAATCTAACAAAGTAAACAGGCATAACACCATTTGTCTGTATAAATACAATGAATTGTAATCATTTCAACCACCCCAATTCACATCCACTTTCTGTAATTGTAGTTCATGTCGCATGCCATAATTTTCATTATGTTTAACGTTTTACGAGCCATAAAACTGAATTTAATACTTACACAAAGTAAATTGTTCACATGATCCTCTGAGTATATGAACAAAACGCATGTTTCCTTATAGTAGACATGTTGAGCAATAATAGTTTTTTGACCATTTAGATGAAGTNAAAAGTGCTTTTTAAGCTTAGTTGAATAAAGATTTTGATTTTATACAATAGTTTAAGTCGCTAATTTATAATAACAATTAGTGCAAGGATGAATTATTTGTCTGATTTGCTGAACTTTATTTGTTATTTGTCCTGTAGTAATAAAAATTGAACAGAATTGATTATTATAAACGCCTTATAGATAATGTTAACATCATGCTGTTTCTATTTATTGCTTAAAAATAAAGACAGGCGCTTTAATGTAAACAAAATTTCTTTTAAAAATATCCCACAATACTAAACATTTAAATGCAATTAAAAACTAAAACAATAGATTACATTCTACTTCGATAATTGATCCCAAATTATTGTTTAAATTCGACCGTAATTCACATTTCTAAACGAATTTTCACAATCTAAATTTTAGATGAAGTATTTAGTAATATTAATTAATACTCACACCTTATATATTAGAATTGCTAAAATTTTTAATCACAGATATTACTTCTTATTCATTTGTTTGTTTGTTCATTCATTTGCTATCGCTAGAATTGGATTATCTTTTTCCATATTACTTAATCTATTACACTTGAAATAGTTGCTTATTTTTAAAAGCTTCAACTAAATCTCTTTTATTTGAATACGTCTAAAAAATAAAAATTTAGAGATATTACTATTTAAAATATAAATATTTCTAAACTCATATAATATTGTTTGTATTTACTAATGTTAAATACTTCTTCTTTCTTTCAAAATATTGACGTTTTTACGAAGATATAACTTAAGATATAAAAGTAAATTGATATTTCATTCAATGGTAAACTGTATACGTTCCTATAACCAACTTTCAGAACAAGTTATCACTTAATAAATTTACATATTTTATGAAAATAAGGCTAATTGAAAAATCGTTCTATAATTTGAAGGATATAATAAGAATATAAAAAAGCGTGGGAGTGAATGAATCACTCAACTTGAAATATAATAAATTAAAAATAGATATTGTAATGAGGATTAGAAAAACAGGACACCCGACTGAGTTTGTTATGGGCTCTTCTTAAAACAAAGCGCGAACCCTCATTATATTAGATTATGTGTTGTTTTTATTATCATCATCAGACGTACATTGAAATTTATATATGAAGCCTACTTGAATGAAGAATATTTAATTTGAATTGTAATTCATATATAATATTCATATTGGTTCTTTAAAAACCGTAAATTAAGTTTTAAGCAAATTTAAATCAGTAGGTCTGTTGCATGCTACAAATTTGCGCAAATTTAAATCAGTACGTCTGTTGTTCATAACACGATGTTTATTTACATTGTGTATATTTAAAAAACATAGTTCTTTTGCACGTCGTTATACCATCGTTTTATGACCTAGGAATTGCACGAAACATTAGTTTTCTAAATCTCACAGGGTAGATAATACCTTAGATGTTAATAAAAATATGTATAGCGACAAATAATATTAGGTATAACAATATAAGATAAACTGTCATTACAACAACAACGTATATACAAATATCTCGATTCTATTATTGCTGAAATTCACATTACGTATAATAATAACCGTAGCTTTGAATTGCTTTAACCTTAATATTTTTCATCTCGCTATCGCTATTTACCCTGCAGGGGATTCATACGTCTCTGTAATTACAAATCGTAAAATAAAGATATGGAGGCAGCAAATAAGCATGTTATTACTTCTGTGTCAATGAGAAAGTTAACCTTTCGACATTTCATACAGTAATATGTTTTCTTTCATTTAAATGTGGAATATTCTGTAAGATATATTAAAAAGGATACTTATTACAAAGGTGTCAGAAGTGCCTGTTCTTATTTTTTAGCAATATTCACGAGCTGCGTACGAAGTTAATAGTTACAAGGCGTTTAGAAATGTGAATTACGGTCAAATTTAAACAATTACTTGGGATCAATTATCAAAGTAGAATGTAATCTATTGTTTTAGTTTTTAATTGCATTTAAATGTTTAGTATTGTGGGATATTTTTAAAAGAAATTTTGTTTACATTAAAAGCGCCTGTCTTTATTTTTTAGCAATAAATAGAAACAGCATGATGTTATCATTATCTATAAGGAGTTTATAATAATAAATTCTGTTCAATTTTTATTACTACGGGACAAATTACAAATAAAGTTCAGCAAATCAGACAAATAATTCATCCTTGCACTAATTGTTATTATAAATTAGCGACTTAAACTATTGTATAAAATCAAAATCTTTATTCAAGTAAGCTTAAAAAACACTTTTGAATCGTCAGTAATCTATCCGTTGGTAACAAATCTACCATAGGATTGGAAAGATGAATCCGATAAGAAGAAACCGGCAAGAAACTCAACGGTTATTCTTTTAAAGATAGTTTTGTATATTACAATGTGTAATATATTGCTTCTGTTTGCAACTGAATTCAAGTCCAAGCATTTTTACCGCTTAAATAATCTTCATTAAAATATTTCTTTTGTTTTTGACATATTTCTTTGAATTATGTAGAGGCAAATCTAAAACTGATTGAGGTATCTTATTAAAAATGCGTATGCTCAACCCGACAAATGATTTATGTACCTTCTGTACTCTAAAATATATAATACATCTAAATTTGATAAAAAAAAATATTTACGAAAATAAGTAATTATACTAAGGAAACTTTAGGTTTTTAACATTTTTAAAACGATAACCCTCTGTGGCAATAATATAAGAAAACCGGCAGCTAGCTAGAAATTACAGATCGTTTTTTTTGTCGCTGGGAAATGCATTTACGCACGGAGTGTGGGACTCGCCGGCATTGCCAGAATACCCACTAAAACCCAGCAGTGCCCGTCGTCATCCATGCATGGGGAGCCAGAGGTTCGGTTGGGCATTCATCTCTGGCTCACCGGATGTGGCCGGCTTACAGATTCTCTATAAGAGGAGAGTGTGTAGGAACTCCCGTCTTCTGGTTCATACTCCCCTCCATCAGGACTGGAGTGCCTCGGCGACATTCACTCTCTCCCTTTGCCGTGCCTCCTATAGCGAAATGATGGTATCGCAAAAGGCGGCAACCGCTCTCCAGTCCTGCTCACTGACGATTATTGGATCCACGATACCTGCTAGTGAGAGGTTGGTGCCGATCAGCAACGTCATAATATGTTGCTGCGGTCCCCAGGTTAGATATTCTGCTTCCGTGTGGTGCGGTGTGTCTACAGGGGCACCGCCCTCGTGGCAGATGTCCCATCCTTCACATCCTACTATTTGGAACAGATATTTGCCGAAGCAACCGTGACTGGTAAGCACCTGTACGAATCTGTAGGAAAATGATCCGTGCCCTCTGCCTAGCCATTTCTCCAGATGAGGACGAATCGCCCCCAAACTGGCAGAAATTACAGATGTACCCATTTATTTTATACATTTTAATAAAAACATTTGAAAAATAATCGTGCATAATATAATGGTGTTTTTATTGTTATAGATATACATATAATTTTCTATTATAAACGATAAACGATTCATATATGAAGCGCATTAACAAATTGTAATATATTTTAATAGCGTCATCTGTTAGGAAAGTATTGAAATACGTAGCAAGACGTAGTTACAATAAAACTCATGCGCAACATACAAGTGGCGACATCTGTGAAGAATATCGTGAAATCCTTTGAAGTAATGTTATCAAGCAATAATTTATAGATGTCACTACTATTTATTTATTTACATATCTTTATTACACACATTCTTAAATATAGTTTACTAAAATAACATCATGACGATTAATTAATTTAGCACGAAAGTATGCAAAGGCGACCTTATTGCTGTAAGCAATCTCTTACAGGCAACCCTTGGCGAAGGGAATTTATTAATCGCGGGGACTTGCGCAAATTTGATATAAAATAAATACTATTTTTAAATTTTCATACATAATATTAACATATACAAATATAACACACAAGTTATAAATATATACTTAGTATATATTAATATTAAACTAACGAAACAATAAATACGTTATTGATTTAAGAAGTGATAGAATAGACGACGCTTGAAAATATGTAGTGATTCAAAATGTCGGATTTCTCGAGACAGATTGTTCCACAGAATAATTGCCTTGACAGTAAAAGTGAGTAATAGTTTGAATTACAGGTTGGAATAGCTTAACGATTGTCACTGGAGCAACGGAGATAACTACTATCCAATTTATTTACTACTTCTATATAACGAAACTAAAGGGACTTTGAAAATATTCGTTGTATCCAATATTGTGTCACAACGAGGTTAGTTTCAATATAAAATCAAAAGTGCGTGCGTACAAAGTACACACGTGAAACTTCTTTGGCAAACTAATTTTTAAGTCTTGTTTATATTCATACAAATGTAAAACTAGATTTTCGAGACTTAGAGGTAGTTAAAATGGAAGATATGTTAGGAATTTAATTGTCATTAAAATATCGAAAATTATTACAAATAATTTATTGAAATCTCTAAATAACGAATTAAATAAATAAAAATGCCACGTGTATTTTGTCAATATCAGATCTTATTAATGACATTTATGAAATGTTTTATATTATATGAAAAATAGTATATTCATATATTAAAGGGCGGGTGGCAAATTAAAATGCTCTTTGTAAATATTAAAACTGCCTAACCTTCTAACGAATTTGCATAAAAACCGCTGCACATCTTCGTCACGCTAATTACGCGTTGCATCCCTAAAATTGTTACCCTCATGCGCCTAAAGAAGTTTCACTTCAAAAACCCTTTGTCTTAGCATCATACAATATGACAATCTCTCGAAGAATTTAATATGCATATACGTGTCTACCGTGTTGAAGTGCTTGTACGAAAACGCCACCATGTCAGTCCGTATACAGGACCATAGCACAGAGTCTATCCAACTGCAGCGTGGAGTGCGACAGGGAGATGTTATCTCCCCGAAGCTCTTTACTGCGGCGTTGGAAGACCTCTTTAAGCTTATGGAGTGGAACGGACTGGGCATCAACATCAATGGCGAGTACATCACTCATCTACGGTTCGCNGCGATAGGAAAGAAGTCTGTTGATAGACCTTCCTTGATGGCTATTATGATACATTATAATATTATCCCACAGTCACCCGTGAGATGACTGTGTTTTATTTTATTAAAACAAAAACTACTTATCCAATGGATATTATTTAACATATAATTAATGTTCCCTGAAATTACTATTTGTAATGCCTTATGGATATAATAAAATAATATTAAGATTATTAAATTTCACATTCTCTTTACCTCTGACGCTCTAAAAGGATTTGGATTACTATGAATACAACATATTAATGGGTTCTAACTAGCTGGACGATCATACATGGCCAAATATAATCATTTTATTATACTCCAGCGATGCCTTTAAACTATGCCAGATGAGAGAGGATGGTTTATGTATATTTTTATATTTATAAAAAAAAAAAAATATTACGCATTGATGAGTGAGGTCGATACAGTTACACTCTGCACATCTTCGTCACGCTAATTACGCGTTGCATCCCTAAAATTGTTAACTTCATGCGCCTAAAAAAGTTTCACTTCAAAAACCCTTTGTCTTAGCATCATACAATATGACAATCTCTCGAAGAATTTAATATGCATATACGTGTCTACAATTCCATAGTAATTTGACTTGTTCAGACACGTATATGCATACGTTATATAAGAGTGATTGAAAAAAAACATTAAGTAGATGGAAATATTACTTAATATATGTTCTACGATGTATTATGCTGGATGATAAATGTATTTATATGTATGTGTACATATCAATAACAAGTGTATATAGCATTCACTTTCATAGATGTCACTGATACAAGCCAAATTCGAATATAGAAGAAAAAGAGCCTATAGTACATATGTTACAAATTATAGTATTATTTACTTTAAACTGTTAATCTTTGTTACTCATTACAGTCATTGCGCTAGTCTGTAAGTCTTTATGTATATTAAATTTCCCTTTTAGTCGTGAAACTGTAAATGTCCGTAGCCTCACCAGGATTTAGCTGAAAATCAGCGCTGTGCGTTCCTTGCTAGCATACTCGTATAACTCTAAATAGCCGAGCTAAAATCCTTTTCAAATTCCATTTTAATTTGACAAATTGAATAAACCTTTCTTTCTTTTTACTCGCCAACAGATGGTCGGAGAGTTTCTTCTTAAAAACATCAAACGAGTTAGAGAATATATCGATGCCAGGTAATTGTTCCTGATAATTCGTTATATTTTGCACACAGACGCGTAATGGGGGCTTGTTTTCCAATATGTGTTCTAACGAAAGGGATACAAAAGGTTTTTTAATGTAATATCGCGGGTATTTCCGTGGAACGAATAATGACACTCGGTGGAGTAGATTACCACACTTAACTGTGTAACTAAGCAATGTAAAGTTAATATTCATTTTACGAGGAGTGCAAACACAAACCCTCAAGAGTTTTTCCGTGCACTCTGTCGAAAATTGTTTTTAAGAAATGACATTTGGAGAATTATAAATATAACATAATTCACATACAGGTGACTTCTTCCTATCCGATTGTGGTCATTTGTTCTATGTATTTGTTTGATGTTGTTTGTATATAGTATGGTTTTAGTTTATATTTAAAATTCTTCTTAGTTATGTCTTTCCTCATTGTTTTAGGAAGCTGATTTATTACATAGGATATTATGTAATACAAACATCTTTTACCATAAAAGTTATTATATCTAGGTAGTTGGAGTTTTTGATTGTCAAGTCTTCGGACAGAATGTCTTCTGTATTTTTTGGAAGTTTTCATTAAAATAATTTTCACTAAACAGGGTTAGTTCAATTTTTTCGGTAATAGTAACAATTTCACAAAATGCAAATAGTATAGTTTAGGCAGTCAATTTTTTTTTTTAATAAGCTCTTAGAGTTTTAAAATTTGTTATATGTACCAACAAATTCCTAGCATTGAAACTCATAATAATAAGGTGATACTGTATTTTCAATATTTTGCATGATTCTTGAAAAATATTTCTTAAGATTTATTTCTATTATTTATAGAACAAAATATTGTATATACTTTTCACCTAAAAAGTTATATGTATTAATATTTAACGTGTATATAGACAAGAATAGCCATTTAGCAGTAAGCCAGGTTATTCATCACATTAGATGCACGTAGAAACAACGTGGTATTTAATAAATGTTAGGATGAAAGATCACTTTACTTTAAGGTAACATGCGGCAAAGATCAAATTACGACATATTATGCAAATTACAATTTGTAGGGCAAGTAAACCGTGAATGGCACAATTTCACATTTGTCTTTTATTTATTAACAATATCTTATTTCTATTAATAAATTCAAATTACCATTGTTATAACGTGTACAAAATTAGAGTATGCAAACATATTTTTCAGTTTTCTTTTGACATTGTGACCTCTAAGATAGATTCAGTTAAATTATTGCCCATTTCTGTGTTCATGTTTTTTCCCTACTTTATTTAACTTAATAATTACACTTATTTTTTATGAGTCTAGTGCATATTTTGAATACACTATAACTTTTTAACCAAGAAACTTTTCAAAGTAAGAAATAGTACTATCTTAGATATTCACTAAGCTAGTGAATCTATTTAAAAATTCTTTAAAAAGTTCTTAAGTTTCTTACTATGCTCTAAAACCATCACAGTGAAGATACCAGCCCAGCATCCTTAAACATGGTCGTAAGATTGTGGGTTCCTTGTATTCATACAATTCTTCAAACAGCGGAGAGAAGGTATTTATCGCTGATATTTAGAGATAATAAAATTACTTTCTCAATCAAATTATAAAGCCGTTGTGCTAGATTGGCTACAAAAACTATCATACTTTGATACTGAACAGTTGCTAAAACTAATTTTATAACAGCATACTTAAACAGGCACATCACACATATATACATACACTTACATACACACATTATAAGCTATACTACATATTTGTATTGTTATTTGGTTTTATTTTTTTGTATTTCTATTGTAATCGATTTTTTTATTTATGGAAGATATTTTGTCACTTTATATAATATTTATATATTACAGTAAGGTCCAAAGGGAGGTGAAGACACTTGCTATACAGGTCTGCCTATTGCAAGTGTCTAAGCCTTTCATTTTATACAAATAAAAAATTAACTTATAATAATTTAAAATTTCAGATTTTTTTTGCATATATGAATTTATCATCTGTGTGAGTCACAAAACTTAACACATTAACATTTTCAAAGATCCAAAAAGATTAAAGGAACTCAAAGTATTAAAACAATGAAAAAAATGTATTCCCACATAACTCAGTAGCTATTTGTGGTTGTTGCCATGTCAGTTGAAGATACAATACAATTATTCACTTAATTAGAAAAACATCTTCCATAGCTTGTTTTAAGCCAACGGCTAATTTGAACAAAGTCCTATGCAAACAGAGTTTTTATCTTGATGCATAATTACTGGAAGGGCGGAAGGACCGTTGTACTACTAAATGGAAAGTGGGAACGATATAAATGACCGAAGCTCCCGATATTAATTTCTCGTTTGTTAGGATCTTTACGTGGGCATTTTTCTAAGGGTGTCTTATAGATTGTAGACATAGTTTTATTTTGGAGTGTAAGTTAGCACTACACTAACAATTCATCTGTTTAAGTAATTGCAGTCTCTGACAATAAAACTCTGAAAGTAACATAAAATTTTGTATGGTAAATAGCAAGGCCTAAAGCCTACATAACATTACTACCTGAAATGCAAATACTCTCCAATATTGCCATAAAAACGGGTACACTTTAGAAACTTCGCTATTTATTAAATACTGCACGTCTTGTAATGTATTTACATTACAAAACAAACAACATTACATACAAAATTTCTAATTATATTAAAATACAGTTTGTATTTAATGTCATAATGTAGCGATAATAAACTCCTTAAAATTTAAATGTAACAGTTTTTTTTTATATAATTGAACAAATGTTTGTCTGTGTCTTAGAATGTTACATCTGAACCATACTTCTTTACGGAGACAATGCTTGGATAATAAAAGAAGACATCAAAAAACGTGTTGAAACGTTCGAGATGAGGACATATATATAAGATGCATGTTGGCGATAAGATGATATCAGAAGTTGACTAACGAATTGGTTTTGCAACGAGTCCACTAGAATGACGTACTTTCATACATCGTCAGGTTGAAGAAAATTGCCTACCTTAGCTAGGTAATATAGAGGGGCACAGTCGCTCGTAAAAGGAGTGTTGGCAGTTGGAATTGCGAATGCCGTTCAACTAATTCGCCTCGCAAGAGATAGGTTAAAAAGATAGGAATGTTGAACTGACTGCCAACCTTCGTTAGTCAATAAGGCACTTAAAAAAGAAGAAAAACAAAATAAAACTGTGTTTAAGGGATTTAAGAAATAAAGCTAGACAGTGAACTGGAATTGTAAGTGCCGTCCAACTAAATCGCAAGATAGGTTAAAGTATGTTGAACTGACTGCCATCCTTCGTTAGTCAGTATGGAACTTAAAGAAGAAGAAAATAAAACTTTATTTAAGGAATTTGCTTAATAAAGCTATTGCTATTACTGCAGGATCATTACAAGAGTCGCCGACTTACATTTATTTTAATTACTACTTTTTCAATGTACGTTCTCACTAAGAAGTAATTTCTCTATATTCTGATGAAATTGAGCTGGGCATGTAATAAATTTACATATTTGCGTGTTTTTCTGTACAGAATCGTTAGTCTATAACCGCCCTTATGCCAGCCTCGTAACGTTAATTGTAACGAAGCGACGATTAGACAGAGAATGATGTGCAGTAGCTTTTACAAAATAATGTGCCTATTGTCTCTATTGAATATAAAAAGTTGTTTTGAGACGTGATACAACGTTGTAAATGTAGTCCTATATTTTATTGTTAGTCAGTGGGCGTGATGTTTTACTTTAGATTTTTATTTATTGTACGTAATAAAAAGTTATAAATGTCTCTTATTTGAACGAAATTAGTTTCGTGTTTCACAATAAAATATTGAATTGAACGGTGGCAATAGCAGTAACAATATGCATTATTAATGTATATGTATAGTGCAGTAAATATTTTACCAAGTAATTAGAAAATGTTTCTTTGCATGTTTGTTTCCTATAAGATTTATTATTATTTACATATAATATAATAAACTTCTACCTGTTATTGGAAGCCTGTGTCGTGGAGATTGCAAGCTTTATATCTAGAACTAGTTAAATAGTTTTAAGTATTAAGATATTTGTAGTTAGTTATAAAAAATCCGAAAAACATTTTCTTAAAGTTCTTTTAAAGATGAAGAACAGTGTGAGTCAATAAATATTACAGTAAACTGAACATAGTCGTTGGATTCTAGACTTAGATAATATAAGTACATATGTATTGGGTAAATTAGTTCAAGGTATTATTACTAATTAGACAATGGGCCTAGTTCGTAATCTTATATTATAAAAAATTCTAGTTGCATTTAGCAACTCTTATTATATATTTTTTTAATACTAACTACATATCGTAGGAAAGAAATTGGGTTTTTAAGGTCAGCGGGCAATGAGAGACACCCTTATATCCACGAAATAGCACTAGCGAGCGATGCGTAAATGACATCCCCAGCACCTCGTTGGCCCTCCAGCACCACCTGGGACAGCTTGCGCCAGTCAGCGCCCGCGTCACTAAGTTACGTCGGTCTTTCGGTTTTGTGCTCCGTTGATGTAACGCAAATTAGAAGTTAAGTGCCGAATATCTTGCAGTATACTGTTAAGACTTGTATACGGACTTCGTTAGACTTTCGAAAATGTGATGTGCTGCTTAGGTTATATCAGTGTTTTAAATATTTTTTTAATATACTATTTTTCTTGTTAGGGTAATTGCGGGAAATGAGAGTCAGGTGACTTTCGCAACTTGAAATACGTCATTTTTATTTGATTATACGCAGGATTTAGATAAAACATGGGTCAGGACAACTGTATTCTTATATTGACTATTTGAACGGGTACATACCACGATGGCCTTTTTTTTAATTTTGTCGATATTTCGACCCAGTTGCATGGATCGTGGTCACGACGTTACTGCTGTGGTCGGTTAATAAACATGGTAAGATCTCCGAAGGATCGTTTACCGTATCAATGTCCGGGCGTTTACAAAATTGACTGCAGCTGTGGAAGCTCTTATAATGGGCAAACAAAGCGTTCCATAACAACTCGTGTGTCAGAACACATAAATGCTGTCAAGCACAACGACATACAAAAATCTGCGATCGCGGAGCACATTTTGCAGCAGGGAACTCAACACTGGATAGAACTTCATAGCCCGAAAGTTCTTTCCACGGACCGCCATTATATGCCGAGATTAGTTCGCGAGGCCATTGAAATTAAAAAATATCCTAATTTCAATCGTGAAGATGGTTTTAAGCTGGCTGATACGTGGAATCCAGTGGTGAAGCTATGCCAAATGAACAAACGACGCAATTTTTCAAAATTAAAACGTGACGTTGTGAGTGTAGTATGCCGAAAAATGGATGTGGGTGCCGTGAAAAATAAAAGGATCAGACGTAGGGTAGACAGATTCTGCCCTTGACAGCTTGACACAACCGACCACAGCAGTAACGTCGTGGCCACGATCCATGCAACTGGGTCGAAATATCGGCAAAATTAAAAAACGCCATCGTGGTATGTACCCGAAGTTTAAAACAACTGTATTCTTATAGCCTGGAAAAAGCTATAAAGTTTATTGATGCAGGTTATATTATACAGATATGGGGATCCCATTTTCAAGTCTTCAAAAAAGGATAAAAAATGTTCTACCTCAGAAAAGACCTCATCTAGGACGCTTCATTATGTTTCGTCTTGGAATAGAAGCCGTACCAGCAAACTTGATGAAGTAATAGGCAAATATTTTATATGATTGCACTGTAAACCAAGTGAGAAAAGTGAAATTAAGAAGATGAGGAAATATAGGGTTAAAGAAAATAAAACAGATGGAAGAGTAAATATTATCAGTAATAATGAGTAATATCATGGAAAAGATTACAATACAGAAGAAGGGTTCTGAAAAGGTAAAGCAATAAATGCTACAAGAAACAAACAAAATTTCAGTATCAGATGTTGCCACTGACGGCTTGTGCCAGAACGATGTGGATAACTACGCAGAAGATGTTGGAAACACATGCCGAGTACAAGTAATAACGAGATTTGGTTCAGATACACCTCATGTCAATATGGCAACGTTATATCTACGATACGTGCTACGTGTTTTTGACCCCGAGGGTGACCACCATTACCCGCTCATTGGGCCAATGAGAGTCAAAGCTGTTTTATTTTTATTATCTAAAGATAATTGCCAAAAAAACTGAAAATGATGTCCAATGGTAGTTAATTAAAAAAATTATGTTTACAGGCAAATGCAATAAATTTTTCGTTTAAGATTAAAATTTAATCTGAGGTTTAGCTTTAGTGACCCACATTACCCCTTTTCCCATAATAATTAAGTTCTCTCGTTTTCAAAATCTTTCATTTATATTTTAGTTTGTATCTATGTCGTTTCCAGTCTTTATTGATTTAGATTTTCCCTTTATTTTATTGTCCTTTTTTTGTGTATACCTTATATTATATATATATTAATTACAGTACAGTACAGTACTTATAAAAACGTATTTAAATAAAGGAAGCGTGGCCATTCAAACTCGTTCAAGTGATCACGGTCTGTTAACAATGAGAAAAAATTGTACCCATAAAAATACTTCATTAAACCGACTTTTATCTATCATGTTAATCAATAGGCGTGTCCTAGTAAAATATACTCACAAAAAATGAAGACCTAAGCGACAATTGAATACAATTTAAAACCGAACTTGATGTTATAGTAATAAAGTTACTTTTTAATTGTGATCATTATGAAATTGAAATGTTTATTTTTATAATTACCGTCTAAGCAAAGTAGATCTATAACTACCTTACGATTTATTGGTGCATCCTACCCCAATTAATTTGGAGTTAAGACTTTATATTTTCTTACTTTAATTACTTGACAAAAATCATGAACATGATTAAAATTATTCCTTTTATTTGGGATAGATAGTGCATGGCTATTATTAGATGATCCATCATCGATCATCCAATCTACAGTCGAAGATGGTAGTGTACTAAACTTCTCTAGTAAGAAGTAAATTATACGCTTAACATATAAAAAACGTAAGTAGCAGTCTATTGACGAATCTCGCACCGCAGAAGAAGGCAGGATACTTGGTGACGCTTCTGTGCGCACCTGTTTCCACCTCATTGAATCCTCAGTAGGCTCTGGTGTCTCCCTTACGAATGAAGAGGGTGCCACTGGGTTTAAGTGAGTAATGCGAGGCTTCCTCCCTCGCCAAGTCCCACACTCCTGACTTATTCAAGTGTAAATATCTCACAGCAACGTAATAAACCGCAGTCGTATCTTAATGAACGCCAATTTAAAATCAATTTGACTACTGGCTTCCCTCGAGGCGTCTGACCCCTAACCCGTTCAGGTAAGTCAGGTAAAAGCATTTCCCAACGTAAAAAAGAAGCCTATTAACCGCCCCCTGCTGGGCCCAGGCTTCCTCACTCCTAGGAGAGAGGCCCACCGCCCTGCTTCACTGGGAATTGGTAGGCAAGTAGTTGCTTTTGTACTGGAATGCAAATATATGCCTACCAACCTTCACTGTCCTATGAGTGAGACGTTAATAGGCTTCTACTTACCTTTTACTTTAAAGTTGTGTTTTGTATTGCACGTCTTCGCTGGTAAGTAGAGTAACAGCTCATTAACATCTCACTCCTGGGCGCAGATCACCCATATTCATAGGAGAGAGGGTTTATAGAGCATAGACCCACCACGATCCTCCAGTTGGCAGGTATAGTATATAAGTGCACTATGTATTCATTCACTCTCATAGGCCGATTTGACGAGAATCCAACACGAACGGAGAGATATCAGGCACAGGACCGGCTTTGCATGCTCTCTCAGATAATACACGATATGTCATCGTTGGTGGTAAATAGCCACGACCAAAACTTCCAGCCAGTTGAGATGCAAAATTTTAGATTTAGATTTGACGATTAGACCCGATACCCTACGGTTTACACGTATAACACCACCAAGAATAGCTATTAAGCTACAGACTTTATCAAAGAGTACAACAAAACATTAAAAATTTCCAGGTATTTAAACTTTAACAGTTAATATTTTCACCCACCTATGAAAATAAACGAAGTCCCTCCCACAGGAATACGATGTCAATTTGCAATATCATACGTCGTAAATGTGCGAATAACGCTATTAAAAATCCACAGTAAAACCCCTCGATTAAATAAATGTCGCCGTAAACATTTTAAAATTGACACTTTATTGAACTACTTTCATCAGATAAGGTCGCAACAATTTACGTCGGTCGTATTCAATTTGCCGGCAGCGTAGTTGTTGAAAAATAATTAAAAATGCAATTAAAAAGCCCCCATAAATCCTTCAGTCCACGCCCAACGCGTAAACATAACTATGAATGGCTATATTGTTTTATTGTGATTGTATTTTCGTGCTTCCGAATTTAATCAATTGAATACATTCTTTGTGCAAATGAGATTGATAATTACTATTGATTTTATGAAGTCACTAAGCGAATTTTCAAGTCACAGTCGCAAAATGAGTTTCCCCGCTCGTATTCTTTCTAGAATCAACTAAAGACTTTGGAAACTTTAGGTGTTTAACTTACTTAAATATATATTTTAATTTGTCTTTATGTCTATCTTCCTACATTATACAAAGTCGAAGATTATGCTTGCCTGGAGTGTAGATACATTATTTAGTATTTATTTTCGACGTTTAATCAAAGATAATAGTTTTTTATTTTAGTAATATAGTATTTATCCCGTTTGTATTATCTCTTTATATATGGAGTATATATATATATATATTTACAAATGTAAAGGAATCTTTGAACTGAATTTTTCAGAATTTTAAATTCATATTTGTGAAAAATCATTAACAACACAATATTAAATAGGATATTTTTATTTTTTTTTCACTCTTCAAGGACTTCAGAAAAATCCCATCCGCCCAACCGCCACCCATCACGAGAACCAGCATGCTGCCCCACTGCGGGTAGGCGGGCATCGTACACAAGTGCACTCTCTCTTCCTTCACTCTCACAGTCCGATGTGAGAGCGATCCGGGACGAACGAAGAGAGATCAGGCTTTTAACGTGCAACTAACGCGCCCTCCGAGGCACGGGGTTGGAACACATCGCCAACTACGCAATTTCGGTCTGATATGGAGAATCTCTTAAACCCAACATCGATATCGATTTTTGAATCCGCCCAACCCGAGCCTTGCACCCAGGCCCTCGTGTCTGTGTAGAACACTGACCTCTAGACCAATGAGACATTCTCCCGCAATTAAATTCAATCACTTCAATTTCTTCCCTTAAACATTTAAAATAAAGACTGGCGCTAACATAACATGGGTTCGATAGCTTAAAAAAAAACAAATTGGACTGATTAGTGTTAACAAAAACATCTGCATCGGCACCTGTGTCAGAAATACTCGTCAAAAGGTGCACAATTTGTTGGAAATTGGGTTTTTAACCGACTTCAAAAAAAGGAGGAAGTTATCAATTCGTTTTTTTTATGTTTGTTAACTCATACCTTCCGACTGGGTGGACCGATCTTGATGATTTTTTTTTAATGAAAGGTGGTGCTCGTTATAGGGTCCCATTTTTTGAAAATCCAGTTTTGATCCATGAGAAGAGTAAAAAATAATTGCGTATTCTTTTATAGTGTTCTTCGTATTCTTATTTTTGAAGTCGGTGTCAGCCGAGGTACCTACATATACAAGCTATAGGCGGGAGAGATGCGGGAGCTGCCAAGTGGACACGCGGGGAACATCTACCTTGGCTGACACCGACTTCGAATATAAAAATGCGAAGTACACTGTAAAATAATACGCAATTATTTTTTACTTTTTAGAGCATATTTATATATTTGTAAGTTTGTTTTGAAGGCGGTTCTTTTTTGTTAAAATTTTTATTTATTGTGAAGAGTTTTTAAACAATATATCCTGTATTGTTTAAAAACCCAATTACTACTGTATTTATATGAAAAGAGTGTGCATGTATCGATTTACACGTTTAGGACGTGAAATTGCTATGATGTAAATATTTAAATTCAAGAATTCTCTATTTAAGCTTTTACAGCACTTTTGAATCGCCAAGTATGGTTTTCACATTATTTCTAATATGCCTGTAGACGAGATTACTAACACCACTAGAGCTGCGCTTGTACGAAAGAATCTTTTTTTTCCAAACCAGCATGTCCCAAAAAATGAAAAAAATTACGAGTTATCTGTCCGTCGTAAATCGAGTTAATTATAGCCGCTTTCCCCGCCGCGCGCGGACGTTTTTTGCTTCGGTTGCCCCGCGGGTCGAATAAAGCTAAAGTGGTTCTTGGGACTTAAATGTTCATGAGACTACCAGATGTTAAAATTTTTATGGTTGCTAATTGTTAAACTATACAATGTTATCTTTTGTTTATAAAATTAAATCTCTAGTGTTGCGTTATGTTGCGCCAAGCTTTGAAATAGTGAAAAAAGTCCGTCTTTAAATATATAGGCTCATATCTTAAAAATTAAAACTTACCCCAAGGGTTCTCATTGTTATTCACATCACTCATATAATCAAAAATACAAATAATCACCAATAAACATTCACAAGTTATAAAATACTACAAAATGAAACTTAACGACCTTCAGAGCGACACACAACGTTAGTAACGGTCACTCTGTGAGTTATCTCTTTTTTTCTACGGACTGCTGTAATTTTGCCTATTTTGGTAAGAATATGTTACCGATAAGCGAAATAGATAATATAAATTATGACTTACTGACTCTGATTGCCCCAGTTGAAACAGAACTATTGGATCATGTCAACTGGTAGTTGTCAAAAGAAAGCCGCCTAAATGTCAATCAGTAGTTGACACAGATACTTTAGAAGCTAGATCGGTTAAGAATGTGTGGGAATGGTGAATCATATCGATATGTCACGTGATCACAATGCACAAAGTGTGTTATTCTAGCCGTCTTAGGACGGCTAGTTGTGATATTAGAGAACGAATTATAATCTATAGTTACGAGTGTACCTTTCTCGCCCTGTTTTGAGAAGAACCTCAGTGGAGTTTTTTAATCATCACCAATGTGATTTTAATTTAATCCATTAAGATCAAAGCAATATTTTCACTCCCATATGTTTTACCGTCCAAGTAATTTAAAAGATTTTTCAATTATCTTATATTAATAACATTATTAAGAGACATCTCTTAAAGGTTTCCTGGGAGTTTGTTATTTAAATTTATTTTGAAATTCATTGCATACAAAAGTATTCTCGTAAGTAAAGTGTGATTGAGTAAAGACCCAAAAGACATTCATACTAAAAATAATAATGGTTGCTTATCGTCGTCGTCGTCAAAAAACATTTGTAGTCATATATGGAAAATGAAACATTACAGGAATTCATTTATTTATTAATCGTTAGCAAAAAATCATTTCTTATTAATAAAACCTTATGACATTAAGAAAAGTACAAAACTGAAACTTTACGATAATTACTAACTAAAAGATACTCTACGTCAGGGGCCGGCAACCCTTTTTTTCACACTGAATATATTTATTTTAAAACAAATTTTAAGTTCATTTATTTTTATCGCTGGAAGGTTAGCGCTTGACTTTAATCACACCAGTAAGTTGCGATGCAGTCTAAGATAGAAGCGCGCTAATCTGGTAAGAGGTAATTTAGCACTTAGGGTTTCTAAACAGCATCGAGCCGGACCACAAACCTCTATGTTTGATGGTACATTATTTCTGGAAGGACGGTAACTATACACGGTCGAAGCCTCCCACCAGTCCAGATTCTATCGGGATCAAATCAGGGACTTCCATTAACAAACCGAATACTCGCACCACTGCGTCAGCGAGGCCGTTAAAAACTTTTAATAGATTTAATAACCTCATAGGATCATCGTAATAATGTATCAATCTATCTATTATAAAAAAATAGAAACATTTATGTACCTATTCTTTAAAGAGGACTGCTTTTAATGCAACCTAAACTGAGTACTGAGTTATGCTGTAGGTCAAATACAACAAAAAATAATAAAATTTTCATAAAATTATTAATTTAATATTTATTTTATTAAGACACGTTATTTCACCGGTCACTTAAATTAATATAATATGACAATTAATGAATCGCAAGCTATAAATTGCCGACCCCTAAAATGTCTAAATATTATAAATGTTTAAACCTTACACAAAAATACACACTGCAAATTTTATTACAGCACAGCTATGAACTTGTCGAACTTAGAACTACACAATTGTTAGTGCAATTTTTTTATACTATTTTATACAACACGTGACTTGTAAAAGTTATTGACAAAAATTTATGTATTTAGAAATGTACCCTTATAATTAAGCAAATAACTTATTACGTAAACAGATATTTATTTGTAATCCCACCTGACCCCAGCTTCCGAAACATGAATTTATATTGGCAAATATCAATAGCAAAGATGTTCTTCACTCACAATTACACACGTTCACAAGCATATACTAACACACCTGCAACTATTCACGGGCATTCACAGAATACACAAACACGTTCCCGCAAAGATATACACATTAATACTACATACACACTAACCATTAAATATATAACAGAAATTTATAGTTATTATAGGATACGTGGTTACCAAATGGCTAAATTACTATTATTACATAACGAGAATTAAACTTAGAGCCTTTGTTGGCGAATTATTACCCCAGTAGCTTTACATAAGGAAGAGACCCTTAAAATTCAGAAGCGCGCCTAAAGTAATGTTTTTTAAAACAAATCCGAGAAAGGTTGCCCACTCCTGGTCCGTTTCTCTGATATTTATGGAATGTTAGTGCGAAATTTTAAGACTTTGATAATAACAAAAACCCATATTTATTAAGGCTTTTACAGAAAATACTACCAGGAACAAATATTTATTTATGGAGATGGATTTATGGAGAATATCGATAGCAAAGGCCTCTTAGCAACATAGACAAAGACAAATTGTAATTAAACCCAGCTTTTTTTTGCAAATTATTACCCCAGCCACAAATAATCAAAAAAACGCGCCTAAAATATTACTTTTTTTAATATAATCCGAGAAAGGTTGCCGATTCCTGAGACTTTCACTGACATTTATACAACGTTAGTGCGATGATGAGTTGAAGAAAGCTATATAATTAAAAGTTTTTTAGGGCTTTGCGAGTGACAAAACGGCGTTTTAATTAATGTTTGCACAGTTTTTGTGCTTCACGTGCACCAGACAGAGTTGACAGCGGGGCGGGGTTGGTGATCTTACATTGTACAGACTAAGCTAAGCTTCAAATTTTAATTAAGAATTGAGTTTTCTTTGACGGCGACACTTTGCTTGACTCAATACGATTGTAATTTATTACAGGGTAACTCTAGGTAAGGGTGGACTGTAAATTAAAAGTTTGCTGATTTTAATCAAAAAGAAAATCTACATAGGATAAGATTTGCACATAAAATATGTGCTTTCTTAAAGTATACTTTATTTAATTCGAAATACTGGAAAAACTATAAAACTTAAGTAAAGAAATAACACTGGAAGATATCACGCTATATAACTCAATAAAGATCACTCTATAGTACAAATTGTGTCCAAAGCTCTACAGAATTGAATAAAGTGGATTTACCATAGCAATGTTATTTGGTTTATATGAAAGGTTGACCATAAGTAATTATTATTAAACAAACATCAATTGAAATCTTAACATGAAAGCAAAATTTATAAACCTTTATCAATTTTAACATGTTTTACTTTACAAATAACCCGAGCATTCATGTTAATTATAAGCCACTTGTTTACATTCTTATCAGTTAGCCTTTTTCTTCTTCGTATCGGTCTTTTCTTGTTTAGACTCGGGTCATTTAAGGTTGGCTGCTGCAGCGGTGACTGCAGCCACTGTGGCGCTGGTTACAGGTGGCTGAGGCATCAGTAAGTCTGCGAGACGGCCAGCTTCACGGAGACCGGAGAGGAACGCACCGTGGACAGTAGCTGGATAGTTACGCATTGTGTGTTCACCTGCGCGAAAGAACGATTTTCAAATAAAACTACTGCTTTTTTAAAGGCCATATCAAAGTTTTTGGCGTATTAATGTCATATAAATCGATGAATGCCGGTTGTACCCGTGAAAACGCATGACTCATTGTCACGTTTCACCTGTGCCGAGTGTGTAAGCGAGAACACGATACGAACTATAGGGAGGCGCCATCGGTCTGATTCCATTGTTTATTACAATAATAGTAGTTCATAAATAAAAAAAACCGATTTTATAGACAACCAATATATTTTCTCTAGGAAATGCTTTCAGGTACTAACTTTGAACTAAATAGGTCAGGAGTGTGTGACTTAATGATGAGTACACTAGAAAATCAGCTTGCACATTCCTCCCTGGTGTCCCGAATGGATCGGACTGAGGATCTACGGATACGGGAGCCAGTGCACAAAAATACGCTGCCTAGTATCTCGCCTCCTTCGGCGGTGGGAAGGAACATCTACTGCATTCTCCCTCTCTCGCCGTTGAGCCTCATTTAGTGAGATTACAGTCTTGCAGAAGAAGGCTACTACGCCTAAACATCGCTCACTGAATCGCATCGGCACCAGAGGGTCCCTAAATCCCAGTGGAGTACTTCCATTTGTATGGCGATAGCCAGATTTTTGACACATTCAGCTGAATGCTGGTAAAGCTTTACCTCCCTGGATGAATTTAACATAAATATTCAAAAAAAGGGGAAGCAGACGGGCTAACCTATGCTTTGAGATAAAGAACATCCTAAATGCCGCAATAGCTTCGATTCATGCTGAAATGTCATTGTTAATATGCGATTAAAACTATATCTAGCTCTAATATAGTGTAACAAACCTGCAAAGAACAGCCGGGTCTCTCCCGATGAATCAGGAATAGGCGCTGACAGTAGATCGTAATCAGTTCCTGAAGACCCAACGGCGACGAAACTGTACGAGCCGCGGGCAAAGGGATCTGCACGCCATCTAAAGTAAAAAAAATGTTTTACATTGTAACCTACAAAGTGTACCACCAAGTGTTATAAATGTACACACATAGAAATATTCATATTAACCTTATCATTTCACATAACAATGTAATATATAGTTCGTATGTAAATGGTTTAAAAACTATGAAACCTAAACTTTGTCCGTGTTAAGAATGCTGTGATTCATTTATTTGCGTAAACAATTTTCGGTTTGGTGTCTTGTTGCGTAACTTTAGAAAATTATGTTTTCTAACTCATTTCTAACTCGAGTTGGACCTAACTTGTTCTATTTAGTTAAGTTGCAGATTGCAACTGGTCACTGTGAACTTGACCTTGTAATTTGAAAAGATTTGATTGGTTTGGTTGGTTAGGAGGTGGTGTTAGAATGATGACTCACTGTTTACTCACTGTTCACTCACTTAACGCGAATAAATTGTAGTACAATCGTATCTGCAAAACTAAATACAACAAGTTAAGTATAGGTCCGACTTGTATGTATTAGAAAACATAATTTTCTAAAGTTACGCAACAAGAGACCGAACCGAAAATTGTATACGTAAATAAATGTTCGCCGAAATTCTACTTAGACTTTATGCGAACTACCACATAATAGCGATCCCTTGAGGGCAGTAACGAAAGATAAGACAGGCGCAAGTTACATAATACAAGGCCTAAGGAGACATAAGAAAATATATACAACTCAGCTCGACAATTCTACGTGAGGGCTCTTCAATAATGCAAAGGTTACAATACCGCAAACATTTTAATAACCCAAATAACGACCACAATGTCATATTCAACGGCAAAAACAATACAAATATAGGGGGCATTGTATGCATAAATGAAGCGTTCCGTGAGCAAATTTTGTGATCGCTGCTTATTGTATTTGGTAAACTATACTGGACGCGGACGGGCTGTCAATTTGCGGTGCACAAAGCGGTGGACTCAGAAAGTCAAGATTCTTTTACAGACACTTAAGGCAAAGGGCCAAAGTGCGATTAACACACAATTGTGGCATCGCAAATTTACATCGGTCTAGTTTATGTCGAGCTGACAACAAAGCGGCTCCGCGCACGGCATACAAAATGTGTTATATCGTAAACACTACGTTGAATGGCAAGTTTCCGTCAGCGAATAGAATTAGTTTTCCTTTTTTATACACTATATAAAACGGTTGCTTAAAAAAGTAAAATTATAATTTAGCCGTATATACTAAACCAGCTGAACCCAAATTTAGGCAAATTGTTTTACAATTGAGAAACATACCCACACTGCCCTTTGAGGGTGGAAATTCCTATACTTTTGATAGTTTTGATATGTTAAAAAAATATTTCTGAACGAGTTATACATACCATAAAAGATGTAGTTCGTAATAATTTCCTAAAATCCGTTCTTAACTGACCTCTACTCGGCAAAAGGAATATTTCTACCAAATTTCAAGTCTCTACGCCTCATGGATCTAGAGATATCGTGATGAGTCAATAGAGATCTGAATATCTCTTATTTATATATACACATATATAGTGCAATAGTCTATGGAACGGTGGCGCCATCTGTCTATCGATATCGGCGTGGGGCAGAGTCAATTAGTGGCAATCCGGTGCGCGTCTCCCCAGTTCTCGGGTGACGGCCCACCGGTGCGGTCGACTTTTGAAAGTGTCGCGTTCTTAGCTATTATTCAAAATCAAAATCAAAATCAAAATATTCTTTATTCAAGTAGGCTAAAAAAGCACTTTAGAATCGTCAGTAGTCTGTCCGTTGGTAATAAATCTACCACCGGTTCGGAAAGTTGAATCCGCTGAGAAGAAGCCGGCAAGAAACTCAACGGTTACTCCTTTTAACATAGCTTTTTTTGTAGGTTACAATGTGTTTAGCTTTCATATGCAACTGGAATCATGTCATACATATTATTAATGAGTGTGTGTAAATTGACATCGGGAACATTAAGTGATTGAACATTATAATCTGATTTAATTAATAAAGTGTTCGATTGCACCAACATTACCCATCAACGCCCACAGTATGGAATTATGGATGCAACTAATGACGATGTCGGCGGAGAACCCTACGTCTCTATGCTTTATGCTGACTTATATATATGATAGAAGATGGCCACAATGACCTAGTGGTATGACGTGTAATGTTCATTCAGAGAGTAAAAAGTAGCTTATATGCGTGATTGTTCCTTTCAAATTATCATTTCGATTTTCGGCGAAAGAATTCATCTTGTGGAGACCTGCATATCCTAGGAGTAATTTGGTGGTATATATAGCTTGCCAACTCCCAGTGGAACAGCGTCATAGGTCTATGCTGTAAAACCCTCTCTCCTATAATTGGGAACAGTAGGATGATAAGATGCTGCCTCTTTCTTACCTTAGTGCTAATTAACAATTTGACTTTGACCTAATTTTTTTACTCGAAATGAACTAATCGGACATTAAAGGATTCTAAACTAACTTCTTGCGTTCTTGCTTAATATTACACTGTATTTATTCACTTTATATACACTGATTGAAAAGGATTTTTCTTCTATCTGTTGTGTTATCTAGAAGCTTAGCAGCTTCCAAGTTTACATGTAATTAAAGTTAATGATCTTTTGCTTTTTTATTTATTTATTTACGAGCTTTATTTAGCACAAAATATAAATTGTTGTGTTGTGAAAGAAGAGACGAATTTGTGATATTAAAATTGAACATAAAGTGATATAGTATGTGTAATATGTGCGCTTATGTTGTGCATTGACTAGACAGTCAACGCACAATATAGGCGGTTGCAATTGCAAGCGTCTATTCGTTTAGTTATAGATATGGAATTATAGTTTCAGACCAATAAAATTAATATTGAGCCAACACATAGTAAATAATGGCATTTATTTATTTGACATTAATCCACTTGTCAGTAATGCAAAAACCGACTAGATTTCACAATGATATTAATAGGAAGTATTTTTAGTAGAACTGAATTTTTTTTTATATTTATCATAACAATGGAAAAAGTAGTTATCTATTCATAGATACCGATATCATGTTAAGATGAAAAATGACTGAAGGGATAAAAAATCAAAAAAGGTTTATCCTTGGCCTCAATTCGTACCTACACGTCCCTAAGATGATGAATGTTCGCTGATTTAGCCAATTCCAGAGCCAAAAAACGTGTGATAGAAGAGCATCAATACACAGTAACGTATTTTAGAACATATAATATAATCAATAACAATAAATAAATAGTTATAAGGACACATTTTTAGCTTCGCAAGTTTAAACTGTGAGATAAAAAATTACAGTTCAAAATAGTATAAACAACAACAATACATCAGACTTTTATTAACATTCAAGCAAGAGACAGGTTATGTGTACTTTAGTAAACAAAATATTATATACGTTTTACATGTAAATGTTTCTACATATCTCCGCAATTCTAAATTTGAAACCATCGAAACTGTTTTCGTTAGGGCGATAATGCGAAGATAGTTTCAACTCTCTCACTCATAACCATATTTTCAAAACTATTCGCGATTGACTTGGAATATTGTAAATGGACTCCTTTCGCAATATAGATCGGCACTGAGCACAGATTTTTCCATACCTCTACGGGATCGGGGATTACACAGGCGATACTGCGGGAAACAGGAAAAAACTTTGATTTGCATACAAATACTCCTTTATATTACAGTAATCCAACGGGATCGGAAACTACGCAGGCGACACTGCTACATAGATAAAACTCTTTATTGCAAATTCTGCTATTGATCACTTAACAGGATAAATAAACCTAGACGTTTAAGTAATAGAACTAAAAATACAGTAAACGAAATAAATGAACATTGGTAAGGAAAGTCAAAAGTATACAACGACCGGGCTTAAAAAACTATTCCTAAAACCTTATACGAACAGCTATTACGTATATAAAAAAAAAACTTTACCTTGTGACGACACATTCCTTGGGTTGAGGCACGGACGCGTGCCCGAAGATGCTTTTCAGTACAGCAATGCATCGGCCCACAATGACATCATCTGTCACATTTTCCATAACGGCAGCTGCTTCACCGGCGACTAGTGCCAAAAGAACTGGTGCACTATACAAGTTCCAAAACAGGAATAATTCACCTAGGGAAACGAAATATACGAATTATACTTCAATAGGTATTCTTTGTTCCAGTATATTCAATAAACTAGTCATTAGTCCATCCCACATTTTACCGAGGAGAAACTCGGTAGTTATTTTTTTTTAACTTGACTGTGATCTCTAAGATGAAAGCGCGCTAATTTGGTATTGAGGTAATTTATCTCACAACGTTCTACACAGCATCATTACGGAATGCAAATCTCTTGCTTGCCGATAGGTGTTTGCTGTTAGGTTGGTGATTAACCACGACCGAAGCTTCTTACCAGTCCAAACTCAGACATATCAAAAATGCAAATTCCTAACGCTGAAAAACCGACCTCTGCTAGCAAAGCACCAGCGTGGACGCCAAAAGCTTACTAGAAAACCATTTTTATATTACACTTAATGATACTAAATAGGTAGATTATAAACTAACATATTAGGTTATCGACAATAAAGTATCGTCTAATCACTGAGCTACATATCAAGGAACATTAAAACTAGTTTGAAATAGAGCTATCTTTCCCGCTTCGCATTAGTATTCGCAACTTATATCCTCTATCGTGCAATTAAGTGGATATTTGTATACAATTAAGTAAGATAAGTGTGACGGTGTTCCAATAGGGTGTTTAATCTAGAGTAGATAACTTGACAACTTTATGGACGCACGTCTTAACCTAATAAGGTCATAATGAGCACCACGACGTAATACTAAATGACTGCGAAGATCCACGGCCGATATTTAAGAGGTAAACCCTTGTGGGTGTTCCCACGTAACTTTGAGACGTCGCACATGATACAATATCAGATATCTTTTCGGCCGAAAATACTAAATTGGGCATGTAAAAAAACGGGTACATTGTTCCGGCATTCCCAGCAAATACACGGTGACTTAATGAAGTTAGTACAACAAAGAAGGAGGTGTACTAAAGTATAACGTAAAAAATAGCTTGTCTTGACTCGTTCCCGTGATTTATTGCCCAAGGCTCCCCTTAGGGTTGCTCAGTGGCGTTAAATTATTCAGGTTTTAATTCGTTATCGCGTCGGCCACCGCTGTTTCTACATTTTACACTATTTACACCGGGAAATAATTTACGAGTATCATCCTTGGGGAGTGTGCCGCGGTTAATTTGCGGGATTTTGTGAGCGCTAATATTGATATACTACGCGTGTACTCGCTAATGTGAAGATTATTTCCGAGACGCAATATAGGACAAGGTGAAACAGGGATAAAATTTTTATTTTATTCAAAGATAGAATAAAAGGTTTTATATAATTCATAAGCATACGCATAATACTGGCTAATGTAATGCGAGGAGTAAAAACTAATCTACTAATTTAGCAAGGAATAAGAAGTTAAAGTTTTTCGTTTTTTAAAAGATTTTGCCGAGATATTTTTAGATCTAGTATTTTTTTTGCCTCTAATATGAAATTTTCATTTATAAAATACTTTATGAATCAAAATCCTTTCACGGAACATACCCCTGCTGGCAGTAGTCGTGCCAACGTGCCCAAAGAGATTGGCGCTTGGATCCCAAAAGGTTCTTTCGAAACACAGCACCACCTTATTTAGGTTTCCATATCCAAGACGTTTAATGGCTGCTACCTAAAATAGGAATGAAATAATTAGATAATATGTATTTAGTTCATATATCTAAAAACAGACATTATGGTTAAAACCTTATTTGCAGTAAACTGCAGCGATGTACAATATATATAGAGAAAAACAAAAAATTTCAATGGCATTCATATTTTTCTTAATATTGCAACTCTGATTATAAATATTAAAATAAAATTCCCGTCTTAAATAAACGATTACAAGTAAATATAAGTATCTCAACACACACAAATTTGTAGGAAGTGACAGTAATAAAAGCATTACATTGTTAATGTACCCTTTTACAACGATGTGGACAGAAGTGTCAATTTAAAAAGTTCCTAACAACGTTCATCAAGGATTCGCTGGTCGCTTGGTTAAGGCACGTGTCAGTGAAGATTTATTTGTTGTTTTGGTCCTTTTCTCTAGTTTTATAGTGTAAAAATAGTTGGTATATCATTATATAATTTATAACTAACGTTTCTGGTGTAGGTGAGCCTATTTTTAATATATTCATATAAAATTTATCCCAAAGTAGCATAGTGTAGTTTTAAGGGAAAATGGAGTGTGACACTCCGCCCGAGCCGCCGGATCCAGGCAAAGATAGGACTTGTAGAAAGCGTCAGGGTGAGTCTTTTCAAGACAAAACAGACTCCCAACCTAAAAAAACAAACACCGATGCGGCATCCTCAAGCCCATCAATTCAAACTATATATACTCATCCCTCTCTATCCGACGGTCCCAAAACCTACTCTGGTGATGATAAAGGACCTTTTATCGTTCAAATAAGTCGAGAGGTAAATGATCCCTCTTCCGGTGCTAGTTTGCGTGCCATTAGTTTCGGCCAATATTTGCATAAGCACAAAATTCAATCCATCGTTTACGACGGAGTTAAAAACATGGGTAGAAACAAGGTCAATGTCGAATTTTCATCTGCAGAAGCTGCTAACCAGTTTCTTAACAACCCTATCTTGCCTATGACCAATTACAAAGCTACTGTACCGAATTACAATGTCACAAGGATGGGTTTGGTAAAAGGTATCCCCATAGAATGGTCGATGGAAGAACTGGTGTCATCACTGGAGCTTCCTATTGGATGTGGTATTGTTTTAAAAGCACGCAGACTCAACAGAAAGTCTGTGACAGATGGTGTTACCACATGGATCCCTACTCAGTCAGTGGTTTTAACATTTAAAGGGCAGATGCTTCCTGCTCATATTTATTCCTACCACTCTTCCCTCCCTGTAGAAACATACAAGCTTCCCACAATCCAATGCATGAACTGTTGCCGTTTTGGCCACGTCAAGTTGGTATGTAGGTCTAAGCCTAGGTGTTACAAGTGCACGCAGCCTCACTCAGGTGATTCTTGCAATGTTATTAAAGAGTCATCTACCTGCTTACATTGCTCTGCAAAACATTTTGCAATTGACAAAGACTGCCCTGAATTTGCTCGACAACAGTCTATAAAGATGGTTATGTCCCAGGATAACGTCTCATACATGGAAGCAGCTACTCGATTTCCTCCTGTCAGAAAATCATATGCTGAGGTAGCAAAGGAAATGTTCTCCTCTCCTGCCTACCCCCCTACCA